>CAUYUJ010017111.1:0-17500 GCA_963575745.1 Prorocentrum cordatum
GTCATTAGCCTTGCCGTCGTCATCGCCACCATCGTCGCCATCATCGCTACGTTCATCATTGTGTCTATCGTTGTCGGAGTCGCCATGATATCGCGCCCGCCTAAGTCCAGGTTGCATTGAAGTGCCCGCGAAATGCACAGCGGTGCAGCGCCAGCGCGGCCGCGTCGGTCGCGCCGCACTAACTGGCAGTTGCGCGCGCGAGCATGAGCGGGTTAGCGCGGCCGCCGACATTCACCAGCCAACGCCAAACACTCATCGCAATCGCTATCGCATGGGTTTTGCAAACGAAGTTGCTGGTGGGTTGGCGGGATGATTGCGCGAGCAGTGGAGGTGACAACTCATTGCGAACATTGGTAAATTGCACAGCGTAGATTAGTGCCACAGGGACTGCGCCACGTAGATTGCACAACATAAGCTGCACCATGCCAAAGGCACGACACCGCTTGCTAGGAACAGTCAGTTTGGCGTCCCCGGTGGTCGATGTAGACGGGGTAAGTCAATTCTGCAGCCGATGCCCTACTACTCGAATCCTGGGCCCAGGAGGGGGCCCGCCAAAGAACGGTGAGAGGGGCCAGCTGCCGAGCCCCCGGCCCCGAACCCTCCAGAGCAAGGCAGGGCCGGACTTCCGCCCCGGGGCGCCGCCGCCCGCGCCCGCGCGCGCGCGCGCCAGCGCCTCGCTTGCACTCGGCCGGCCGGCCGCTGGGCGCTCGGCCGAGGTCGATTCTCGGGACGGCGCCCGTGGACTCGGTGCCCGTGACTCCTGGCGGGAGCAGGACGCGGCGCGCTCTGCCCCCGTCCGGCCCCCGTCCATCATCGCTGGGGTGTCGGGTGCTTGCAGGGGCCCCGGGTGAAGGGAGCGGGCTCGTGATTGGGCCTCGAAGCCTGGAGCATGGATGGGGGGTTTCTCCGAAGGGCTTGGGCGACCCGTTCTTCTTCTCCTCCTCCTCCTCCTCCTCCTCCTCCTCATCCTACTCCTCCCCCCCTCCTATTCCCTCCTTTCTCCTCCTGTCCTCCTCTCCGTCCTCCTCCTTCCCCTCATTACTCCTCCTTCCTCCTCCTCCTCTCCCTTTCTCCTACTCCCATTCCTCCTCTTCTCCTCCTCCTCCCTCTTCCTCCTTGAGGAACCTCTACTCCTCCTCTCTCCTCTCCTCCCTCCTCTCCCTCCCTCCTCCTCTTCCTCCTCCTCACCTCTTCCTCATCCTCCCCATCCTCCTCTCGGGTCGCCTACGGCCCCGGGGGAAACCGTGCAAACATGGAGCAGAATCGCTAGACCAAGGCCGCCGCAGCTGGTGTTTCTTCGGGCGACCGCAGTTTCGGTCAGTGGGATGGGAAGGGGCGGGCGTCCCCCTGGTACACATCGCTGAACCAGGTCCCACTGCACCCAGTCCCCGACGCCCGAGAGTAGCCATAATGACCGGGCCACCCCGCGGTGAACCGCAGGGCGAGCGGCGTGACTGCCACGCCTGCGCGCGCGCTGATCGCTCTCCTTCCAGGGAAGAGTGACCCTCTGCGCAGGGGTGGCGGGTGGCCTTTGGTGCGCGCCCAGTCTTTAGGCCATGCCGGGGGTTCTGGTTGGTTTTCCTGCCTCGGGATGCGCTCCAGCAGCCGCGCCTCGCCGAGGGCGTCCCTTGGGGTGCCCCGGGTCGTCCCCAGCGGCCGCTGGAGACCCGAGCTGCGACCCGAGCTGCCCTCTGCCAGAGTGGCCTGTGGCGCCCGATCTCCGGGTGCCCGACCTTCGGCGGGGGTCCAAACAGAGTCGCTTCAGGCCGTCACGGGGGTAGGTGGGCGCTTGCGTTTTCCCCCCCGCGTCGCTGCAAGGGCAAGGGTGGGATCGGGTGGACCAGGGATGGGGCGGGTGGGCAGGCTGCCTCTCACTTCGGGGCGCGAACGCGGAGCGGGCTCCGGGGGCGCGCCTCGCGGGGGGTTCCCCCAGTTCCCCCTTCCCTCTCCTCGCGGTCGTACTCTCTGTCGGTTGCTCTCGCATCGCATGCCAAGGCCGGCGTGCCGCGCACCACGTGCCACTCTTGCCCAGGGTGGCCCTCGCGCGTGACTGACCTTGCGCAAGCCGCCAGGCAGTCGCGCCGACTGTCGGGAGACCTCGCCTCGCTCGCCCTCGTCAGCGACGTTTCGGCGGCCTCCCCAGCAGCTGGCCCGGTGTCACAAAGCCACCCTGCGCATCCACGAGGGCGTGCTCGCGAGGCTGGCCCGGCGATTGGCACACCCCCTCCCCCCTCGCACGGCTCCCTGTGTTGTACTGTGCTCAGGGGGTGCCGCGAGTGGGGTCGCAGCTCCCCCCGTGGACTCGCAGCCAGCTCCCCTCCGCCGCCGCAGGACGAGACCGTGGCGGCAGAGTCCTGGCAGCTTTCGCCCTCTTGGGGGGGGGGGGGGGCCTTGCCGGGCTACAGGGGCCGTCAGAGCACGACTCGGGAGGAAGAGCCGCTCCGCTGGGGAGGGGTTGCCGATCCCTCCGGGGGTCCACGCCGTGAGCAGAAACTCGCGACCTCGGGGGTCCGTGGCCCCGCCCCGGCAGCCGCCGTGCTGCTGCCGCTGCGCCGTGGCAGGGGATCTCCCAGCTTAGACAGGCGGGTGCGGCGTGGCTCCGAGGTGCGGGGCGCGCATGGCGCGACCGCTGGTCGTCCCGTTTGGGGCGCGGAGCCTGGTGTGACGGGGGAGGCGCGTCGCCCGCGGGGAGGCGGGCAATCTCCCCTCCGCCGCCGCAGGACGAGACCGTGGCGGCAGAGTCCTGGCAGCTTTCGCCCTCTTGGGGGGGGGGGGGGGCCTTGCCGGGCTACAGGGGCCGTCAGAGCACGACTCGGGAGGAAGAGCCGCTCCGCTGGGGAGGGGTTGCCGATCCCTCCGGGGGTCCACGCCGTGAGCAGAAACTCGCGACCTCGGGGGTCCGTGGCCCCGCCCCGGCAGCCGCCGTGCTGCTGCCGCTGCGCCGTGGCAGGGGATCTCCCAGCTTAGACAGGCGGGTGCGGCGTGGCTCCGAGGTGCGGGGCGCGCATGGCGCGACCGCTGGTCGTCCCGTTTGGGGCGCGGAGCCTGGTGTGACGGGGGAGGCGCGTCGCCCGCGGGGAGGCGGGCAATCTGGGGCTCATACCCCAGATCGAATGTTTGTTTGATCGCTTCGCTCTTCCCGCCGGCCCATTCTTGTCGCAGCGCCGTCGGCTGGCCGAGTGGTCGTTTGCAGTGTGGGCCTGCGGGAGCGGGGGCTTCTTTTCCCGAGTCGCTTCGGTCGGAGTGATGAATGCTGGGGCTGAAGCAGCCCTCGTGGAGCAGTCTGGGGGCGATTCGTCTGGACTTTCCTGGGAGTTGCTGGAGGAATTGTTTGTTTTTTGCACGGGTCTTCTAGGTGTCGACTGTTTATTGCGGTACTCTGGGTGGGATATTCATCGAGGGGTGGGCAACTAGCCTTCCGACGAAGCTTGCCCGTCCCCCCCCTCCTTCTCCTCCCCCTCCTCCTCCTCCTCCTCCTCCTTCTCCTCCTCTCCTCCTCCTCTCCTCCTCCTCCTCCTCCTCTCCTCCTCTTCCTCCTCCCCTCCTCCCCTCCTCTCCTCATCCTCACTCCTCCTCCTCCTCCTCCTCCTCCTCTCTCTTCCTCCTCCTCCATCGCCTCCCCCCTTCTCCTTCCCCTCCACCTCCTCCGTCCGCCTCCTCCTCTCCTCCTCCTCTCCTCCTCCTCCTCATCCTCCTCCTCCTCCTCTTCCTCATCCTCCCCTCCCCCTCCACCTCCACCCTTCTCCTCCTCCTCCTCCTCCTTCTCCTCCTTCTCCTCCTCCTCCTCCTCCTCCTCCTCCTCCTCCTCGGTGCTCTTCTGCATGTAGTGCGGTGCCAACGCGCAGGTGCCACGGAAAGGCCGTGGCAGCCTGCTGGGTCCGTGCCACGGCCCCGAGGCCGCTGGACTAGCAGGGGCGCGCCGGCGGCTGCGAGGCGGCCTGCATCCGCACCCCCGGAGGCAGAGACAGAGGCTCGGGCAGCCTCGAGCTCTCACAGACGCCGAGCGGAGGATTTGGCGACCAGTGCTGGCGCCCGACGCTGGCGAGGAAGAGCAGGGAACTCAAGCTAGACCGGGTTACGGGCTCAGCTGGCGGCGTCTTCGCATCTTCGACGTGGCGCGGCTGCACGGGTTCCCCATCCCAGCGGAGGCAGTGGCTGGGGAGCGCGCGGCGGCGCTAGGCAGCGAAGGCCCTGAGGCTCTGGGAGCGACGGTATGGCGTGAAGGCGGCGTGCTGCATGGCCCTCCCGCCCTGAGCCGTTGAGGCCGCCGGGCCTCGGCGGCCCCACCGGGCGACAGAGCCCGAAGCCACGCTGGTCGTCAGCCGAGAGGAGGCGCGCTGGTGGCCGCCCGTGGGCGCCTCGTGGGCGCCTCGTGCGCTGGCTGGCGCTTCTGGGCGCCCGCCCCGCCGCCGCCCCGAGGGCGCCTAACAGAGGGCGCCGCGCGCGCTGGCTGCACCCCGCGGCTCTCGCCGCACGGCCTGCGCCGCGCGCGCTGCGCCAGCGAGGCCGCGGCGCCCTCGAGCGGCCCGCTGGTGGCCTGCCACGAGGAGGCGGCCAGCGCACGAGGCGCCCGCGGGCGGACCCCGGGCGAGGGCCCCGGGCGCCCCCGCCCGGCGCGCGGGGCGGCCCGCGTCCTCGCCGGGGAGGGCAGCGGTCGTGTCGGGAGGCCCCGGGAGGGCCCGGGAGCGACCGCCAGCGCACGGGGCGCCCAGGGAGTGCCCGCGGGCGCCCCTCGGGCGAACGCCCGGAGACGCCGGCCGGCGCACGTGTCGCCCACGAGGCGTCCAGGGGCCAGCTGGACACTGGGAGACGCCAGCCACTGCCGCTGACCCCCCCCCCAAAAGTGAGCCCCACAGTGCAATTACTGTCTGGGGAGCAACAGCGAAATCAGTCACTGACACCACAACGTTGCATTCACGCGGAATGGTTGTTGTGTTCATCTGCGTCCTTCGTAAGTGTTTTTTTGTGTGGTTTCAGTGGTTGGTGTGCTGTTGTTACGTTTTGTGGTTGTTGTTGTTGGTGGTGGTGTGTTGTTGTTGTGGTGGTATGTATGGTTGTTGTTGCTGCTGATGCTGTTGTTATTGTTGTTGTTGCTGCTGATGTTATGATCATTGTTGTTGTTGTTGTTGTTGCTCAATTTTCATTTCTGAAGGATAATTATGGTTGATTCCCCCCGTTCGGTGCACATTGCTTTTTCGATTGAAGTGCCATTCCCGGGGCTCGCACCCTGTCCTGGCCCCCAGTTTACAACAACACCGGCTCCCGCCTTATACTTCCTTACAATGTATTGACGAATCGCGCTCTCGCTTGGGACTTCCTTGCAATTTACCACCGGATCGCGGCTCCCGCTAGATACTTCTTCACAATGTCTTGAAGAATCGCGCTCTCGCTTGGAACTTCTTCGCAACTTACCACCGAATCGTGGCTCCCGCCTGATATTTCCTTACGGTTTATTCAGATGCCGCGCCTCGACACTCAGGAATCGCGCTCCCGCTACATATTGCCTGGCGGCGCCAGCAGAATTTACGCTTCAACGACCCGCCCGCTTGACCCGCCCGTCTGGGCCTGCCCGCCCGACCAGCCCGTTAGGGACTGCAGTCGCCGCTCGCTGGCCTTCGCCCGCCTTCGATGCCCCTCGCTGCCCGTGCTGGTTCCGCGGTCGCCTTCGCTTGCTGCCCTTCGTGGCCCCGTTGCTGCCCTCAGTGGCCCCGTCGCTGCCCATTGTGGCCCCGCATTCTATGCCGTTCGTGGCCCCCGCTCGCAGTCGCCCGCCGTGGCCCCGTACGCATGCCCTTCGTGCTCCGCTGTCGCCCTTCGCGACCCTCTCGCTGCCCTTCGTGGCCCATATACGAATGCCCTACGTGGCCCCCGTTCGTTCGCGCCCGTCGTGGCCCCATATGCATGCCCTTCGTGACCTCGCTGTCGCCCTTCGTGGCCCCCTCGCTGCCCTTCGTGGCCCCATTTCTGCCCTCAGCGGCCCCGTCGCTGCCCTCTGTGGCCCAGGATTAGTTGCCCTTCGTGGCCCCCCGCTGGCTCGCGCCCTTCATGGTCCCATACGCATGCGTTTCGTCGCCCCGCTGTCGCCATTCGTGGCCCCCTCGCTGCCCTTCGTGGCCCACTTTCTGCGCTCAGTGGCCCCGCTGTCGCCCTTTGTGGCCCCATATATGTATGCCCTTCGTGGCCCCCGCTCGTTCGCGCCCGTCGTGGCCCCATATGCATGCCCTTCGTGGCCCCGCTGTCGCTCTTCGTGGACCCCTCTCTGCCCTTCGTGGCCCCGTTTCTGCCCTCAGCGGCTCCGTCGCTGCCTTCTGCGGCCCCCTATACGTATGCCCTTCGGGGCGCCCGCTCGTTCGCGCCCGTCGTGGCCCGCGCCAACACCGGCTCCCGCTTGATACTTCCTTACAATGTATTGAATAATCGCGCTCTCGCTTCGGACTTCCTTGCAATTTACCACCGAATCGCGGCTCCCGCCTGATACTTCCTCACAGTTTATTGAAGAATCGCGTTCTCGCTTTGGATTTCTTCGCAACTATACGCATGCCCTTCGTAGCCCCGCTGGCGCCCTTCGTGGCCCTCTCGCTGCCTTTCGTGGCCCCTTTGCTGCTCTCAGTGGCCCCGCTGTCGCCCTTTGTGGCCCCATATACGAATGCCCTACGTGGCCCCCGCTCGCTCGCGCCCGTCGTGGCCCCATATGCATGCCCTTCGTGGCCCCGCTGTCGCTCTTTGTGGCCCGCTCTTGGGGTCGGGTTGCCGCGGGTCGGTGTGTGCATCGCCAGCGTGGCCACTGGCCAGGCCGACGGTCCGCCGCTTGCCGGGGCCCGACTTGATGGCTTTTGAGACGCGCATGTTCCACTGGCCCAGGTTCTTCTGCAGACTTCGAATGAAGGTCTCCCTCGACGAGGCCCCCGGGGCGTTCCCGCAGGTTTTCGGAGCCTTTGGAGATGCTCGGTGGTCATCGGGGCCATTCCGAGGCCGCCCAGAGGTCATAGGAGGCTTTCGGGTGCCTTCCAAACCACCCGCGCTATGTTTCCGCACCAGTCTCCGCTCGTATCCACCTGCCTCCACTTTTCAACGGTCTTTCCAAGTCTTTCCTATTGTTTCCTTTTATCTTCATTTTCATGTCGCTCGTGCTCCATTGCAATTCCTCAGTTCTTCGCATTCCGCCCGCTCCTCCCCAGGTCACCCGATCCCGCCCCAACAATCTCCACCCCTTCCCGCTCGCATTCCGCATTTATCCAAAATTATTCCCAGTCCTTCCTCCACGGTCCTCCGTGCGCCCCCCGCTCCTCCGCACTCCTCCCGGTTCCTCTTCTCCACTCCTTGCCGCTCCTCTTCCTGAGACCCTGCTCTTGTCCACTCCATCCCAATCCAATACATGTCCCCGCGCTCCTCCCGACGCGGTTGCAGTTCTCGCTATCCTTCCGCCCCACTCTCCAAACATCCCGTTCTTTTCAGGGTTCCACGGGATTTGTTTCTGACAACGCTTCGCTGCTGTGCCCTCCCCCGTGGGGGTAGCCACGTTTTTTTTTTTTTTTTTTTTTTTTTTTTTTTTTTTTTTTTTTTTTTTTTTTTTTTTTTTTTTTCTCCTCCAGGGTGGTGGTGCGTGGCGCTGTTTATGGCGCGACCCATGGCGAAACTTATGGTTCACCTGTGTCGGAGTGGCTGGCGCAAGCCATGGCGCAAGCTGAATCGCCATTCGCTGCGCAAATCATCGTCCTCCCTCCGTCTTGCCCTTCCCATCCCCCCCTCCGCTCCCTTCCTCTTCATTTCCCCCCGTTATCTGTTGCCATTCGTTTTCAAGGGCCTCGCCTACCACGCGCGGCGGGGAATGAATGTACCCCCCAAAAGGGGGTACGATCGAATGCGAAGAGGACGGGTGGCCAGGGTTTTGGATATGCATATTGGATGACACGCGAGCAGATAAGAGCGAACCGTCTTAAAATGGTTGTTGTTGTTGGTGTCGTCGGCAAGTGTCGTTATTGTTATTGTTATTATTGTTGTTTCTGCTGTTGTTGGTGTTGTGGTTGTGGTTGTTGTTGTTGTTGTTGTTGTTGTTGTTGTTGTTGTTGTTGTTGTTGTTGTTGTTGTTGTTGTTGTTGTTGTTATTGTTGAACTCCTCATTTTTGAAGAATCATCATTGTTGTTCCCCCCTCACCGATGCATCTTGTCTTGTCTCAGTCAAAGTGCGCCCCTCGACGCTCGCACCCTGTTTATTTGATAGGGGAAGTCTTCCGGGCCAAACTGTGCCCCTGGGCCCCCGGCTACAACAACAACGCCTCCCGCCTCAGACGCGCCCGGTGCGGCCCCGCCACGGTGCCCACAGAGGCCCCTGCCGCAGCCGACAGAGGCCCCGAACGCGCCCACAGGGGTCCCGCCCAGGGCTTCTCCAATTACACGTGGCCATGATCGTATACAGCCCCCCAAAAATGGTACGATCGAAGACGAAAAGGGCGGGTATCCAGGGTTTGGGATATGCATATTGAATGACACGCGGGCCGGGAGGAACGAACAGTCTTGGAATTCTTGTTGTTGTTGTTGCTGTTGTCGTTGTCGTCGTCGTTGTCGTTGTCGTTGTTGTTGTTGTTGTTGTTGTTGTTGTTGCTGCTGCTGCTGTTGTTGTTGTTGTTGTTATTGAATTCTTACTTTTGAAGAATAATTATTGTTGATCCCCCCCACCGGTGCATCTTGTTTTTCTCAATCAAAGTGTGCCCCTCGACGCTCGCACCCTGTTTTTTGACAGGGAAAGTCTTCATGCTCAAACTGGGCCCCTGGCCTCCGGGTTACAACAGCAACAACGGCTCCCGCGTGAGACTTCCTTACATTTTAGCCAGGACCCCCGCTCCCGCCCGAGACTTCCTCGCATTTTATTCAGGAATCGCGCTCTCGCTTAGGACTTCCTTACACTTTACTCAGGAATCGCTCTCCCGGCGCTCTGGAGTCGCGCTCTCGCTGGAGATTTGCTTGCAACTTACTGCAACATTGCCTTGCGTTGGAATATCATGGAATTTCCTCAAGCGCCGCGCTCCCGACACCCAGGCACCCAGGAACCGCGCCCATTGTGGCCCCATGTGCATGCCCCTCGTGGTCCCGCTGTCGCCATTTGTGTCCCCGTCACTGTCCTACGTGGCCCAGTTGCTACCCTCAGTGGCCCCATAGTTGCCTTTTGTGGCCCCGCATTATCTGCACTTCGTGGCCCCCGCTCGTTCGCGCTCTTCGTGGCCCCATACGCATTCCCTTCGTGTCCCCGCTGTCGCCCTTCGTGGCCTACTTCGTGCCCTTCGTGGCCCTGCTGTCGTTCTCTCTCGCTCTCGCTTTCGCTCGTCGTCGCCGTCGTCGTCGTCGTCGCCGTCGTCTTCGACGTCGTCGTCGTCGTCGTCGTCGTCGTCGTCGTCGTCGTCCGTGGTCGGTCCCCTGTCCGTCCCTCTTGGGGTCGGGTCGACGGTCCGCGGCCGCCCCGCCGATCAGCGCTGCCGCTGGCCAGGCCGACGGTCCGCGGCCGCCCCGCCGCTTGCCGGGGCCCGGCCTGCAGGGAAGAAAGGTATTCCCCCCAAAAGGGGTTCGATCGAAGACGAAGAGGGCGGTTATCGAGGGTTTGGGAAATACGCGTTCTTGGACATTCGATCAAAGTTGTTGTTGTTGTTGTTGTTGTTGTTGTTGTTGTTGTTGTTGCTTTTGTTGTTGTTGTTGTTGGAAAGGGGCGCGTGGGAGCCCCGGCCGCCCCCCCCCCCAGCAACCGAGCAACCGAGCAACCCTCTCTGGGGGTCTCCTGGGGGCGCCAAGGATTCCCTAATGGGATTTCCAAGGAATTCTATAGGCAGCCATAGGAATTCTGTAAACTTCCTCAGGAATTCTATAGGCCCCCATCGGAATTCTATTATAGGCCTCCATACGAATCCATCCGATACAGACTGTATCGGATCTGTGTAGGTTCTTATACAGTCTGTATCGGATCTGTGTAGGGATCCCATACAGTTTGTATCGGATCTCTACAGGATCCCATACAGTCTGTATTGGATCTGTATAGGATCCAATACAGTCTGTGTCGGATGTGTATCGGATCCTATACTGTCTGTATCGGATCTGTATAGGATCCCATACAGTCTGTATCGGATATGCGTAGGACCCTATACAGTCTGTATCGGACCTCTACAGGATCGCATACAGTCTGTATCGGATCTGTATAGGATCTTCTACAGTCTGTATCGGATCTCTACAGGAGTCCATACAGTCAATATCGGATATGTATAGGATCCTATACAGTCAGTATCGGATCTCTACATGATCCCATGCAGTCTGTATCGGATCTGTAAAGGACCCTATACGGTCTGTATCGGATCTGTATAGGATCCTGTACAGTCTGTGTCGGATCTCTACAGGGTTCCATACAGTCAGTATCGGATCTGTATAGGACCCTATACAGTCTGTATCGGATCTGTATAGGGTCTTATACAGTCTGTATCGGATATGTATAGGGTCCTTTACAGTCTGTATCGGATCAGTGTAGGATCCTGTACAGTCTGTATCGAATCTGTACAGAGTCCTATACAGTCTGTATCGGATATGTATAGGGTCCTTTACAGTCTGTATCGGATCTGTATAGGATCCCATACAGTCTGTATCGGACTTGTATAGGATCCTGTACAGTCAGTATCGGATATGTGTAGGATCCTATACAGTCTGTGTCGGATCTGTATGGGATCCCGTACAGTCTGTATCGGATCTGTATAGGATCATATACAGTCTGTATCGGATCTGTGTAGGATCTTATACAGTCTGTTTCGGATATGTATAGGATCCTATACAGTCTGTATCGGATCTCTACAGGATCCCATACAGTCTGTATCGGATACGTATAGGATCCTATACAGTCTGTCTCGGATCTGTATAGGATCCTATACAGTCTGTATCGGATCTGTAAAGGATCCCATACACTCTGTATCGGATCTGTATAGGATCCTATACAGTCTGTATCGGATCTGTATCGGATCCTCTACTGTCTGTATCGGATGTTATAGGATCCTATACCGTCTGTATCGGATCTGTATAGGGTCATATACAGTCTGTATGGGATCTGTGTAGGATCCCATGCAGTCTGTATCGGATATGTACAGGATTCTATACAGTCTGTATCGGATATGTGTAGGATCTTATACAGTCTGTATCGGGTCTGTGTAGGGTTTTATACAGTCTGTATCGGATCCCTACAGGATTCCAAACAGTCAGTATCGGATCTGTATAGGATCCTATACAGTCTGTATCGGATCTCTACAGGATCCCATACAGTCTGTATCGGATATGTATAGGATCCCATACAGTCTGTATCGGATCTCTACAGGATCCCATACAGTCTGTATCGGATATGTAAAGGATCCCATACAGTCTGTATCGGATCTCTACAGGATCCCATTCAGTCCGTGTCGGATCTCTACAGGATTCCATACAGTCAGTATCGGGTCTCTACAGGATTCCATACAGTCAGTATCGGTTCTCTACAGGATCCCATGCAGTCTGTATCGGATATGTTTAGGACCCTATACAGTCTGTATCGGACCTGTATAGGGTCCGATAGAGTCTGTATCGGATCTGTATAGGATCTTCTACAGTCTGTATCGGATCTCTACAGGATCACATACAGTCTGTATCGGATCTGTATAGGATCCTGTACAGTCAGTATCGGATCTCTACAGGATCCCATGCAGTCTGTATCGGATCTGTATAGGACCCTATACAGTCTGTATCGGATCTGTATAGGATCCCATACAGTCTGTATCGGATATGTATAGGATCTTATACAGTCTGTATCGGATCTCTACAGGATCGCATACAGTCTGTATCGGATCTGTATAGGATCCCATACAGTCTGTATCGGATCTCTACAGGATCCCAGACAGTCTGTATCGGATCTGTATAGGATTCCATACAGTCTGTATCGGATCTCTACAGGATCCCATACATTCTGTATCGGATCTGTATTGAAGCGGCGGCACGCCGGCGCGCATACGTTTTTTCACCCATAGGACCACGTCAAGGTCCGTAAGGGAGTCCAAGGGAGTTCCAGGATTTTTTTTGGGGGGGGTTGCTGGTTGCTGTTGCTGTTGCTGGGGGGTGGGTCAAAATGCGTCCACGGGGCTCTGAGCGCAGCCTTCGCAATAAGGCGAGGGCGGGTCCGGACGGCTAGAGCTCACGGGGCTCTCACGCGCGCCTTTTCCTTGTTGTTGTTGATGTTATTGTTGTTGTTGTTGAACATTATTACTTCTAAAGAATAATTATTGTTGGGACCCCTGGTGCACGCCCCCCCCGCCGCGCCTAGGCGGCAGCCACATTTTCATCATTTTCGTGAGGAAGTCTCAGGCAAAACGATGTGATCCAGATCCGGTTGTTTTGTTCCCCCCCGCTTTCCCTTGCAAAAAATAAGCTAAAGTGGACATTTCTTGTTCTAACATAACCAAACTTCAAGAATCCCTTGCAAAAAATAAGGTAAAGTGGACATTCGCGCGCGCAAGACGAAATCCTTCCAAAACCTTAGTTTTCGTAGCGATTTTAACATAAAAACATCAAAAAACCAATGGTTTTTCAACAAAAAATGTCAAAATTCATCCCGCGCGCTCTTGCGGATTCGTAGGAAACCCAACACTTTTTAAACATTTCTGTCAAACGGGCTTTTGCGAGCAACTTTTTCGAACTTCTGCAACAACGGTTGCGCACCTGCCAGGGCCATCATCCCTGTCAAATAATACCATGCGGGACACATTCGTTTTTTCTTCGCGCGCGCACGCCGTCGTCGTCGGCCGCGGGGCCCTGAATAGTAGCCACGGTCGTCCGCATGCCACGAAGTGAAGTGTCCGAACGTCATAGGGCGGGAAGCTGGGTGTGGGTGGTGGCGAAGAGTCGTTTGGAAATTTGGTAGAGCTTGAACCGGCCCCCCCACAAAGTGGGGGTATTGCCCGCCTCCTATGAAAACCCTGGCACTGGTGAGAACGGAGTGTCCCCACGTGCTCGTAATTGTTGTTGTTGTTGTTGTTGTTGTTGTTGTTGTTGTTGTTGTTGTTGTTGTTGTTGTTGTTGTTGTCGTCGCCGTCGTCGTTGTTGTTGTTGTTGTTGTGGGCCTCTCACTCCTGAATAATAATTATTGCTGATCCCCCCATCACCGGTGCATGCTGATCAATCAAAGTGTGCCCCTCGACGCTCGGACTCTGTTTTTGGGCAGGGGAAGTCTTCATGCTCAAACTGCGCCCCTGGTCCCCGGATTACAACAGCAACGGCTCCCGCCTTAGACTTCTTCACAATTTAGCCAGGACCCCCGCTCCCGCCCGAGACTTCCTCGCATTTTATTCAGGAGTCGCGCTCTCGCTTAGGACTTCCTTACAATTTTTGCAGGAATCGCTTGCCCGGCGCTCTGGGGTCGCGCTCTCGCTGGAGACTTGCTTGCAATTTACTGACGTTTAGCGCCCTTGCGTTGGAATATCCTGCAATTTACTCAAGCGCCGCGGTCCCGACACCCAGGCACCCGGGAGTCGCGCTCACGCTTAGGACCCCCTTCGCAGATTACCTAGGAATCGGGATCTCGCTGCCCTTCGTGGCCCCGTTGCAGCCCTTCGTGGCCCCCTCGCTTTGTTTCGTGGCCCCGTTGCAGCCCTTCGTGGCCCCCTCGCTTTGTTCCGTGGCCCCGTTGCGGCCCCTCGTGGCCTCCTCGCAGCCCTTCGTGGCCCCCTCGCTCCCTTTCGTGGCCCCGTTGCAGCCGTTCGTGGCCCCCTCGCTGCCCTTCGTGACCCCATCTATGTATGCCCTTCGTGGCCCCCGCTCGTTCGCGCCCGTGGTGCCCCCATATGCATGCCCTTCGTGGCCCCGCTGTCGCCCTTCGTGGCCCCCTCGCTGCCCATCGTGGTCCCGTTGCTGCCCTCAGTGGCCCCGTCCTTGCCCTCCGCGGCCCAGCACACGTATGCCCTTCGTGGCCCCCGCTCGTTTGCGCCCGTTGTGGCCCATGTGTGTGCCCTTCGTGGCCCCGCTGTCGCCGTTTGTGGGCCCCTCATTGTCCTACGTGGCCCAGTTGCTAGCTTCAGTGGCCCCATCGTTGCCTTCTCTGGCCCCGCATTATCTGTCTTTCGTGGCCCCCGCTCCTTTGCGCTCTCCGTGGCCCCATACGTATTCCCTTCGCGTCCCCGCTGTCGCCCTTTGTGGCCTACTTCGTGTCCTTCGTGGCCCCATATATGTCTGCCCTTCGTGGCCCCCGCTCGTTCGCGCCCGTGGTGGCCCCATATGCATGCCCTTCGTGGCCCCGCTGTCGCCCTTCGTGGCCCCCTCGCTGCCCTTCGTGGCCCCGTTGCTGCCCTCAGTGGCCCCGTCTTTGCCCTCCGCGGCTCAACAGACGTATGCCCTTCGTGGCCCCCGCTCATTTGCGCCCGTTGTGGCCCCATGTGCGTGCCCTTCGTGGCCCCGCTGTCGCCGTTTGTGGCCCCCTCATTGACCTACGTGGCCCAGTTGCTAGCCTCAGTGGCCCCATCGTTGCCTTCTCTGGCCCCGCATTATCTGCCCTTCGTGGCCCCCGCTCCTTTGCGCTCTTCGTGGCCCCATACGTATTCCCTTCGTGTCCCCGCTGTCGCCCTTCGTGGCCTACGTCGTGTCCTTCGTGGCCCTGCTGTCGTTCTCTCTCGCTCTCGCTTTCGCTCGTCGTCGTCGTCGCCGTCGTCGTCGCCGCCGTCGTCGTCGTCGACGTCGTCGTCGTCGTCGTCGTGGTCGGTCCCCTGTCCGTCCCTCTTGGGGTCGGGTAGACGGTCCGCGGCCGCTCCGCCGATCAGCGCTGCCGCTGGCCAGGCCGACGGTCCGCGGCCGCCCGCCGCTTGCCGGTGCCCGGCCTGCAGGGAAGAAAGGTATTCCCCCCAAAAGGGGTTCGATCGAAGACGAAGAGGGCGGGTATCGAGGGTTTGGGAAATACGCGTTATTGGACACTCGAGCATATAAGGGCGAACAGTTTCAAACTTATTAGTATTGTTGTTGTTGTTGTTGTTGTTGTTGTTGTTGTTGTTGTTGTTGTTGTTGTTGTTGTTGTTGTTGTTGTTGTTGTTCAGTGTTCACGGAGGATGGCTGTCGTGGTTTCAGTGCGCCGTAAGCAAGAGCGCCGCAACGGGCACCTGGGGGCCCTCTCGGGGCCTTGGGGCCGTCAACAACAAAAAACGTCTACCAGCTCCCGAGGGGTGGTCCAGTGCTCCAGGGCTTTTGCATCGGAGCCTTTCTCTCCGCAGCGCAATCTCTCTCTCTCTCTCTTTCTCTTTCTCTCTCTCTCTCTGTCTCCCGCCTCACCCTTCTCCTGCTGCTCCTTTCCTGCTCCTCCTTCTCCTCCTGCTCCCCCCGCCTTCCGCTCCCTCTCCCTTCCCCCCCCCCTCCGCTAGCAGGATCCCGATGACGCCCGGCGTGGGCAACATCCCGATGACGCCTGGCAACGGGGTGCCAGGCACCCCAGGCTCCCCCCTCAGATCAGGGCGTGGTAAAACATCACGGCCAGTTTGTTTCGAAGTGCCTTGAGATCTGGGCGTGGCATTCTTTCACTCCAGACGTTTTGGCCTGGTTTCGGGCCCGGTGACCTTCACACATCGATCTGGCTTGGGACATGCAGCAGGGAGTTGTGGTCGAAGGTTCCTTTTTTGACAATGCACGATGCCTATGCTTTCGTGATGTCGGATCTCAGGGCCGTCTAGAGGCCGTTCCCGGCCTTGTTGCCATCAAGGGGCAACAGCTGGCCCCAGGGAAGGGGTCGAGATCTTTGGGGGGGCCCAAGCCACGAGAAGTATGCGGCCCGTCGCAATTTTGGCTCAAGTTCAGATTTCTTCAGGCCGCGTGCAACTCAGAGGCGGCTTGTGTTGGATCCCTCCTGGCCTTACGTCTTTCCCGCGTATTCATCATCATCTTGATTCTGGTTGCAGTTCTCATTTTTTTTGCGGCATCCTATTATTCGCGACGATCGCCTTACCTTGACAGGGTTCGACATGAGGCGCAGGAAAATTGCCATGCAACACATCAAACATCGACAGTGTCTGTGCATATTGCATTTGCGTACCCTGCTGGGATCGACAGCATCGAGGACAGTATATAGGTGCGTGTTGTTTCGGAATTCAGTTGTTGCTTCAATTAGATATGGTTATAGGCTGATGGAGGCAACCCATTCGACGATCCCCAGACTCTTTCACTTAACCCAGACTGGGCAGCAGTGGAAAGCAAGCTGCGAATGCTGCTAAGTCTCGCTTTTAACGCATCGATTTCGATGTGTTGGTCAAGCCGACCTCATTTTAGACTTGTAATTTTGGCAGCAGCATTTCATCAGACACTTGCGATTCGCGCGTATCGTATTCCATTGTCAAAGGCTCGGTGGCGAGGCATGTTCAAGAAGTCATTGGTGCATTACTGCGGTAAAAATCCAGCATAGAAGCTCGCACCCGCCGCCAGACTTCTTCGTGTTGTGGCCGCTTCAAGTACGGGCACGGCCGCCAGCAAACATCACTGCGGTTAATTCCCAGCACTGGACGCCCGCAGACGGCGCCGCATGCGTTGACACTTTGAGGTAATTACCCTGACGGTGTACCTAACCCTTGAGCAACGCATGGCCGGGATATATGGGCAGACATTATAGGGGGCGGTAGCGTGGCAAGGGGATATCTGTTCTGAGAACGGTCTGTGGGAGGTTCGTGAGGTGCGCGGCCCGCAGGGCACCGATCGGTGGACACGGGCTTGATGGAGGTGATTAGTTAGTGCCCTGGGTCGAGGGGAAAGCGGGGCGAGCCCCCCCCAACAACCCTCGAAAGTTGCGACAATTTCGCAGATCGAAGCCACGCCAGGGATGGCAAGGCCTAGTCAGAATCTGGGCGGGGCCCCACTGTGCTGCGCCCCCCCAGCAGCCCTCGAAAGTGGAGACGAACAGTTTCGCAGGTCGTAGCCCCCCAGATATGGCGAGGTCGAGTCTGAATCCGAGTGGGACCCCATTGTGCCGCCCCCCTCCCAGCAACTCTCTAAACTGGTGACAGTTTCGCAGATCGCAGCCCTCCAGGGATGGCGAGGTCGAGTCTGAATCTCAATGGTGCACCACTGTGCTGCCCCCCCAGCAGCCCTCGAAAGTGCAGACGAACAGTTTCGCAGATCGCAGCCCCCCAGGGATGGCGAGGTCGAGTCTGAATCCGAATGGGGCCCCACTGTGCAGGCTCCCCCCCCTCCAGCAGCCTTCGAAAGTTGGCGACAATTTCGCAGATCGCAGCCCCCCAGGCATGGCGAGGTCAGGGGGAGGTGGTAGGGGGTTGCGGGAAGGAGAACGCGACCACGGTGCTTTAGCCAAAACGAGAACCCAGCACTGGAGAGTTGGGACAACAAGACATCTGCCTCCCCGCTGGGCTCCGTCGTGCGGCATTTCCTTGGCTCGGCAGCTTTTACCCAGACCGCCTTCTCCGCGGCGCTCCCCCTTTCATTGTTTCCCAGCTTACCCGCCGCCCCTTCCTTCCCCTCCCATTCTCTCTTCCCC
>CAUYUJ010017111.1:20000-27500 GCA_963575745.1 Prorocentrum cordatum
CAAACCTTTTGACCACGGAATGTGCTACATGGACAGTGCTCTGCTCATGGTATTGATAGTTACCACCAGGAAGCTGAATACATGACGTGGCTGGCCTGGGCGAGTGCTGGATACACTTGGCCACATATCCTTTCTGCGCTCGGCCTTCGTTTGGCCAAGCACGGTGGTCCTTCACATGTGTATCCAGCAAGATGCCTCCAGATGTTCCACGCGTGAATCCAGCCATGTGCGTTTCCAGCTTCCTGGTAGAAACCGCATGCCTTGTGACAGCCACGCCTGCTACAGTCTATGATCATGCGGAGTCATTCAGAGGATACAGATAACGATGATGATGCTGCTGATGATGATGATGATGAGGATGATGATGATGATGATGATGATGATGATGATGATGATGATGATGATGATGATGATGATGATGATGATGATGATGATGATGATGATGAGGAGGAGGATGAGGAGGAAGAGGAGGAGCAGGAGAGGACAGGAGGAGGAGGAGGAGGACGAGAGGAGAGAGGAGGAGGAGGAGGAGGAGGCGGATGAGGAGGAGGAGAGGAGGAGCGGGAGGGAGCAGGAGGAGGAGAGGAGGAGGAGGAGGAGGAGGAGGAAAAAGGAGGAGGAGCAGGACGAGGAGGAGGAGGAGGAGGGAGGAGGAGGAGGAGGAGGGAGGAGGAGGAGGAGGAGGAGGGTGAGATGGGGGAGAAGGAGGCGGATCAAGCTTTTTGAGCTTCTTCCACGTGTTCGGCCTCCCGAGGCCCAGTTCCAGGTCCCAGGGCTGTCAATAACGACCCTGCGTAAGAGCTGGCCTCCAGAAGGCGTCGAGAGCCCTGGGGCCCCAGTCATGAAGCAGAAGCGAATTAAATCGGATGTCGGGTTCGCCGTCGACGCTGCAGCTAGGTCGTCGTCGTCGTCGTCGTCGTCGTCGTCGTCGTCGTCGTCGTCGTCGTCGTCTTCGTCGTCCTCGTCGTCGTCGTCGTCGTTGTCGTCGGTGCTGTGGAGCCAGACCTCCACTCTTCCCGAACAGCTGATGTTTGGCGTGTTTTCCCACTATTCCGACGTCTGGGGGTGAGGGCCGCTCCCGGGCCGTGGAGCCAGAAAGGCGGCTTGGGGGTGGGCCTGGTGGAGCTCCACGGCCAGCGTCGCGACAGAAGCGGTGAGGCCAGAGGTCTTGGCCGCTTTCGGCCGACCTCCTCGGCTCCAAGGCGCCCCCAGCGGCCTCTCCCCGCGCGCGGGGGCCGCAGCCCCGGCCCGCGGCGCAGCCCGAGGAGGGCGGGCCCGTGGACCCCTCCGCCAGCCAAAGAAGCACGCCGCCGCGGGCGCGGGGCGCCCTGGCATGCGGAGGGCGCCCCATGGCCAGAGCCGCCCTCCCGCGGCGGCGCGGGCCTCTGGCGCTGCTCGCCGCGCTGCGCCTCGCCGCGGCCGGCGCGGGCGACCTCCCGGGGCTCCCTCCGGGCCTGGGCGCCGCTGCTGACGACGTCTCCGTCCACAGGGCTCCTCGCCCCTGGCCGCCCGCCGGTGGGCTCGCCGGCGCTGCCGCGGGCGCGGGGAAGCAGCTGGTCGTGGCCTGCAACGGCTTCCCAGACCGCCGGCCCGTGCTGGTCGGGCTGCGGCCCAACCGCAGCTCGGGCCAGGTGCCCCCCGCGGCCCCTGGCGCCGGGCGGCGCCGCCCGCAGGCGCGCCCGCGCGGCGGCCAGGGGGCCGCGCGGCGGCCAGCGGCGCTGCTCGCGCTGAGGCCCGCAGGCGCCGCGGCCGCGCCGGGGCCCTTCGGCGCCGGGCCCACGGAGCCCTCTGTGCCTCGCTCTCTGGTTGCGCACGCCCGCCACGGCGCTCAACTGCGCGGCGCCTTCGCCGTGCCAGTCGACGCCGCCGTGGCGTGGGGCGCCGCGATCGCGGAGGGCTCCACGGGCGAGGCGCTGTGGCAGCGCTCGCTGGCGTACGGCGTCTGCGAGGAGTACCATGTGGATTTGCACCATTCGCAGCTGTTCTTCGTGGCGCCCGACGGCAAGGCCACTTGCGCGGTGTCTGGGCTCGACCTGGTGGACGACTCCATCCCCTGGGAGGTGAACGAGGTGGGCTTCACTCTCGGTCACATCGGCGCCGACGCCAGCGACGCAGACGCCGAGGAGGAGGGCGACGACCCTCGAGCTGCGGCCCGTTCCCTCGCAGTCACCACAGCGCCCACCTCGTGGCCGCCCGCCCGACTCGCGGCGGTGGCGACGCAGACGGTCGCGGGCGGCTGCCGCGCAGCAGCGGTGGCGCTGTCGCCGCGGGCGCGGCGGATGTGGCTGACGGCGGATGCGCGCGGCAAAGGCGTTGCCGCCGAGCTCGCAGTGGTGGACGCGCTGGCAAGCTCGGACAGGGCGCGCGACGAGGACGAGGAGGAGGCGGCCATGGACCGGGACGATGCCGAGCACGGCCTTGAGCCCCTCGTGCCGGTGGACACGGATGCCGTGCTGCGGCTGGAGGACTCGATCGAGCCCGGGGCGATCGCGGCGGAGGTGATCGGGTCGCGCACCCTCACCTTCGGGCGGGCCTACGCGGTGGAGCCCAAGGCGCCGCACGTGGTGCTGGAGGACCTCCGGGGCGCCCGCGTGCTGGGGCGGGAGGAGGCGAGCTTCGAGCCGGGGCGCAGCTACGTCGCGCTCCGCCTCGGCAGGGCCCACGACCCAGACTATCCTCAGCGGCTGCTGCTCTACAGGGTGGAGGACGAGGCCCCCGCCTGAGGGAGCGGCCGCACGCGCCGCGGCGCTGCCCGGGAGCCCCCTCTCGGCATCGCCGGGCTAAAGTCGGGCCTGTCCCTCTACGGGGGGGAGTCTTCAAACATGGTAGCAAACATATGTTTGCAGTATTTTTGGACAATTCTCGATTCATTTTAGTAGTATGTCTGATTTTTTTCGTCCAAAATCCCCCTGTAGGGGGGACAGGCCCGACCTAACGCCAGGCTTGCGCGCGCGCGGGGGGCTGCGCGCGGTGCGGTCCCGGCGAGGCGCGCAGGGCCGGCGGAGCTGAGCTGCACGTGGGACGTTCCAACAAAAAGGGCCGTGCCTTCGAGGGTCGGAGGAGCTGCCATCTCTTCCGCGGCGGAAGGGCGGCGGAAGGGCGGCGGAAGGTCGGCGGAAGTACAGCGAGGGCGCCTCCGCCGGCGGAAGCCGGCGGGAGGCCGGCGGGAGGCGGCGGAAATCATGGATGCGCCCCCAAGAAGTTTCAACGTTTTTGGGTTCAGGGTTTCCGGAACCCGCCACATTTCCTCCTACTTGGACACCTTGCGGCCAGAGACAACTCATCGAGGCGGCCGCTTGATGGACATCCTGGGCTTTCAGAGGCCGTCTCAGGGCCTCGGGCCTCCAAGAGACGATTGGGTTTGGAAAGCCGGCCCTGGGGAACTGTCGAGAGCTTTCGGGGCCTTTGTCCCGAGCAGAGATCGAGCCGCCCGATGTCTTGGTACACGCAGGCTCTGGGTAGTGGCCTTCGGCAGAACACTCTTGCAAGCCCTGTCGCCTCTCGTGCCACGTTTGCCCTCCCCCCCCCCCGCGTCGTGACGCGGGCTTCGTACACGTGGGCCCACGCCCCAGGGACGTTGCCTCTCCTCCGAGTAGTTTTTACCAAGAGGGCCCACGCCGATGGGAACGCGGCCTTCACGACTTCTGTCGCGACGAGGGGTCTGAGGACTGCCCCTCGGAAGAAGCTTGCGTCCTTTCGGGCGTCCTGTCGGCATTGCGCCGGCGCCGGCTGTGCCTGCAAGTCATGTGGCGATACCTTCTTCGCGAAGTCCTCCGGGGGCACGGCGACATCCTCCTCGTCCTTTTCCTCCCCCTTCCCCTTCCCCTACCCCTTCCCCACCTCCTCCTCCTCCTAAGCTACTGGCGCTCCTCCCTCTCCTCCTCCCTCCTCCTCCTCCTCCTCCTCCTCCTCCTCCTCCTCCTCCTCCTCGTCCTCCTCCTCGTCCTTCTCCTCCTCCTCGTCCTCCTCCTCGTCCTTCTCCTCGTCCTCCTCCTCCTCCCCCTCCACCTCCTCCTCCTCCCCTTCTTTCTCTTCCTCCCCTCCTATTCCTCCTCCTCCTCCTCCTCTTCGTCCTCCTCCTCCTCCTCAACCTCCCCCTCCTCTTCCTCCTCTTCCTCCTCCTCTTCCTTCTCCTCTTCCTCCTCTTTCTTCTCCTCGTCTCCCCCTCGTCGTCGCCGTCCTCGTGCTCCTTCTCCTTGCCTGCTGCTGTGGACTCTCCTCCTTCTCTTTCCTCCTCATCCTCCTCTTCCTACGCTTCCCCCCTCGTCTTTGTCCTCCTCCTCTTCTAACTTCTCCCCCTTGTCGTCGTCGTCCTCGTCTTTCTCCTTCTCAACCACCTCCTTCTTCTCCTTTTTCCCCCTCCTCGTCCTTGTCCTCCTCCTTCTTCTCCTCCTCCTGGGCGGCGGGCTGGGAGGCGAGGGGGGTGGGGCGGACCAACTTTGGGAGGGGTGGCGGCTCATGCAGCTGTGAACCAGCTCCTTGGCTTCGGGGTGTAGAGAAGAAACCGCGTGTGTGGTGCTACTGCTGGCCGGCGGCCGCAGCGTAGCTATCGCACGGACAACTTGGCGGCTTTGCCTTCCAGCGTTGCCAGTGGCAAGCAGCTTCAATGCGGCTACGAAGTGCACGTGGTTGTGAAGTGGGTACGCTTCAGGTTCGGTGTACCGCTTTTTTATTCCGGGCCGATGACGGCCGTCATCTGGGGGGGGGATGGGGCCGAGAACGTCACGTTTCGCGCCGGCGGCGTCTGGGAATGCCTAGGAATGACTGGGGACGGCCACAGCGCCTGTGTACACCATAGTGTCTGCGTGCACCACAGCGCACGTGTACATGTGTACACCACACCGCCAATGTACACCGCAGCAGCCGCGTGAAACACAGCGCCAGTGTGTGCCACAGTGCCTGGGTGCACCACAGCTCTTGTGTACGCCACAGCGCCTGCGTACACCGCATCAACCGTATGGAACACAGCAGCAGTGTATACCTCACTGCCCGCGTGCACCACAGGGAGGGCCTGAATACACTATCGTTTCGGTGTGCAGCACAGCAGCCGTGCGCAACAGACCACCATTGCTGCATATAGAATTTTGAAAGAATCCTTCTGACAATATGGAGCGCTTGCGGATTACACAGCAAACAAATTTTCCCCAAACAGAGCTTGCCTCTGTAGGGGTCCTAGCGGATTAAAGGCTGAGGTTAGGTTCGCCGCCGATTCGGTGGCCGGGCCCGGGTGCCCGGGTGCCCGGGTGCCCGGGTGCCCGGGTTCGCCGCCGATTCGGTGGCCGGGCCCAGGTGCCCGGGTGCCCGGGTGCCCGGGTGCCCGGGTGACGGGTGCCCGCGGTGCCCGGGTGGGTGCCCGGGTTCCGGGTGCCCGGGTGCCCGGTGCCCTGTAGCCCTATAGCCCTATAGCCCTATAGTAGCCTTATCGCCCTATAGCCCTATAGCCCTATAGTAGCCTTATCGCCCTATAGCCCAATAGCTCTATAGCCCTATAGCCCCAAGCAAATTCTGATTGGGTTTTTTCTCCGGTATCATTTTATTCAGGATTTGGACAGACAGGATTCCGTATGGAAAAAGGAGCGCCGCTGGAATCTACGAGTCCTCCCGAAGCCTCCCGCACCATCCTAACTCATCCCATCTGCGTCCAGAAGACTCCCGCAGAATTGGCCGCCGAAGGATCAATTGGACTGATTCAATAAATCACTCTGCGGTGACCGCTGAGATGCGCACGTGCGCTGTAGCGCCGACCCGCACGACGGGGAGAAGGGTGAGGGAGGAGGAGGAGGAGGAGGAGGAGGAGGAGGAGGAGGAGGAGGAGGAGGAGGAGGAGGAGGAGGAGGACAAGGACGAGGACGAGGAGGAAGAGGAGGAGGAGGTGGAGGAGGAGGAGGGATGAGGAGGGAGGAACATCTCATTCTACTGTCAGCACTTCCTTGGCGTGGTGGATAGCTGTCCGCTGCAGGTCCTCACCTTCATTCTCCTTCGATCTGTCCTGTACAAGCAGGAGGAGGCGGAGGAGGAGGAGGCGGAGGAGGGGATCTGGAGGAGGAGGAGGAGGCGGAGGAGGAGGAGGGAGGAGGAGGAGGAGGAGGTGAGGGGGGGAGGAGGAGAGGAGGAGGAGGAGAGGAGGAGGAGGAGGCGGAGGAGAGGAGGAGAGAAGGAAGGAAGAGCAGATGAATGGAGGAGGATCAGGAGGAGGAGAAGGAAGAGGAGAAGGAGAGAGGCGGAGGAGGGGGAACTGGAGGAGGAGAGGAGGAGGAGGAGGAGGAGGAGGAGGAGGGGGGGGGGAGGAGGAGAGGAGAGGAGAAGGAGGAGGAGGAGGAGAAGGCGGAGGAGGAGGAGGAGGAGAAGGAAGGAAGAGCAGGATGAATGGGAGGAGGATCAGGAGGAGGAGAAGGAAGAGGAGGAGGAGGAGGAGGAGGCGGAGGAGGAGGAGGAAGAGGAGGAGGAGGAGGATGAGGAGGAGGAGGAGGATGAGGAGGGTCAGGTGCAGGAGGAGGACGAGGAAGAGGAGGAGGAGGACGAGGAGAAGGAGGAGAGGGAAGGGGAGGAGGAGTAAGAGGATGCTGAGGAGGACTTGGAGGAGGAGGGGAAGGAGGATGAGGAGGAGGTGGAGGATGAAGATGCCTATGATGATGTAGACAATGATGATGATGCTGATGATGATGATGATGATGATGATGATGATGATGATGATGATGATGATGCTGATGTTGATGCTGATGCTGATGACGATGGTGACGATGGTGGTCGTGGTGGTGACCCTGGTGCCGATGATGTTGATTATGCTGGTGCTGATGATGATACTGACTGCGATGGTGCTGCTGCTGCTGATGATGATGCTGATGATGATGATGCACATGATGCTGCCGCTGATGATGATGCTGATGGTACTGACGATGCTGCTGATGCTGAAGATGCTGATGATGCCGATGCTGAGGATGATGCTGATTTTGCCGATGATGCGTGATGACGAGGGTGATGATGCTGACGATGCTGATGATGCTTACGCTGATGATGATGGTTATGCTGATGATGATGCTGATGTTGATGGTGATGCTGCTGATGCTGCTAATGATGCTGATGCTGATGCTGCTGATGATGATTATGAAGCTGATTCTGATGATTATGATGATGCTGATGATGATGATGACGACGACGATCATGATCATGCTGCTGCTGATGCTGCTGCTGCTGACGATGATGGTGAGTATGACGATGCTGCTCATGTTGTTTTCTGATGCTGCTGATGATGCTGCTGATGATGATGCTGCTGATGATGACGATGATGCTGACGATGCTTATGCTGATGCTGATGACCATGCTGCTGATGATACTGATGCTGATGATGCTGATAATGATCACGATGGTGCTGGTGATGATGGTGATGATGATGATGATGCTGATAATTGTGATGGTGATGGAACTGGTGCAGATGATGCTGATGATGATGATGGTCATGATGGTGATGATGATGACGCCAATGATGATGCTGATGATGCT
>CAUYUJ010017111.1:30000-101815 GCA_963575745.1 Prorocentrum cordatum
CATTCTTTTACCGAAGCCGCACAGAAAGCAGGCCCGAAACAGTCCCAGCAGCCTGATTCCTCGGCCGCACATGCTCCTCGTGTTCGCATAGACTTCCGGCGTTGGCCTACCTGGGCCCGGCCCAGCTTGCGTCCTCCACGCGCGCCCCCCCTTCCATGAGATCCGACGTCGCGAACACTCACGCCAGGCTGCGGAAGATCACCGACGGAGCCCTGGGCCCCATCTGCCTGCGCCACTCCTGGAGGCGGATCGATCTGACAGGGCGCTAGGGCCCTGAGCCAGGCGCAAACTCCCTGCGCGAAAGCACTGCGACGCCTGGATCTCAGGGCCCCTCTCCCGAGGTTTCCAGCCGTTCCTGGGCGGCAACGTGGCGGCGATAACACCGGGCGGCTTCGGCGCGCTGCCGATGACTCCGGGCGCGGCGCTGCACTTCGGGAGCGCGCCGGGCACGCCTGGACTGGACGCCGGCACGAGGATGCCTGGCACCCCCGGCGGGGACGCCAGCATGAGGATGTTTGGTAGCAAATCATCGGAGCCTCGTCCGCCCTCGAAATTTAGTCTTTCGAGGGCGCTGGCGTCGATTAGCGCTTGGTGATCGATGAGATAGCGCCGATCAGCGTCGGTTAGCCTCGATGAGTGTGGATTCAGCGTCGAGTGGCGTCGACCAGCGTTGATCCGCAAGAGCCAGGAAGAAGGTATGGGAGGCTCCCCCGAGTTGCCACCGACAGGATGCCGGGCACGCCTGGCGGGGACGCCAGCATGAGGATGCGGGCGTTGCGTAATCGGAGGGGCGATTATCGGGGGGTGATGAAAGCTTTACCTTCTGCGCCCTAAATGGGCCCCTGGGACCCAGAGGGGGCACGGGAGGTGCACGCTCCTTCGCCCCCCCGAGCTGTCGCCACCACCTGATGGGCAACGCCCGAGGATACCCAGCACGCCCGGCGGGGACGCCAGCATGAGGATCCCCAGCACGCCCGGCGGGGACGCCGGCACGAGGATCCCCAGCACGCCCGGCGGGGACGCCAGCATGAGGATACCCAGCACGCCCGGCGGGGACGCCAGCACGAGGATCCCCACCACGCCCGGCGGGGACGCCAGCATGAGGATACCCAGCACGCCCCGCGCGGACGGCCCGGGAGTGCCCGCGGCCGCGCCGCAGCCAGAGGCCCCGCCGAACGCGTCGGCGGCGATCATGAGCGCACTCTTTTGTTTTTCTTCTTTTGTTTTTCTTTTCTCCTCTCCCCGGGCGACAGCGGGCGTTCAGGACCTTGTTTTCAGACGCGCCACACGATGGTGGTGCGTCGGCGTCGACGACGACGACGATGGCCGCTGGACGACGACGATAGCCTACGACGACGATGACGATGACGATGACAGACGACGACGACGACAAGGATTGCTGATGGCGGCGGCGGTGACGACGGCGGCGACGGTGACCACGACGACGGCGGCGGGGACGGCGGCGGCGACGACGGCGGCGACGGTGACCACGCCGACGTCGGCGAGGACGGCGGCGGCGACGACGATGACAGTAGACGCCCGCGGCTGCCGACGAGGACGTGCGACGGTTGCCGGCGACCGCGCCTCAGCCAGAGGCCGCCCCGAACACCGAGGTCCTGGAGGGGGCCGAGACCCCGGGCATGCCAGGCCCGCCTGTCTCCGAGGATCGAGGTTTGGGGATCGAGGTGGAGGAGGAGGAGGAGAAGAGGGGGAGGAGGAGAACCAAGATTCGAGGATCGAAGGCGTTGTTTGGCTTCATGTCTACGCACGCAACCCGCATTCATGTTGGCTCAAGGTGGTGGGGGGTGGGCAGCAGCACGAGTCCACGGGGCTTCTGTTCGCCCTCCCGCCCATCACTGCGAAACAATTTCCAGCGACTGCCCATCATGCGCCAGCCTTTGGACATACACCTTTTCTGGTCGCCTGCTCTTGTCATTGCAGCTGTGAGAAGGGCATCCGCTCTTGGTTCAGGGACCATCCTCTGAAGGCATAGGGGATGAAGAGGAATCCATGGACACGGCGGAGCTCATCGAGACTGGATCTCCTTGGACCGCTAACAAATCAGTTGGCGCCGCTGCTCCCAGGTTTCGTGGCCCTCTCTGGACGGTCCGGTTGTCGCAACGCAGCACAAACATAATGAACAGTTCAGTTCTGAAATCAGATCCATCAAACGTGCCACATACCAGCTAGAACGTTATCGAGACAAGATGCGTGCACACATCTCGGAACTGTGACCGCAACTCTACCTGCAGGAAGCTCAGGTCCCGATCGAGGACTATCAAGATCTCATCGAAGGGGGCCGTCCTGCGCACACGTCCGTTATCGTAGGCCGTAGGCCCTGCTGGCCAGAACTTCACAGTCGAACAGTTCAAGCAGGCCCTCCAGCCTAATGGAGCATGACGATTAATAACTGACCGGGGGTCGTGTTCACGCGGTGGCGCCCGGGATGACGATTCGAAAAAACCGGCCGCGGGCTGGACAACTATTTCTTTCATCGTTCTCCTCCAGTCAGGAAATTGTGCAGAAGTAGCAGACAACTATTTTTTAAAATCGTTCCCTCCCATTTTTTTATTGCTCCAGAGTTCGTAATAAAAGGGAGGGGGTCTGGACCCTCCAAGACAAGCCATTTCAGACCTCCCCCGTGGGAGAACCCTCCAAAACATCGTCCCCAGACCCCCCAGGCCCTCCAAGATAGCCTGGAAGAGACCCCCCCCGAAATGAGACCCCCCTCCCTTTATTATAATCGTCATCCCGCATTCTCATGGACGCCGGCGTGCTCGGAGAAGATGCACGGGAGGCCCGTGCGCAGAGCGGCCAGCCAACGTCTGGCGCGGTCGACGCGGGCGCCCTGGCGCTAACCTCAGGAGGGGACAAAAACACACGGACACAATTAATCGTCGATTCCCCATAAAATATGCAAAAATATGCGAAGTGGGGGGGAAGACAAAAACCCAGAGAATATGGGAAAATATGGGGAATCATTGTATTTGTGTGTATTTATTTGTGTGTCCTTGGGCCCCTTGATAACCGCTGGGGACTTCCAGCGCTTCTCGCAGCCCGCGCTGACGCACGTGGACTTCAGTGCGAGTCGGTGGCCCGGGCAGGCGCGCCATCATTCAGGAGCGAAAGAAGGACGTACATGTACATGAATCCACGCTGGTTTCGAGAGCACGCATTGCACAAATGTTCGTATAACGCGGCCGGTCTCGCGAATCGAGGGGCCGTGTTCATGTACATAGCTGGGCGCGTACGTCCTTTGTGGGCTCCCTAATCATGGCGACGTCGACAGCGGCAGACACGATGATGATGCCTGTAGCGGTGCTGGCGACGACGATGACGATGACGACGGCACGGTCAGTGACGGGGCCGACGCTGATCAAGTCGATGGCGATGATGGTGTCCACACGTGGGTGATGAAGATTCTGGAGGGATTTTTGACATGCGCCCGCGGCCGACGGACGCGAGTGGCCCGCATGGTGTTATTTGACAGCGATTGTGCCCCCCAGCACGCGCGCAGGGGCGTTCGAATGATTTTGACATGCGCGCGCTTGGGGCCCGCGTGGTCGCGTTTGAAGGAAATGTTGGACATCCAATTCTTGGTTCAAAAACTCGCGTGAACGCGCGCAGTTTTTGTTGTTTCTAGAAATCATGTTATGTTTTGGGGCCGCTCGACTTTGAAATTCCTGCGTCGCCTACGGTTTGGAAGGATGTCGTCATGCGCGCGAGACGGCGCGCTTGTGCAATTCGTCATTTCTTGCCAGGGATGATTCAAAATGGTGGACTCTTGATGCACGAGTGTGCGCACATGGCTTTCTGCAGGGGATGGTGTGTGAGGGGGGGGGTCGAACGTGGCTTCGTGTTGAAAATGAGCGATGGGGCAGACTCGTCTGTAAATTGCACATCCCAGGGGGTACAGTGCCGTTTCTAATACATGCTCCGCGTGCGGATCATGTATAAAAAAACGCAGGTTAGTACTAAAAACAACGATGAGTTCATGCATAAATTTATTCACAAAGCAATCATGTATTAAAAACCCTATATTCGTTTAAACATCCTATGTGTAAAAAACTGCCCTGTGCCGATTATCCCGGCTTCGGGAGGGTGGTAGATCCGAGCTCGTTTTTAGACATGAAAACGTATGCGGTGCAAACTATGCGAGGCGGCGACGGGCCGGGGCGACAACGGCGACGGGGCGGCGACGGCGAGGACGGCGCCGCGAGACCGACAGCCACGCCCAGACGACGGGCGGCGACGGGGCGGCGACGGGGCGGCGACGGCGAGCACGTGGCCGCCAGACCGAGAGACCCCCCCCAGACGACGGGCGGCGACGAGGCGGCGACGGGGCGGCGATGGCGAGCACGGAACCGCCAGACTGACAACCCCGCCCACTTTCCTAGAACACAAGTAGTAATCCCTAAAGGTGCAAACACTATTTGCGGAAGATTGCACAACATAAATTGCTTCAAATATCTTGCTCCGCATAGATTGCTGGAAGCACATGCAATTTTTGGGGTCCACGCTGGCCAACATAGTATTTCTAGATTTCCGAATCGTACGTGCAATAAAAGACGCACAAGACGTCGTCGTCATCGTCGACGTCGTTGTCGGGTTTCAGGGCAACCCGAGAAAGGCGCCGCGGCGCGGGCGGTGCCGCAGCCGGCCCCGTCGGGAGCTGAGACGCCTCTGGTGGTGGCGCAGGACCGCCGCCCGTGTGGCCGGCTGGCCGCCGCCCGCTGGCCGCCGCCGCTGTCCGCCGCCCTTGGCCGGCGACGACACGACGACGGCGGCGTCACTGGCGGCGGCGGCGACGACGACGTCGACGACGACGACGATCGTCGTCGGTCGCTGTCACCGCCGCCCACGTCAGAGTCCCGGCTGCGCTCCGGGGCAAGCTCAGTCTACAGGCCATGGCCGGCGCACCCGTGCTCCTAGGCCCCAGGAGTGGCCGCCGTTCGCGTGTCGCCTGCGGTGGGGGCTGCTTCGTGGGAGCTGAGGTGGGGGTGTGCGCCGGCTCCGGATCACTTCGCTCGGTCGGCCGGGCACGCGGGAAGCTGGAGGAGAGGAGGAGGTCTCTGGAGGTCTTCGGGGCCTGCCCAAGCTTCTCGGAGGCCTCCCGAGTTTCTCTGAAGGCCTCCTTCCTTGACCAGCGTGACGGAGTGCTCACACGAGTTCTGGGATGAATGACGAGGCATGCGTAGGGGTCACGGTGGACCGGCAGGCCGCCTCTGCGGAGCAGCACGCCGGCCACGGCGTCTCTGGGCCACGCTGGCGTGTTCAGCACCACATGGGAGTGCGGCTGCCTGTCCCAGACATCCTGGCGCCCGTGACAACGATTACGACGAGAACCGCTGTATCAACGACCACCAGAGGCTTGTCCAATAGGGCGACCACAAGGTTTGGCACATCCGCCTGCACGACGCGCTCTACGATCGTCCACAGGGTCAGCTGTACGTCGCTGGCGACGGCCATAGACTCGAACAGCATCCTGGCTAACTACAAGCCCCAACGCCTCCACCAATTCAACAAATCGACATCACAACACAAGCACCAGAAAAGACAGCAATTAATCGACACCACATGCGCAACAAATCACCACCACCACCAACACCACGACCATCACCACCACCGTCACCACCACCACGACCACCACCACCACCACCACCACCACCACCACCACCACCACCACCACCACCACCACCACCACCACCACCACCACCACCACCACCACCACCACCACCACCACCACCACCACCACCACCACCACCACCACCACCACCACCACCACCACCACCACCACCACCACCACCACCACCACCACCACCGTCACCACCTCGGCTGTTAGTACCTCTGTTGTTGCTGCGCGTGGTGCTGCTGGTCCCAGTCGTGGGAATCAGAATGGCGCTGTTAGTGGTCTGGTGCTGCTGCCCGTGGCGGCCGCGCTACTGCCCTCACTTGTGGTGGTCAACGTCGTATTGCTGGAGTTGGTCGTGCTGCTCAGCATCGTGCTGTTATCACCCGACGTGTTGCTCGTTTTCGTGCTGCTGCAACCCACCACACCGCACAATGTCGTGATGCTGGTAACCATAGAGCTCTGGACTCCTGATGCTGTTAACCCACCACCCCGTCGTGTGCCAGCGAGGGGCCTGTGCCTGTGGTGGTGTCGATGTGTTGCGTGTGTGGTGGTGGTGATGGTGGTGGCGGTGGTGGTTGTTCACCACCCACCAAACCACCCCAACCCAACCTGAAGGCTACAATTTGCCTTCCATTTCCAGTGTGGGGGGGTCGGGGAACACTGTAAGAACACATGGAACCCGTACCCCCCCCCAACCCGAAATTCGATTTAAATTCGGGTCTTCGGGTTGGGTTGGGGTGGTCTGGTAGGTAGTCAGTTGTGGTCGAGGCTTCCCCGGACTACCAGTACATATGCGTCTGCATCGGCGCCCTGACGACGACCGCAGGCAGCACCTGCCGGGAGGACGTCAGGTGAGGGCCGCAGCACGGCCGCCACGCCGCAGCTGCACCAGCGCATCTGGCAGCACCGCGTGGACCTCCACGGCTGGGGCCAGCACCACCACGCGCAGCAGCACCGGCGGCACGATTTTGGCGGAGTCCAGCTCCGAGCATGCCGAGGCCTCCCTGGAGACTACCAGTGTGTCCAACGTTCTCGGCACGAGGCCGCCGCGGTCGACGAGCAGGGCACCTCGCCGTGGGGATCTGCGGACGGCGGGTGTGTATTCTGGGGGCTGTCACAGGGACACCACGATTGTGTGCTCCGGCCTCACCCTCTGAGGCCAGCCGTGGCTGGTATCCCGGGCCCTCCTCCTCCTCCTCCTCCTCCTCCTCCTCCTCCTCCTCCTCCTCCTCCTCCTCCTCCTCCCCTCTTCGATCGCAGCTTTGCGGTGCATGTTAGCCTCCAGTTTTTTATGATCACTGGCGCCGGCTCCTGTTCCTCGGGGTCGGCGCCCACCGCCTCGGGGGCGTCGGGGGCGGCTTGCTCCCGGAGCTTCCCGCCCCCTGCGCGCCTCCAAAGTCCCGCGCCGCACTCTGCACTGTGCGTGCCTGGCCGTGCGTGTCTTCCCTTCCCTGCTCGCTTATGCTCTCCTTCTCCTCCTTTTCCGTACTTTTCCGTGCTCTTCCGCCTTCTCCTTTTCCGTGCTCTTCCGCCTGGTCGTTCTTGTCTTCCCTCCTTTTCCGTGCTCTTCCGCCTTCTCCTTTGCCCGCCGCCCCTCCTCCTCCTCCTCCTCCTCCTCCTCCTCCTCCTCCTCCTTCTCCTCCTCCTCCTCCTCCTCCTCCTCCTCCTCCTCCTCCTCCTCCTCCTCCTCCTCCTCCCCTCTTCGATCGCAGCTTTGCGGTGCATGTTAGCCTCCAGTTTTTTTCATGACCACTGGCGCCGGCCCCTGCCCCTCGGGGCGGCGCCCACCCGCCTCGGGGGCGTCGTTGGCGGCTTGCTCCCGGAGCTTCCCGCCCCCTGCGCCTTCAAACGTCCCGCTCCGCATTGTGCATTGCGCTTGCCTGGCCGTGACCAGCGTGGCGTATACATGGCCCCACCAAGTGCGCGAGGCGCTCCCAGGGTGGCCACACGGCCCCTCCAGGTGCGCGAGGCGCGCAGGGGGATCAGCCACGGAAGGATTATCCTGGCCTGGTGGATGAGCGATTCGGGTGATCTGTTACGCCCAGTCAGGACAGCAGTCTTCCCTCCTGCTCGCTGCGGCTCTTCTTCTCCTCCTTTTCCGTGCCCTTCCGCGCTGCGCCGGCCGCCCCGGCAGTTCGTGCTCGCCCGGTTGTCTCCGCCCCCCCTTCTCTATCTCTGGGTGGGCGGCCTGCCTTGAACCGTTTGGCTCGTGAGGCTTTGCTGTGCGAGTACTCCCTCTGGCAACACTGAGGGGGTGCGGTAGAGGGTTTCTCCGAAGGGCTTAGGCGACCCATCTTCCTCCTCCTCCTCCTCCTCCTCCTCGTCCTCCTCCTCCCCTCCTCCTCCTCTTCCTCCTCCTCCTCCTCACTCCTCCTCTTCCTCCTCTCCTCCTCGCCACTCCTCCTCCTCCTCCCCTCCTCCTCCTCCTCCTCCTCCTCCTCCTCTCCTCCCCCTCCTCCTCCTCCTCCTCCTCCTCCTCCTCCTCCTCCTCTCCTCCTCCTCTTCCTCCTCCTCCTCCTCCCAATCTACAATTACTCAATATGAATACTACTCTCCCTCTTCCCCTGATGACGGCCTGGGAGTGTCCGACCCCCCCCCGCGTATGGTTTTTTTACACACAGATTTCCCCAGAGTTGGGTTCTCGCCTGCATTTTTTTTCAAAATTCTGCTCTCGCTCAGGCGCCGGCCTCATTTTCGGGCCCCGCTCGTTCCGAATCGTGTTCCCGCTGCAGCGCTGGCCTCATTTCCGTGCTTCTGCCCGTTCCGAATAGTGCTCCCGCTGCAGCGCTGGCCTCATTTCCGCGCTTCCGCTCGTTTCGACTCGTGCTCCCGCTGCAGCGCTGGCGTCATTTCCCGTGTCATGCCACGGCATGCAATGCAATGGTAGGTTGATGCTACGCTTTGCGGTGCTCTTCTGCGCCATGCCATGCCGTGCTCTACAATGCATCGCGTACCCTTTCGGGATCATTGCCCTGCTCGACATCCGACTGTGCGAGTAGAGAGGGGATCTGCGCCATGGTAAGGGATGGGAGGGAGGGGTAGGATGTCAGATATGACGCGAGCGCACCTAGCTTGCCCCTCCCCTTCCCCCTCTCCCTCTCTCTCCACGTCCCCCTCCCCGTCCCCCTCCTCCTCCTCCCCCTCCTCCTCCTCCTCCTCCTCCTCCTCCTCCTCGTCCTCCCTCTCCTATCCTCCTCCTCCTTCCCCTGCGCACCAGTTGCGGTCGATGAGTCTCGCGCCCACCGCCGCGCGACCCCCTAGAGCTAGGGGCCGCGACTACCTGACGAGGCGCGAGAGGGGGGGAAAGAGGGCGAAGGGAGAGAAAGAAGCAAAAAAGAAGAGGCGCCAGGCTCAGCACGTGGAGCATCAGGAGCTCCACCAACCCGCCGAAGGCGGGCGGCCCCCATGCCTCCCTGGTTCTACCTGCACCAGGGGACACAGGCTACCCCACGCCACCGTGCGGGGCACACGGCGCGTGTTACCGCGCATGGGTAGCCAGGCCTGCTCCCCCCTTTCCCCTTGCCCAAGGGGGACAGAGCAGGACACCCCACGAGCCTGGCCGAAGCCAAACCCCCCTCCACACCCTGGCGCGACCGGGGAGCCGCCGGGCCAAGACAGTGGAGGGGACCCGATTCGGCCGCGGCCGAATCGGGATTACCGTTTAGGTCCGAAGACCGGGGTCGGTGCCCCCACTGCCGACACCACCCACTCACCCACGGCAATGCCGTGGGTGGGTGGGTGGTTTCGGCAGCGGCGCAGCCCCACACAGGCCACGACTGAGCGGGTTTCAGTTCCCCCGGACGCCGGGACGTGCCGCCCACACCAACCGGCTGCCCGCCCGGGGGTCCTCCTCCTTCCCCTCCTCCTTTCCTCCTCATCTTCTCCTCCTCATCCTACTCCTCCTCCTCCTCATCCTCCTTCTCCCTCCTCTATCCTCTATCATCCGATCCGTCCTCCTCCTCCTCTCTCCTCTCCTCCTCCTTCTCTTCCTCCTCTCCTCCTCTCCTCCCTCCTCCTCCTCTCCGCCTCATCATCATAATCCTCCTCCTCCTGCTCAGCTCCTCCTTCCTCCCCTCCTCCTTCCTCGCTATCCTCCTCCTCGTCCTCCTCCTCGCCCTCCTCCGCGTCCTCCTCCTCGTCCTCGTCGTCCTCCTCCGCCGCCTCCTCCCTCCAATTCCTCCAACTCCTACTCCTTCTCATCCTATACTCCTTATCCTTCTCCTCATCCCTCCTCCTGCCCCGTCCTCTTCACTCATCGTCCCCCTCCCTTTCCGCTTTCCCTGTCCCCTCGTCATGTTCCTCCTCTTCGTCCCCGTCCTCCTCCTCGACCTCGTCCTCCTTCCTTTTCCTCCCTCCTCATGTCTCCTCCTGTTCCCTCTCCCTCGTCCCTTCCCCCATCATTATGATCCTCCCCCTGCTCCTCCTCCTCCTCTTCTTCTTCGTATTCGCCTTGTTGGTTCGTTTATTATTGTTACTCGTCGTTAGTATACTTAGCATGCTGATTCGTATTATTCGTTGATTGTTATTATTCGTAGTATTGGCATTTGCAGCGTTAACAGTGTTATACGTATTACTACTGATACTACTATTATTATCATTGTCATCATTTTTAGTAAGATGCATACTAGTATTGTTATTTATAATAATACTACTATCAGTTTACTTGTTCTGATCATTACTCGTATTCGTCTTCTTCTTCGTCTTCCTCCTCTTCCTCCTCCTCCTCCTCCTTCTCCTCCCGTGGCCATTTGGCCCGAGCCCAGGATCGCATGCGCCGCCCCATCGACGCTCTCTGCGGGGGGGCCGTTTCGGCCTCGCCCCTTCAGGCGGCGGCGAGGTCTCCTCACGCACCGACTGGCAGGATGCGGGCGAAGAGATGACGGAAGGTGAAGGTGGAAAACGGGGAGAGGGCGGGTGCAGATGTGGGCGATGAGAATGAAAGGGGGGGATAGAGGGAGGGAGGGAGGGAGGGGGGAGGGGGGGAGCGAGGGAGGGAGGAGGAAGATGAGGAGGAGGAGGGCGAAGAGGAAGAGGAGGAGGGGGAGAATGATGATGATGATGAGGAGGAGGAGGAGCACGTTGTTAGCGGTTGCGCGCAGCGAAACAAATCCTCGGCTTTCGAGGTGCTCCTCGCAGCTCGACCTCCAGCAGTCCCGCCTCTAGTTCGCGCTCCGCGCGCTCCGCACTGCTCCCGACGTCGCCCATCGCCCATCCCCCTCATCCACCCCCCCCTCCTTCCCCTCATTAGGGGAACGAAGAATGACATAGACATTAAAAACTCGCAGGCCCGCGCCCTGGACCCCCCTGCCTGGCGCGCGGAGCGCGCCAGGGACGGCGCCGGAGGCGCCGCCAGCGCGGATCCGAGAAATTCGCGCGGACCTCCGAGTTTTTATGTCTACGCCTTTCTTCGTATCCCTACTCATCCCCCCTCCCCTTCACCCCCCCGTCTTCTCATCCCCCTTCCTCCAGGGAGGAACAGAAGAAGGAGGAGGAGGAGGAGGAGGAGGAGGAGGAGGAGGAGGAGAGGGGAGGAAGGAGGAAGAGGGAGGAGGGGCGAAGAGGGAGGAGGAGGAGGAGGAGGAGGATGGAGGAGGAGGAAGGAGGAGGAAGGAGGAGGGTGGAGGAGAGGAGTGGGGAGGAAGGAGGAAGAGGAGGAAAGAGGGCGAATGTGGAGGAGAGGAGGAGGAGGAAGGAGGAGGAGGAGGAGGGAGGAGGAGGAGGAGGAGGAGGAGGAGGAGCTCATCCCCCTCCCACCCACCCCACCTCACTGCCCCCTTGGACCCCCCTCGCCTCATTGGCCGCGGGGCCCCCCTGGCCGGGGCCGCCGCGCGGCGCGGCGCCCCAGGGCGGGGGCCGCGGAGCCGCAGGGAGCTGCGGAGGCATCCTTTTCCTGCTTGGCGCTGCTGCCGCGGGAGGGGAGAACGTTTTGGAGGGAGGAGGAGGAGGAGGAGGAGGATGAGGAGGAGGAGGAGGAGGAGGAGGAGGAGGAGGAGGAGGAGGAGGAGGAGACTAGAAATGAGGATGTAAGAAATGAAAGACGTACTCGGCAATATCCTCGTGAATAACGTCTTGGGGCCCTTCGGCGCCTCTTGGGCAGCCGTGGACTCCGTTAGGATTGGAAAATGCGAATGTGATAGAAATGAACTTTTTCCGAAGGGAATGGTGCGATTTGGGCCTCCTGGGGCCCTCTCGGATCTGCGTGGGGCCATCTTGGGGCGTCTCGGCGCGCTCTTGGGCCTCTGTCGGGGCGTCCTGGAGGCGCTATCCTGGGCGCTCAGGGAGCACTCTCGGGTGGTCCGGGAGCCTTGGGAGCCTCGGGAGCCTCCAGGAGAACCGCCGGGGGGGGGGGCAAGAATGTACAAGGGAGGGGCCAGCCCTGGGCCCCGGGGCCGGGATCTCCCATGTGTGTGTGTGTCTGTATGTATGTACGTACGTACGTACGAACGCACGCACGCACGCACGCACGCACGCACGCAAGTACGTCTGTCTGTCTGTCGGTCTGCCTGCCTGACTGTAATCATGTATGTATGTATAGATGTATGAATGAATGTATGTATGACGTATGCGGTCATGTATGTATGTATGCATGCATGTATGTATGTATGTATGTTTGTATGTATGGTTGTTTGACATCAGCGCTCCACGCCAATAATCTCTTCCCATGTCACCTCCACGACCACCAGGACGACGGCGGCGAGGGACAGGAAAGAGAAAACGAAGTACAGCACCAGGGGAATGTACAGCAACGTGTTTAAGCAGCCGTACCACAAAGAGGAAGCCTAAGTATCTCTTGTGGCCGCTGGCGCCGAGGGAGGTATAGATGATGACGAACTCCACGACTAGAAATCGAAGTCGCTAGGGTCGTACTCGTTCTGACACGCGTCATCTTCGGAATCGGGAGCAACGATCCGAGACAACGTGAACGCAGATGCCGAGGCCGACGGCGACCGCACTCCAGCTGAAGGCCATGCCGTGGCAGAAAAAGGATCCGATGACGACGCGCCCCCGTTGGCGAACAGGAGGCCTTCGCCAGGATCCTGCGGAAGGCCCACGGGCACCCACGCAAGTGCGGCAGCGCCTGAACCTTCACCAGCAGCAACACATCGGTCTGGAACTCGCGCGACCCCTTCGGCCGCCTCCCCCCGAGCAGGACGAGGGACAGCGCGAGCAGAGGAACAAGAAGAGGATTCACACTCGTCGATGTCGACGGGGTCGGACGCGGCATCCTCCGAAGAGGAGGCGAAGCGAGCGGAGAACACCATCGCCCCGCATGTACACCGCAACCCACCAGCAGCGGCAGCAGGGACGGGCGGCCCCTCGGCAGCACCCTCTCCAGAGACAGCGGCCTGCGACATGAAAGCGTCGGCGGTGGCCCGTAAGCGGGAGCCCAGCCTGGGGCCAGCAGCCGCCCACGCGAGCTCCCCTTGCGAGGCACGCGTGAAGCCGCCCGCAGGGACGCGCGCGGCGTGCCACGCTGCGTTCCTCCTCCTGCGCGCGCCCCCAGGGACAGGCTGGCCGCGCGACACGAGCCGCAGCGCGTGCCTGGCAGCCAGCTCCCTGTCCTGCCAGGAGGCTGGTTCGCCCACGCACGCCCTGGCGCGCAAGGCGGCCTCGCAGGCTGCCTGGCGCCTGCGACGCGCTGCGCGGCGAGCAGCAGCAAGTCCGAGGAGCGCGATCTCGGCTGTCCTCATAGCACTGGGCGTCCACGAACTCGGGCCACCCCCCGTAGTCATTCCCGAGTCCTCCAGCTCCTGCAGCGCCAACTCCGGACCGGCCATGCGCGGGGGAAAAGGCGAGAGGGGGCTTGAGGCCGGCTTGAGCCAAAATGGCTTGAGCCAAAATGGCTTGAGCCAAAATGGCTACGGAGTGTATGTATGTATGTATGTATGTATGTATGTATGTATGTATGTATGCATGCATGCATGTATGTATGTATGTATGTATGTATGTATGTATGTATGTATGTAATTATGAATAGATGCATGCATGCATGTATGCATGAATGTATGTACGAATATATGCATGCATGCATGTAGGTATGTATGTATATATATGTATGTACATATATATACATACATACATACATACACACACACATACATACATACATACATACATACATACATACATACATACCTACCTACCTACCTACCTACCTACCTACCTACCTACCTACCTACATACATACATACATACATACATACACTGCTTCGAGCGATGCCCACCGAAACCTTCGACGTTTGTTCTCGACGATGCGCGCGCCTACTGGAAGGATGCGCGCAAAGCCCAATGGTCTCGGCCAGCGCGGCGGCCGGGCCAAGTTGCAAGTTGCCGTTGTCCGACAAAAAATCTAACAACCCCAGGTTGTCGTAGGAGGATAGCCCCTGACGAAAGAAACCGAAACAAGGCCTGGGGCGGAACACCAAACCCTAAAACACGTGGTGAGGCGAGACCCCCAAACTTGTCTGGAGAGTCTGCAACCTATTGAAAGATGAAGAGGGGTAGTAGTAGGAGGCTATATATGTTCGCTTGGACGCTGCCCCAGTGTAGGACATGATATGATGTTTCATTATGTTGTGTTCTGTTCTGGGCGGGCTGGGGTGACGTCGTGACGACTCTCACGTTAGATACGCCGCCCAATCGGTCGTTGCTGCGCCTGTTTGGTTCGGCGCGCACGTCGCGTTAATTCTATAATAATACGGTATGTTATGTTATGATACCGGAGAGAAATCCCAATCAGGGCTATAGGGTTAATTAGGGGGCTATAGGGCTATAGGGCCATTGAGCTATAGGGCTATAGAGCTATAGGGCTGTAGAGTTGTAGGGCTATAGGGCTATTGGGCTATAGGGCACCCCCGGGCACCCCCGGACACCCCCGGGCACGCCAAGGCACCCGGGCACCTGGGCACCCGGGCAACCCCCGGGCCCCCCCCGGGCACCCGGGCTTGCAGCGAAAATCGGCCGCCAACCTCACCCCCGGGCACCACCGGGCACCCGGGCGTGCAGTGAAAATCAGCGGCAAACCTAACCTAACCATATGAATCCGCTAGGACCCTTACAGAGGCAAGCTCTGATTGAGAAATGATGTTCTGACGCTCCTCTTTACACATGTTTTCTCTCAAAGTATGATTTGCGATGATCACCTCTGCCACAGTCTGACTTGATGTGTTATGTGATGGCTTACTCTGTGGCGCCATGTTATAACATGGCATGTTGCACCACACTATGTTATATCATGATATTTTCAGTGATACTGTTCACGTAATGATCAGTTCATTTTCGTATAGCATGGTCTGTGATGCTATTGCATGCAGGTTCAATGACATTTCTATGTAATGCCGTACCTATGCAATGGAATATCGTCTCTGATGTTATATCACACTCGCTGTCGTATTGGTCGAACCAATGTATTAACTATGTTATACGTTGTGCTCTGCTCATCATATGGTGTTAGGTTATGGGATGTCATGGGTGTCCTCTGCAATATGGTATGGCTGTGGTATTAGAATGCAGTCGATGCCGTCGCGGTAACAATAAGAAGACACAGCTGGTATGTGATGTTATGGTATGTCGTCATGCTGCACTCTACTATGATCCATTGTGTCATGGTGTTAGTCGTTATGTTACGTTGTGATGTATGCTTCGTTATGGCATACGATGCTCCACCATTCTACGTTACGGTATGATGTGTTATATAAAAATATGATAGCTTGTATGATGGTACACTAAGATCAGCCATAGTATGCTGTGTCATGTGATGGGATTGTATGTGCTGTGACGTTGTGCTATGTGATGCTATGGTATGACGTGTTTTGTTGTAGTATGCTATGCTATGATGTGTTATGGTCTGAGGTGGTATGGTATGATATGATGTGTGGTGGTATGAGATGTTCTGTATGGTCCGCTCTGACATGGCGTGCGTTGCTGTGCTGTGTTATGTCATGTCATGCAATGTCATGTCATGCTGTGGTATGCTCTGTTATGTAATGGTAGTGTGCGAAGTTGATGTTCTGCGATGGGATATAACATGCTATGCCACCCTCTGTCATAGTATGCATTGTCATGGTATGGAATAGCGTGTTACGCTATGCTGTGATATGGCACTGCATGTTATGGTATGGAATGCGATGTTTCGGTATGCTCTGCTATGGTATGTCATGTTTTGGGGTGTGGTGGTATGCTCCATTCTGTATGCCTATGTCATCGCATACGTTGCTATGCTGTGTTATGTTATGGCACTCTCTGCTATGCCATGACATGATATGCCATGGTGTATGTTGTGAGGTGATGCTATGTAAAATGGTACGATGTTACATTGTGCTGTGGTATGCTCTGTTCTGTATGTTCTGATATGCCATTGCATGGTTTGAGATTGTTATGTTGTGGCATGCTACAAGATTTATGATGTGTTATGCTATGGCATCTTGATCTGATACCTTCTGCTAACTTAAAATCGGAAATTGGGGGGGGGGAGATCGAAGTGAAACGGAGAGCCCACCACCGGGAAATCGGTTTCGTATGCGGGTTCATGTCGTGAGTTCGTGCGAGGCGAAGCTGAGTGGGCGGGCGAGAAGAGGGGTCCCGCTGTGGGAAAGGTCTCGAAACCAAAACCTCGGACCTCCCCCCCCTTCCTGCTCGCCGGATCCATGGCTGGGCCACCTCAGACCCCCAGTCGGCTCCAAGCCGCAGGGCGGGCATCGGCCTCCTCGGCCGCTTTTCGTCCTTCAGACAAAAACCTGATCCTGGTCCTCCTCCTCCTCCTCCTCCTCCTGGTCTTGCGAGCTGCGCCTTGGCGCAGTGTCCGTGCGGCGCAGGCCGAGAGCTTGGGCGCCTCCCCCAGTGCACGGCGCCCCCAAGAAGTGCTGAAGCGGGGCAGAGAAGCTTTCGAGGTGAGAGCGGGCCTCACATCGAGCAGGGCGGCACGGCGACGCAGATGCACAGGCGCCCGCACGGCACCACTCGCCCAAGCAATCATGCGCTCTTCGGCAATACCCGAGTGAGGCGAGCGGGGGACTACTTGCCGGCAAGATCAGGGAGGCTTACGTCTCGTATGTGGGCTCTCTGGGGAACTTCGGACTGACCATCGCGACCGCCAAGAATTACCATTTAGTGGCACCTAGTGGCCGCTAGCGGCATGTAGCGGCCGTTTAATGGCACTTAGTGGTGGCATTTAGCGGCCCCGATAATTACCATTTAGTGGCACCTAGCGGCCGCTACTGGCTCCGAGGAATACCATTTAGTGGCAGTTAGTGGCCGCGAGTGGTTCCGATAATTACCATTTAGCAGCACTTGATGGCCGTTAGCGGCTCCGAGCATTAACATACCATTTAGAGGCACTTAGTAGCCCGAGATCTACCATTTCGTGGCACTTGGTGGCCGCTACTGGTTCCCAAAATTACCATTTCGTGGCACTTAGTGGCCGTCAGTGGTTCCGAGAATTACCATTTAGTGGCACTTAGTGGCCAAGTAGCCCCAACTGGGCCACGGGCCTGTAAATCAAGGCTCGAGGTCGCCGACCTCCGAGAAACCACGGGCGCGTGAGTGAGACTGCCGGCCCCTTCGGGGCCGCAAGCGTTCGTGCCGCTAAGTGCCGCCATCTAAAAAACACCCAATTCGAAGACATCTAAAGTTCCCCAAGTTGGCCACGTAACGCCTCCATACAAGACAAGACAAGACAAGACAAGACGAGTCGAGACGAGACAAGAGCCCGCGTCAAGGCACCTACGAGGGTGCGGCGGGTGGGCGCTGGGGCGCCAGCATTGGCTGGCCGCTCAGAAACTGGAGCCGAGCATTGGGAGCTGGGGTCGGGGAAACGGAAGCAGGTGTCGGAGCCGGATTCGGACACGGCCTGACACGGAGCCAGAGTCAGAAAAATGAGAGCTCGAAACGGAATCGGATTCGGAGAGATCGGATGGGAGCTGGAGTCGGAAAATTAGGAGTCGGAGTTGGAGCCAGAGTCGGAAAGATGGGAGCCGGAGTCGGGGCCCGAATCGGAGAGATAAGATGGAAGCCGGAGTCGGAAAATGGGGAGCCGGAGTCGGAGCTGGAATCGAAAACATGAGAGCGGGAACGGCTAATCACACGCTTCCATGCAACGCTTATCATTCCCACACCTGCTCAACTTCAGCTCAACTGATGGGCAACAACCATCTCCTTCTCTTCGCCCCTACCTGTAATCGCACGCCCGTGCTCCGTTTGAACCATTCACAGACACTGGCGTATCCGTCTGTCTGTGACGATGCAGCCGCTGAAAAACGTGTCACTGTCTAGCTACTCGCGGCAGGCAGTCGCACCTGATGGAGATGACGGGAAAGACATTGCCCGTGGCGCGCTTCCAATTCGTTGCCATGAATTGTGGGCCCGAGTCGACTCGCTAAAAAATATAATGGCACAGCGATCGACAGTGTGCCCACCGCTCACCTTGCGTATGTCGAGCTACCTACTTAAAACAGTCAGGTTATGCTACCTCCCCTGCAAGGCTGCTGCCTCTTCCTCCTCCTCGGACTCCTCCCTCCAGAAGCAGTGCCACCACCCACACCGCGGTTTTATCCTGCATATCCTAGCGATGTTTCCTGCACGGACTTTCACACACAGACAAGCACAGAAACACGGTACATAGCACACACACACATTCAAACACGTAATTACATGGACCATACCTGCTTGCGGCAAGCATCGGGTATCTCGGGGTGTTGAAACTTACCTCACCGAGTTCAAACAGTAGCGGATGTAGTAGTGCTAGCCGTAGTCACGTTCGCTGCCGTCGCGGAGGATAAGCGTACAGCAGTGGTGACAGTGGTAGCGTTGATTGTACCTGGTCAGGAGAAGCAAATACTTGCCAGCATGGACATCAAACAGTGAGTCATTGCAATCTGAATGTGGAAGCTACGCGGTGCAGCTTATCTTATGTGGTGTAACATATGTGTTGTGGCCTATGTGATGCTGGCTGCGCGGTGTAATACAAGTTGTGCAAGCGACGCCGACGACGAAGACGACGACGAAGACGACGACGACCACGACGACGACGACGACCACGACGACGACGACGATGTGGCCCGAGCTGCTGCTCTCAAGGAGGCGGAGGAGGAGCGCGCGGCGGCCTTGGCCGCCCCCGCTGGCCACCCATTCCGTCACCCCCCCGAGGGCATCGGCTTCTCCATGGCCGCGATCTCAAGTTCTATGGGGCGGAGGTGGAGCGCCTAGATGGGGTCGGAGGATCGCGCCGCATCGCCGATACATCTGCGATGCATCGGCGATGCATCGGTGATGCACCGGCGATGCATGGGCGACGCCGGCGATGCATCGGCGACGTCGACGCGAAGCACATCGGGCACCGACCCCATCTACTCCGACCCCATCTTGGAGGCCTAGATCCCCTCGAGAACGAGCCGCGCGCGGCTGGGCGAAGCCGCTCACGAGACCACGCGCGCTTGAGGCTTCGGAGGCCCGTCGGGCTGCCCGCCAACCTCACAGGAGTAATCCAGAGTGTGCCCCCTCATCCTGGCAGCTGCTCTCTGAGCATGTGAGCAGGAAGGATGAACGGGAGGAGAAGCAGAAGGGTGAGGAGGAGGAGGAGGAGGAGGAGGAGGACGGACGCGGGAGGAGGAGGAACTAGAGGAGGAGGAGGAAAAAGAGGAAGACGGACGCGGGACGGACGCTCGCGTGCGCGCCGGGGCGCGGTCCCTCTGGGAACGGAGCGGTGGCGCCGTGGCGCCAAGATACTGTGGTGTATGGTAGAGCATGCATTCGAGACGCATACAAAACTAGATGCATCAAAGGGGACGGAGGGAGGATGGAGAGGCATCCTTGTTGCGGAATCATTGTGTGTGGGTGTCGTGGATAATGATGCCGTCGTTGATGCTTCAAACTCGCATGGTCACATGGCAATCGCATGTTTGGGAGCTGGAGTCGGAGCCGGAGTCGGAGAGATGGGATCCAGGAATGGAGCCGGAATCGGAGAGATGAGATAGGATGGGAGCTGGAATCGGAAAAATGGAAGCCGGAGTCGGAGCCGGGGTCCGAAGGATGTGAGCCGGGGTCGGAACGGAAGTCGGAGAGATCGGATCCGGCATTGGAGCCGGAATCAGAAAGATGGGATCGGATGGGATAGTCGGAAATTAGGGAACTGGAGTCGGAGCCGGAAAAATGGGATCCAAAATTGGAGCCGGAATCGGAGAGATAGGATGAGTCGGAAAACTGGGAGCCGGAGTCGGAGCCGGGGTCGGAAGGATGTGAGCCTGGGTCGGAACGGAAGCGGAGAGATGGGATCCGGCGTTGGAGCCGGAATCGGAGAGATGGGATGGGGGAATCGGAAATTTGGGAGCTGGAGTCGGAGCCGGAATCGGAAAAATGGGATCCAGAATTGCAGCCGGAATCGGAGAGATAGGATGAGTCGGAAAACTGGGAGCCGGAGTCGGAGCCGGGGTCGGAATGATGTGAGCCTGGGTCGGAACAGGAGTCGGAGAGATGGGATCCGGCGTTGGAGCCGGAATCGGAGAAATGGGATGAGAATCGGAAATCTGGGAGCTGGAGTCGGAAAAATGGGATCCAGGAATGGAGCTGGAAGGGGAGAGGTAGGATGGGAGCTGGAGTCGGAAAAATGGAAGCCGGAGTCGGAGCCGGGGTCGGAAGGATGTGAGCCAGGGTCGGAACGGAAGTCGGAGAGATGGGATCCGGCGTTGGAGCCGGAATCGGAGAGATGGGATGGGGGAGTCGGAAATTCGGGAGCTGGAGTCGGAGCCGGAGTCGGAAAGATGGGAGTCGGAATGGCCATCAGAAATGCCATCAAAAATGCAAGCTAGAACCAGAACCGTAAAAAGAAAGATGGGAGCTGGAGTCGGAAGTCGGATGTCGGAAAGTGCCACGAGTCATGCAGCCACGAAGGTTCCCTCGAGTGAGTTCCACCATGTCGTGTGCGTCGCAGCTGTGAGCCATCTCGCGTCGTTGATGTCGCGGCGGAGGTATCGTCGTGGCTGGGTGGCGTCGTTGGCGTCGCTCTGCGTGATCTCTTCACAAGCATGTCGATGCACATTGTATAACAATTTCCGAATATCGTCGTCCCATCGTTTGTGCTGGCCGCCGTGTTGTCGGTAACCCTGTTGCTTTGCATCCGTGTTAGGACTCCATTTAAGAACTCGCTGTGTCCACCTATGCGGTGGGTGGGTCGCTACACGTGCTGCCCACTGCCAAACCATTCTGCGATGCATGTGGATGGCGTCTGGGATGTCGTGCATGCTCATGAGTTCCTCCGCTCTGCGGGTGCACCGGCGGATGTAGTCAGACCAAGGTTCGGCATCGTCTGCCGCGTGCTGGCGTCTGTGTCAAGTGGGATGGGTCGGTGTTGCCGTCGCTTGATTGGGGCGGGTTTGATGGGGTCGGCGGCTCGCTGGAAGCGTCGTGGTCGCTGGAGTCGTCAAAGGTGTAGCCGTCGAGGTCGTAGTTATTAGAGTTGCCCGTCGCTGAGGTAGCATGCGGTGGTGAAGCTGCTGGTGCGCGTCGTCGCGCTGTCCAGATAATCGCCCTGACCATTCGTCGTTGCGTGCGGCGCAGCTGCTGTTCAAGGGGTTCTGTCATTGTCCACGATTCTGCACCGTACATCATTGTGGGTATGACGGTGCCAAGGTACAGTCGCAGTCTGTGCTTCAGAGGGTAGTGCTTGCTCGTCAGTTCTTGTCTGTGCCCTGTGAAGCACGCCCATGCAGCCTGGATGCGATGCTGGATCTCGGTCGCCGATGCGTCTGGAAATGAAACGGTCTGGCCGAGAAATTTCAACTCTCCGGAGGGTGGTCAAATTTCGATGTCAAAACTTGCAATTATTGCTGCTCGCGTTCGGGTTCCCGTTCGGTTTGTCATGATCTTTGCTTTGGTCGGGTGTATTCCAAGGCCGTGATGGGCAGCTGCATTGATTAGGTCCCCAAGCAGCGTCTTCAAATTGGGTAGTGTCTGACTTACCAGGAGGATGTCGTCGGCGAAGCGGATGTTGGTGAGAACGGATTCGTCGGTGTGTGCTACTTGTACTCCTCGTCGTCGTCGTTGCCTTTCCGGAATAAGTGATTCCAGAAAGTGCTGCAGTAGTGCGTTAAAGAGTAGTGAGCTCAAAGTGTCTCCTTGTTTCGTGCCTCGTCTGAGCTTGAACGATTTGCTGGTGGAGTCGGTGCGGAGGAGGAGGAGGAGGAGGAGGAGGAGGAGGAGGAGGAGGAGGAGGAGGAGGAGGGGAGGAGAAGGAAAAGGAGGAGGAGGAGGAGGAGGCAGCGGGGGGAGAGGAGGGGGAAGAGGAGGAGGAGGAGGAGGGGGAGCAGGGGGAGCATGAGGAGGAAGAGGACCAGTGTAAAACCAAGAGTCATCAAGGATGTTGGAATTCACCCTCCCTCCAAACTCCCTCTTCACAGGCTCCTACGTCGGTTCATTTCCATTGAGGGAACTGCCTCGTTGGAAAACAACCGCTAGAAGATCCTGAAGCATACCAAAACATTGTTCTCGGGGTTTCAACGTCACATATCAACCTGACTGCTGCGTTTTGGCGATCCGGCATCGTGCAATAACGCGGATTTCGACACCGCGGACCAACATAACCGTTGCACCCGCATAATCCTGATTCCTTCCAAAACACTTTTTTGGTACGTTGATCATGGGAATCCGCGAAACTCTTGCAAATGTTGAAAAACGAATGTGCGCGGCGCTGGGGCGAGAGCCATGTTTTGAAAAGGAACCGCCCTCAATCCGTGAAGCTCTTGTAAAGTTTTAAAACGAATGCACGCGGCGCTGAAGCCAGAGCCACATTTTGAAAAACACCCGCCCTCAATCCGTGAAACTCTTGCAATATTTTTCAAACGGGTGTGCGCGGCACTGAGGCGAGAGCCACATTTTGAAAACCACCCGCCCTCGATCCATGAAACTTTTGTGAATGTTTAAAACGAAGGTGCGCGGCGCTAAGAAGAGAACCACATGTTGAAAACCACCCGTCCCCAATCCGTGAAACTCTAGCAAATTTCAAAAAAGGATGTGCGCGGCGCTAGGGCGAGACCCACATTTTGAAAACGGCCCGCCCTCAATCCGTGAAGCTCTTGCAAATGTTTAAAACGAACGTGCGCGGCGCCAAGGCCAGAATCACAGGTTGAAAACCACCCGCCTTCAACCCGTGAAACTCTTGCAACATTTTACAAAGAATGTGCGCGGCATTAAGGCGAGGAGAGCCACAGTTTGAAAACCACCGGCCCTCAGTCCGTGAAGCTCTTGCAACTGTTGAAAACGAATGTGCGCGGCGCTAAAGAGAGAGCCACAATTTGAAAACCACCCGCCCTCCATCTGTGAAGCTGTTGTCACTCTTAAAGCTTCAGAATTACTCAGGCGAAACGCCTGGCCCGTCCTAAAAACTTGCCTCGGGGTGCGACTATCTGAAGGAATGGAGGAGGAGGAGGAGGAGGAGGAGGAGAAGGAGGGGGAGGAAGGGGAGGAGGAGGAGGAGGAGGAGACGGAGAAGGAGGGGGCCCGCTTGCCGCGGTCCGCGATCTGATCCGTGAGATCCTGGAGCGCGGCCCCACCGCTCTTCATCAACTCCCCCCAGCTGTCGTTTATTAGCTTCTTCTCTTCCTTGGGCGCATACCAGAGTTTCCTGCCAATCCTCGGACGGTCGCGGTAGTTCACGCTGTCGACGAGAGCCAGCACCGCGGGAACCCAGCCCGGCAAGTCCCTGAAGCCCCTCCAAGCGAACTCTGACGCAGGGCGAATGCCCGCGGGGTCGTCGCCCTTAGCCTTCGTGCGCGCGGCGACGTAACCATAGAGAGGCTCGCAGTATTGTTCCTCGGCTGCGTCCGACAGGCAGTTCACCGCGGTCTCGGCGTCAAACGCGCTGCGCGATGTGGCTAGATGAATAGCTTCTTTGGCGGGAATGGACGTCAACAGCCTCATCCATACATGAACAAGCAGGGCATCTCTGGCATTGATGCTGAACGGCAAGCATGTTAGCAACCTGCTCGTTGATGGCCGCAGTAGGGTCCTGAGCTTGATCATCCATCGTCTGTCGAACTCGACTCCTCACCACCAGGTAGCAGATCAAGTCGTCGGTGGGCCAGTCCGCTTTTCTCATCCACGTCGGGCGGCTCCTCCTGCGTCGTCTGGTCCATGTTCTCGCCCTGATATTGCATCGTCTCGGCCTCCGCCATCTATCGATTCATCTGCAGAACGGTCTCCTTCTCCACGTCCGCGATGCATGACAGCGGCAGTTGACATTCCGGCAGCAAGTCTTGCCGATGGAGAAGGTCGTCAACGTTAGCCCAGACGTGGTAGTCGTCTCCTGCGGGAATTCCTGGGGCATCCCAACGCCCCTGGTACTCCACCTCACCGCGACGGCGCTGGTGCGGCCCTGTGATCCAGGGATATCTCAAGAGGAGGGCCCCGTAGTTCATGCGCGGCGGATTCGCGATCTCGTCAGTCGGGATCTCCACCGAGTCGCCCGGAGAAGCGCCCAGTCCAGCCTCTTCTTCAAGCTCCCTACTGGCTGCGTGCCTGGCGGCGCAGTCGAGTCCCAGGTCCCGCTCGTGGGCAACGTCGTATCCCTCAGGTCGATCCTTCCCCCTGGCGCAGCGACCGCGTGCGGGGGCGCCGCCCTCCTGCCCTGGCGGCGGGCCAGGACGGAAATGCTGCCACGCTCATCGGGAAACACGACGTAGACACCCGCGGTCCCAATGCACTTCGGCCTGGGGAGTGCTGGCTTGGAGCTGGACGGCTGAGTTTCCTCGACTGCCCCCTCGCCTGCGTCGTCGTCAACGTCTTCATCGATGGGAGGCAGCTGAGCATGCCAAGGTGCAGCAACAACGCGTTCCTTGGATGGTCCAGCTGCCCTGGGCCTTGCTTCGGGCAGGGCTGGTAGCCGCGTCCTTGCCTCTGCATCGGCCAAGCGCCTCTCCGCGCAGGCTTCGTCGGGCGTCTCGGGGCGCTGCAGGGAGTCGCCAGCGGGGTCGGCGCCAGATGCTGCACCCGGCGGTCCATGGCTGGGACCCTCCTGCTCGTCACCACCCTCGCTCGAGTTCACGTCCACGACGTTCTCGGCCTGCGCGGTCTGGCGCTTGATCCTCCAGTTCGCGCAGTGCCTCTGGTTCTTGGCCCTCTTTGCTTCGACAGCTTGCACGGTCGAGGGCAAGCGCGTCTGCCGAAGGGCATCCGACCCAGGCTCTTCCCAGTCGGTTCTCGGAGTCACTTCGAGCCCTCCGCGGCTTCCTCCAAGTCTGCCAGCAAGCTGAAGTTGCTCCTCTTGTCCTTCAGGGCGCACTTGATCCCGTGGACACACACTCGCAGCATCTTCTTGAAGAGGCGGTTCCAGGAGGCCTAGGCTTGGAGGTTGTAGGTCGACTGCGAGAGCTGGTTCATTCTAACACGCTGGACGCGTTGCATCTCCGAGCGCACCGTGAAACTGCAGAGGAAGGTCGGCAGTCCCTGCGTGTAGCCAGCCTTGTTCCCGACCTCGGGCTCCACCACTTCTGTGACGTTGGCCTCGAATTCCTCGAGTTGGCGTCGAGCGTGTACGGGTCCGTGCTGCGCCTCGCGTCTTGCTGGATCAACGCCATCCTGGTCTGGAGCTGCTCCAGGTGCCGCTCTCGCTTGAGCCGTTGAGACTCAGCGCGATTGTCGTGGCCCGCCGCCTGCAGGGCAATGATCTTCTGTCGACGAGCGATCTGAATCCCCTTCCACATGCTCCACACAGTCCGTTACGTTCTCCAGGCGACGTAGCTCCGCCTCGAAGGTTTGGCCGGTGGCCATCAAGGGCGCCGCGCGTCCTCTGAGGTGGTGAATAATTAGGATCGATTCGGACGGCGTCCACCCCGTGGGGGCGGATTCAGGAAGCTCGAGGCGGCCCGCGTGCTCGTCGGGAGTCTTGTTGCAGTCGCCCACCTTCTGCGCCCTCTTCTCGGCGCTCGATGATCTTCCGACTCAAGCGCTCTATCTTCTCCTCCACCTGCCACTCGGTGTCTGCTGAGATGCACCCAGGGGCGACGTCCTCCACGGGCTCCAAGTCCACGGCGTCGCTCTCGCCATCCTCGCGGGCGGGGATTCCACGGCCTTTCGACTGAGACGACGCTGGTCGCGCGGGCCCCGCGCGGCGGCGGGCGCGCGCCGCTCGCCGAGCGGCCCCTCGTCGACCTCTGCGGGCCCCAGGGCGCCCGAACTCGCGGGGCCCAGGAAGCTGGCGTCTGGGCGAGTCTCTTCCAGAGCCCTCTGAAGGAAGTCCCGAAGTTCCTCGCGCCCTTAACCGGCTCTCCTCTCTTCTCGAAGCCCACGAAACAGAGGCGCGCAGGGGTGGCCAGGGGGGGGCGCAGCTGGCGTGGAGCCTTCCGCGGACTCAGCAAAAGCCTGGCTTATAGAGCTCCGAGGGCCAGCCCAAGGGTCATCGGCCGCTGCAGCTGGAGATCCAACTGAGTTGGCCTTCTGTCCGTCCACGGGGTCGTTGTGTTCCACGCAGTCGTAGAAGTAGTCCTCGTCGTCGCCGTCCAGGTCGACCTGCTCACCCTGCTCTTCTCCTGAATCTGGAGAGTCGACTGGACGGATCAAGGATCCAGGCGCTGGCTCCTTGGTCGGCATGACCCCGCGGTCAGGGGAGGCCCCAGCCACGGGGGCTAAGTCGCAGGCCGTGGACGACGGCGCATCGCGACATGCTGACACGCCCGCTGCACGACGAGGACAAGAGGAAGTCACGCGTCGAAAGAGCTGAGGTGACAGCGGGCTGAGTGGAGAAGGTGGAACGCTTCGGAGGCGTAGTGGGAGGCGCACGCGATGATATAGTGTTCGACGGAGGAATGTTCCTCGAAATGTTCAATCTCGTATTGCGTTTACCGGTAGCTGGCCAACATGCTCTCCTCCGTGCCATTTCCACCTGTTCTCCGGTATTACGAAACTTGGCCGCCTGCGTAAATTTTACAAGAGGCTGTGCGTTTCCTTTCAACTTTGTCGAACCATTCGTGGGATTAAGTTCGCGTGGGCACCAGCGACACTGACCGCCGAGGTTCTCCAAAGAGTCCCGAACCACGGCGATCTCCAAGGCGGCTCACTTCCCGGTCGAAACGAACTGTTCCCGATTGGTACAACCATACGGATATTTTGCATCGGTCATGGCGATGGTGTCCAGATCGGGGTTTTGCCCCATGATCGTCGCGACTCGGAATTCTCGGCCCGTGGCATGTCGAACTCGGAGCTCGCAGCGATAATCTTTCACGGTAGAAATCCACGCGGTAACCCCCTCTGCCTCAGCCTAACCCTCGGACATGGCGTTGGCATCCACCGCCAGGGTAGAACTCCCAGCACGCTCAGTCTTCTGAGAATGCCGCGTAAGGATGCTGACATCGGCTTCCTTCCCCAGCAGATGGTCTTGGTCTGCCGCGCAGATCACGTTGCCTGTCTGAGAGCGCCCTTGCCCCGCGCACTTAAGACCTTAACCAGGGTCGCACGGCGCGACCGGGCGGAGACGAAAGAACGGCGTGAATGTGATGGCGATCGCGGCGCTGGCGCCCCCGGCGCGGCGCAATGCGGCATTCGCCTCGATGAGATCTTTCACCTTGGAATTGGGCAGAATGCTGCTCTGGAGATGCATCTCCCGATTCGTTGGGCACATCTTCTCTGCGCGTCCAAATGAGTTCCCCACGCAACCCGCGCACAGCTATAATCTCCTCCGGCGCGGCCGGCAACTCGGGATTCCTGCAGCGTCTCCGCGGCAGACGAATAAGCCGAGCTCGTTCTGCAAGATGCCGCGCCATAGATCGCGAAATCCAGATATTGGTGTCGCCGCAGAGCGCGGCCGCCATACTCAGAAATGTCCCCGATGAACTCAGTCCATTGTTCGAATTGAACCGCTTGCGACGGCGAGCAATGGCATCGACAAATCTCTCTCCAATGCCGCCTCCCAGCTAATCATCTGTTTCGATTACAACGAGTCCGAAAAGTTGCTCGGGGCGTCCGTCGAGAGTTTCGTTTGTGAGCATGACGCAGGGCGCAGGAGGATGGCGGGCAAAGCCATGCTCCTTGAACGCTGTCAGAAGGCTTCTGCGCCAGCCTGGAGGGCCAGTGACAGATGCATGAACTTCTGTCAGCAATTCAATCACGAGCAACTCGCTGGTACGCTCGCAAGGAATGCCTCCCGCAGGGGGCGGGGCAAAACGGTTCTTCCCGCTGCTTTCGGATTCCTTGAATACAAACGGACTTGGCGTCGCCCACCAAAGCCTTGGCCTTGATGGAAGACAGCCACTGTAGAGAGAGGTCCATCCACTGTAGAGGACGCAGGCGCAGTGCGATTCAACGCAGCAGCGTCGGGACCATGAATCCTCTGGGGAAAAAAAAACATCTCGATTTAGCGTCGAAGTTCTTGGGGACAGCAGTATCATTGAGCTTGCCCTCGTAATCGGCTGCCTTATTTTCCACCTGTCGTGCCAGTGAGAAGGAATAACGCGCCCAGTGCATTTGCGCTTGATTTCTGCAGCAGCAGCTCCTCGGCGAATGCGCGCTGCGTTGGTGCCGCCAGGTCCTGCAGCGCATGCCTCAAACAATTCTCTGCGGCGGTGGCCATTCGGACCAAGAAACCGCTGTTTTAGATGACCAGGTAACTGATTGATGTTGGTTCAATCCTCAGCACGCCTCTTCTCGATGAAGTCGACCTCGAAATGTTGAGGTGGGCCGCTTCTGGCAGACAGGCCGAAGAAACGATGTCCCGGTCGGGGGTCTCGCGCGCTCCCAACAACTCATCTTTTACCTGAACATTATGGCTGCTGTCCACGTAGCGCATGACCAGTTCGCCTGCAGAGTCCGCAAATGGAAACGTAGAACGCGTCATCGAAGTTGGCGCTGGCGGCGGCAAGTAGGAAGCCGCATTAGCGGGCCGGGGCATGCCTGAGCCTCGCGCGGCTGCGCTGGAGCATCCCACCGGCGCATCCGCCACAGAGGGCCGTCGCGATCGCGGCTCGCTCGGCGCTTCAGCTCGGGCGAGGTCGCACTTGTCGCGCATTGCTCTGAGATAACCAGGTTCATCGTAGCTTGCCGCCATTGGCTGCATTTCAAATTAGACTGGCTGTGGCGGCGGTGGCCCCCGATCTGCGCCAACGTCTGAGTCATCGGGGACCTCGTCGGCCTCTGCTGCTTCGGGGTCGCGTAGAGGTTCGTCTCCAGGGAATCCGAGGTTGCCCTCTCTAGTAACGCGTGCGCTCGAGGTCAATCTTGATGTCGTAAAGATAATGGTTGACCATCTCGGCGCTTCTACTTTCATCCTGAGTGGCACTGCGCGTCTGTTCATTGGCCACACGCCACTACGCTCCGCGCGCGTGTAGGATAATCGCAACAGGCCCAAACCATTTCCCCGAGCCCACTCGCCCCTGTCTCCATGCAATCACGAGCTGGCCTTGTGTGAAAGTTGGGGCTGTACGATGTCGTGCGCGGAGGACTCGGAATAGCCGCGTTCGACTACCCATGGCAATCCAGGCCTTCATAACAGCTCGGCGTAGGTCTTCAGCGCGGAAAGAGTATTGCACCGGATCAGCAGACAAGCTCTCGGGATCCATGGGGCCATCGGAGAGCAATGTCACGGGAAAACGTTGCGTGAAACCGAAAGCCCGCTGCATACGCGAAAACCCACTCCGATTATGGTCACGGTTCCGGACAGAACAACAACTCCGCCATGGCATGCTACGCGGCGAAACTATCCAGAACTACTTTCTGAACGGCTAAACGGAACTGTCGCTTCCGTTCTTTACCAACGCGTTCCGCGCGCCCGTGTCGCCATGGAGCCCGAGCACCCGTCGGGAATAGGCATGCACCGTTGTTATGTATGTTATCGGCGGCCGTCCCCTGAAACTCCGTTCCAGGATCCACGGCGACAACTTCCGGAATGCTCAAAGCACGGGCCCATCTGCGTACACACGCTTGCCAGACTGTGTCTGCTGACTTCCCTGCCTCCACATGTCCAACCAACTGGAAAGCCGCGGCCCGGCATATAATATTGATCCAACAAGGCGGCGCATCATCAAGTCGACACTTGACCTCGACGAAATCAATGCCAACGACATGATTGATTCGATGAGACTTGGGAACCGAGTCCTGCAAAAAGTGGCAGGCTGCCAAGATCCACCTGGGGCCCCTTCCAAGCACGGCCGCGCGCTTGCCAAATGCTGGGCCAGCCAGGCCCACGTTGGTAGCGTCTGGAGAGATACGCTGCCCGACCTGGCTGAGACAGGTACTCGGAGGACAGATACTCGCCTGCAAGGCGCCATCGAAAGCCATGCCGGTCAGTAGCAACTTTGCGGTAAAACATAGGGCCCGTCCACCTCGTGGCCAGGGCGCGGCCACAGGGAGAGTCAGACCAAGCATCCTGGATGAATTCGGTCGCACCATCCGCGTAGAAAACCTCTGTCATCCGCTCGCTGGTCATATCGCCTGCAGAGGGTGAGCCCACGGCGACGGCGTCGGCTGGGGAAAAACCCGTCGCGGGGCTCGCGATGCACTCGGACATGCGCCCCGCGGCCACTGCAGACATCTCCTGCCCGCGATTCCTTCAGACGTCGTTCTCCTCCACGATCGCCTCGAAGCCGCCCCGTCCACGATGTCCCATTGCATCTCGCGTTCGGCCGCGTGCGTCGCCGGGCGTCTGAGTACTTGATGCGCCACTGGCTCGCCTGACTCGTGAGTGTTCATGCGCTCGCAGTGCTGGAAGTCCACGTCGTAGACCTCCTCCTTGAAGGCGGAGCCCGCATGCGTCCCGAACGTCACCCGTTCCTGGTGGCATGGCACGCCCGTGCTTATGAAGCCCTCGACAGACAGCCTCGCCCAGCGCATCTGGCAATCGTCGCGCGTCCACCCAGAGGTCTTTGCGTTGCCCCGGTGGCGCGTGGATCTCTCGGAGCGCGTGCATATGGCCTGCTCGGTCCTCCGGGCGCCCGCGCCGTCCGGCCCCGGCCTCTTGCCCGCCCCAAGCCGCCCCCCGCCGGGGACCTCCGGGGCTCGAGAGAAAGGTCTCTGGTCGCGGATCTGAGGCGTGGACGGTGCAATCTCGTCGCCCACTCTTAAGCCCCCGAGCAGATTCTCGCAAATGTGCGCGCCGATGCGCGCCTCCACGCGGCGCTTCATGGCCGCGCGGTCCGGGCGCAACTAACGCCATATCCACGTCCGCTTCTCTGGAGTCATCAGGCGCTGGCTGGGCCCCCCGGTGCTCGGAGACTCCGGCTGCGGCCCCTTCCCGGCGAAGATGCGCCCCGCGCGGTTCAGGCCCAACGTCGCAAGAGATGTCAAGAGAGGAGGCAGTTTGCTGAGAAAGATTGGTTTGAGCCGAGGGTGCCTGCGGATTCGCGTAGAACGCAGCATCCCCAGGCTCGGCGACCTGGCAGCGCCCCTGAATCTTCAGAGAGACGGCCCCTTCCTCTGCCGACCGTCATCCGGAAAATCGAAGATCTCGATCGCAATGTGTCTGCCCGCCCCTGCCTCGCGCACCGTCGAGTGACCGCCGTCGAGCGCCCTCCAAGTGATGGCGCCCCTTGGCGAGTCGAGATCCGCGCCGAGCTGTCCGAGCATCTCCGCTGGGGGCAGCAAGGGCACATCGCAGATAATCGAACGCAACGCGAGAGCACCGCAGCTCTTCGCCGCGGCGACAGGCAAAGTCCAACTGGAGAAAAACTTGGTAGATCCTCCGACGCCCATGGCGTCCGATTTAAGAGTCGGCACCTGTGCTAGCTGCTGGCGTCAAACCATAGGTATCTCCAAACTATCTCGCCATTTTCTCAGACCGATTTCCGCCACAGGCTCCACGCTGCAATCCAGTGCCCACCGTGCCGAAGCCCACCCGGACCTGGAATCCGACGAAAATCAGTTCGCCAGCGTCGGCAGTAGACAGTAGCAAAGGTAATGAAGGTAAAAGAACTGACTCCAGACAGCGTCGCATGTCCACCTTGTCAAGCGCCGCGCAGAACGTCATCTGCTTCGAAAGGGAAAGCCTTAGAAACGCCGAAGCCTGCTTGCCGCTTGCGCCCTCGCGCGCCCGGCTCGTTCGCGCAGCCCCGGGCCCGGCGCCCCATCTTCCCGCGTCGGGCATATTTCGAGCGGCTCATCAGTTTACTTGTGGCCCGGCACTTCGGTCGAGCACGTCCAGTCCGCCCCCCTCGACGCTTTCCCGCGCGGGAGCCTTTGGACTTGCCCTTCGGGGGAGACTGCTCGGAGAAGCCTCGTCCGAGCTTCTGGCTGTGCAAGCATTGTCGTGCCTGACTGCGCTCGGCGTAGATGGCGACAGCCTCGTCTGCGTCCAATGTCTCATATTCGGGCGTGTCTCCCACTGCGAAAAGTACGTCTTCGTTGCCCATGTAACTGAGAGCCCCATCCAAGACGTCGTCTTCCGCGTAGGACTCGGGCAGAGTAAACAAAGGCTGTTCCATGAGAACCCAGTGAAAGTCATCATGGTCAGATTCCTGGTCATCGCAACTGTCTTCACCCCCTTGGTACCCGACGAAGTGAGAGGCGGCACTCGTTCCATGGATACGATGGCCGCCTTTGCCAAAGGGTAGTGGTCGTCAAGCTTACGGAGCTTCTCACGCACCATGTCAAAACCAAATGATCCCTCAGTCCAGTGCTCAACCGTATCCCAAGCAACTTCACTGAGCTTGGACTCTCTGAGAAACATACAACCTTTCAACTCATCTGCTAAGATCACGTGCTTCTCAAGTTCTCGGAAGAGAGAGCACTCGCTTGCGAGCAGTATCAAGATATTCATATCGCTTACGCTCGGTGCTGTAAGAATAGAAACGGTGTTCAAATGCCTTCGGCAGCATGCGGTCCTGGTGCTCGGCAAAAACAGTGTCGATGTGCTTGGCCACAACCTGCCCACTGTCCTCCAGAGACAACTGATACGCGGTGAGTTCGTGAATAATTACATTGAGGTCGTTTCTGGCGCAGCGGTAAATGAGGTATCCATGTTGTTTGTTGAAAGTTCTGGTAGTCGTGAGCCACATCTGCAGCTCATTCATGTAACGGAATCTAATATCAAGATATGTTCCGTCTCATGTGGGAGGTAAATCATTTGGTATATTTGGAGCCTCCGGTTGTTCAGGAAACTGTTCCCTGTGATCAGAAGATCTGGCAATAGCGCCCTTCCCCCCAAATACGTCGGAGTGAACGGCGTAGCCTGTCCCCGCATAGGCTTGTTCAACCGAGCTGGCGCAGCTGGCTAACCACGGCCCCGCGCGTTCCGACTTGATGAGGATGACTGCGTATTGGGCTGTGTATCCGTCCTGGGTTGCGAGAGCCAGCGGGCCCCGTCTTCATCTGACCAGCCCACTTCGTCATCACCGTCCTTGGAGCGTCTTCTCCTCCTCCGCCTCCTGCCCAAAGATCCCGTCCTCATTGTACCCAAGGATCATCCAAAGTTCGTACTCGGGAGGCTGAACGTCGGCTGGACGGTTCATGGCGGCGCTCGGCACAGGAGGGTGGGAAGCGGGAAAAACGGGAGAATAATATGGAATCTGTCACCCGAGACTCGGGTGGCGGGGGAGTCCGCCTGACTCCCCTCAACCGCCACTGTGGAGTGTACGGGAGTAGCTATATGGAATACAGAGAGACACGAAGTGCGAGTAGGGGGACCCGTACACGGCGGCACACAAGGGAGGTGGGTGGGACGGAGGCGAAGGAGGACGAGAGGCGAGGAGGACGAGAGGCTGTTTTTGATTGCTCTGGGGCACTGGGAAAAGATCCCAGAAGTAGAAAATAAAACGAAAAAACATCCCTCACAACGCGAAGAGATCTGGTTTCCAGGTTGGCACTCGGGCCTCCGCTGGCCATTCGGGACGACCATGGCAGTCCGGGAAAGCCGGCGAGGCGCAGCTGCTGGAATAAAGGAACAACAACTGCATGAAGCAACATTTGTCTGAGGCCTGCGTTGATTTCTTGGATCTGCGCTGTGCCAGGGAGGGGCCCAGCGCAGATCCAAGAAATCCGTGCGGCCCTCTCCGACAAATCGTGTTTATGCAACTTTTGTTTGTTCTTCGATGGAGAGCAGAAGACCTCCAAGGAACAGCGAAACCCTCCGATACGGAATCTCCCCGACCTGCTTTTTCGTGTGATCCGCGGCCCCAGATGTCCCGACGCCCTCCTCGGGGCCAATCTTGCGCCTTGGCTCCGTTTTTGATGGTCCCGGGGAAGGGTCTCAGAGGCCGAAATCGAGGAAAAATGTCGAGACTCCAAAACTCAGATCGTCGGAGATCTAGATCCAGGAAGCAGCGAACATCTCCTTCACCTCCTCCTCCTCCTCCTCCTCCTCCTCCTTTCCGACTCCCTTCCTCCCAGAGGGAATCGGCCAGACGATGCCGAGGCACGCCGGACACCACTGCAGCCTGCGCTCGCTGGCCTCACTGCGGCAGCGGAAACTCGACGGGGACCCAGTCCATGCCCATGACGTAGCCCGGGGGCCAGTCGGCCCAGGCGCCGGCGGCAAGAACTGGCGGAGGCGGGGGGAGAGGGGGCAGGGAGGAGCGGAGGAAGGGGAGGAGGGGGAGGAGGAGGAGGAGGAGGAGGAGGAGGAGGAGGAGGAGGAGGAGGAGGAGGAGGAGGAGGAGCAGGAGGAGGAGGAGGAGTAGGAGTAGGAGGAGGAGCAGGAGGAGGAGGAGGAAAAGGAGGATGCGAGGAAGATGAGTATGCGAGGAGGGAGGAGACGAGATGAGCGGAGGCTGGGGGGGGGGAGGCGAGGAGGAGGGAGGAGGAAGGGAGGGGAGCGAGGAGGGAACACCTCCTCCTCCTCCTCCTCCTCCTGCTCCTTATCGTTGCCCACCCTCCTCCTGCTCCTCCTCCCCTCCAACCTCTTCCTCATCCTCCTCCTCCACCCTCCTCCTGCTTCTCCCCCTCTGCACTCCTCGTCGCATCCTCCTCCCCCGCCTCCCTCTTGCCCTAGCTGCAGCGAGCAACTCGCGAAAGAATGCCGAAGAGCCCTGCAGTGCCGTCCACTCCTCCCTCCCAAAGACGAAGAACTCGCGTCGCCGCGCAGAAATCCAGAGCTGGCCGGAGGCGAGCTGCCCGATGGGAACGACAGCGGCTGTGACACCAGGTCGACGATCCAAGAGGAATCGACGCCGAGAGAAAACTTCCAGCTGGACTGCAAGACTGGTGGGACCTGCTTCGGGAGAGACCAACAGATCGCGCAGAACACTTCTATCATTGTTCTTACCTGCACAATTTGCTCCGACTCCCCTCCCTGGCACCCCCAAAGCTGTAACAAGCGAAAGGCTCCCTCGGGCCCACCAAACGCCACACAAAGTCTGCGTGCTCTCCTTCCGACGTGGACGTTTTCACTTCCGCGTGGCGGGCTTGTGGCATGAGCGGGGCGTAACACTTAGACCGCGCAGAAAGACAAAGCGTCCTTCTCGCCTACGGGGAAGCCAGAAGATACCGATACCGCTTCCCGAACCTCCCCTGCAAAGTGCCCGAAAGCCACTGTAGCCCTGCGAGGCAGAGGGCTTGTGGTTATCAAGGGTTCTTAATGGCCTGCACCCCCCCCCTTTCCCAGGCGGTCCCATGCGGTCCTGGGTGGTCGCGCGCCCTGCTGGGGTGTCGCCTGAACTTCTGGGACGCCAGGAGCCCCAAAACGGGCCAAGAGGACCCCAAGAGGCCCCAGACGACCGAAGATGGTCCCGAGTCGCCGAACGATCGGCCCAATACGCCCAAGATGGCCGCCAGACGGCCGAAGATGCCCCCAAAACGCCCCAAGGGGCCTCCAAGAGGCCTCCCAAGAGGCAACAATAGTTGAGTTGCCTACTGGTTTCTGAAAGAGTGTGACGTTCTCGCCTGTTCGACTTCCCGACGCTCCAGGACGGCCCAAGAGGCCCCCAAGATCGCCTCGAGACAGCCCAAGAGGCCTCCAAGCAAGAGGATCCCAAAGCGGCCCAAGATGGCCAACAAACGGCTCCGAAAGCGGCCCAAGATCGCCCGAGTCAGCCCCAGAGGCCACCAAGACGGCTCCAAGAGGGGGCCCCAAGATGCCCCCAAGAGGCCGCCCAGAGCCCCTCAGAGGCCCCCAAGAGGCCCCAAGAGCTGCTCAGCACGGAGACGGAAAGCGCCTTTACTGTCTGATCGCAAAAAGTCACTGGCTTGCCCCTTATTCCTCCTCCTCCTCGCTGCTCCTCCTCCTCCTCCTCCTCCTCCTCCTCCTCCTCGCTGCTCCTCCTCCTCCTCCTCCTCCTCCTCGCTGCTCCTCCTCGCTGCTCCTCCTCGCTAATCCTCCTCGCTGCCCCTCCTCGTTGCCCCTCCTCCTTGCTCCTCCTCCTCCTCCTTCTCCTCCTCCTCCTCCTCCTTCTCCTCTTCCTCCTCCTCCCCCTCCTCCTCTTCCTCCTCCTCCTCTTCCTCCTCCTCCTCCTCCTCCTTGCTGCTCCTCCTCGCTGCTCCTCCCTCCATCCTCCTCCTCCTGCTCCTCCTCTTGCTGCTGCTGCTGCTGCTGCTGCTGCTGCTGCTGCTGCTCCTGCTCCTCCTCCTCCTCCTCCTCCACTTCCTCCTCCACCTCCTCCTCATTTTTCCTCCTTCTCCTCCCTCTCCTCATCCTCCTCTTTCTTCATGTATGTCGCTCGGGCCGAGACGGCCGAAAGGCCCCCAAGATCGCCCCGAGACCGCTCAAGAGGCCTCCAAGATGGCCCTTCTACGGCCCAAGGCCCCCAAGACGGCCCCAAGAGGGCCCAAAGACGGCCCCAGACTCCTCCAAGACGCCGAAGATGACCTCCGAGACAGAAGCCCCCAAGAGGCCTCCAAGACTGCCTAATGGGGTCTCCAAGAGGACGCACAGGAATGCCCGAAGAGGCCAAAATCACCGATGCGCCTTGAGCGTTTGCAGGATTCTGGCATGTTCTTCTTTTCGGCAGTCCGATGGCCCAAGCCGGCCCAACAGACACCCACGATGTCCCCAAGATCGCCCATGAGGCTGCCAAGGTTGCCCTATGACGGCCCAAGAGGTCACCCAAACAGCCCCAAGAGGGCTCAAAGACGGTCAGAGAGGCCCCGAAGGCGCCCAAAATGGCCTCCAAGACGGCCAAGATGGCTTCAAGACTGCCAAGATTATCCCGGCAAAGCAACCTAACAGCGATGTGTAGGAGCATATCTGGAAGCATTCCCCTTAAGATTCAGATGATAATCCAGTTGTAGAATTGTGCTGTTCTCGCAGTCGTAGTCGCATTCGCGATGACAGTCGCAGTGGCAACGGCAGTCACAGACACAGCCTCAGCCTCAGCCTGCCTCAGCCTCAGCCTCAGCCTGCCTCAGCCTCAGCCTGCCTCAGCCTCAGCCTCAGCCTGCTTCAGCCTCAGCCTCAGTCTGCCTTCAGCCTCGGCCTCAGCCTCAGCCTGCCTCAGCCTCAGCCTGCATCAGCCTCAGCCTCAGCCTCAGCCTGCCTCAGCATCAGCCTGCCTCAGCCTCAGCCTCAGCCTGCCTCAGCATTCAAAATGTGGCCCGGGAATGTAGTTCTGGGAACTCGAAGAACACGAAGTGGCCTACAGTTGGCTCCGGGCATTCAAATTCATGCCCAGGAATGGAGTTCTGGGAACTCGAAGACCACGAAGTGGCCTACAGTTGGCTCCGGGCATCCAAAATCTGGCCCGGGAATGGCCTACAGTTGGCTCCGGGCATTCAAATCATGCCCAGGAATGGAGTTCTGGGAACTCGAAGACCACGAAGTGGCCTACAGTTGGCTCCGGGCATCCAAAATGTGGCCCGGGAATGGAGTTCTGGGAACTCGAAGACCACGAAGTGGCCTACAGTTGGCTCCGGGCATTCAAAATGTGGCCCGGGAATGGAGTTCTGGGAACTCGAAGAGCACGAAGTGGCCTACAGTTGGCTCCGGGCATTCAGAATGTGGCCCGGGAATGGAGTTCTGGGAAGTCGAAGAGCACGAAGTGGCGTACAGTTGGCTCCGGGCATTCAGAATGTGGCCCGGGAATGGAGTTCTGGGAGGTCGAAGAGCACGAAGTGTGTGACTGTATGCGAAAAACGATCTCCGCCGGCAAACCCCAACTCGTCCCCAACGGCTGCCCAGACCCCCCTGTGGAGTCATCTGATGCTCTCTTTTGAGCCTACTAGAAGCCTATCAGTCTTCGCTGTTAGGTAAAAACCCAAGATGGCCTCCAAGACGGTCCCAAGACGCCTCCAGCACGGCCAAGATGGCCACAAGACGGCCCAAGCTGTCCCCCAGACGGCCCAAGAGGCCCCGAAGACGCCCCAAATGGGCTCTAAGAGGACGTCCAGGACCCCACAATCACTGATTGTCCTTAGGTGTTTTAATGATTTTAGCCTCCTCGCCGTTTCGGGCTTCTGACGCTCCAAGACGGGCCCATAAGCCCCCAATATCGCCCCAAGACTGCCCAGGAGGCCCCCATGAGGCCCGCAAGACGGCCCAAGAGGGCGCCAAGACAGCCCAAGAGGTCCCCCAAACGACCCGAAGACGGCCCCAGAGACCTCCAAGACGGCCCTCAAGCGCCCAAAGAGGGACCTACGACTGCCCAGGAAGGGCACAATATTGACTCCGAAGGCCAGGAAATGCCCAAGAGGTCCCCCAAAGGTCCCAGGAAACCCCCAGAGACACCAGGAGGCCCCCAAGACGCCCCTGAGAGCCCCTCAAAGAAGGCGCCCAGGAAGTCCCCAAGAGCCCCGAGAGGGCCTCAAGAAGCCTCCTCTTCGTCTTCCTCCGCCTTCTTCTCCCTCCCCTCCTCTTTTCTCGTCCTCTCCCCAGTGGTCCCCCAAGGGGTTCCACAGCGGTGGCTGGAAAACAAAATCCGATGACCTAAGAGCCCAAAGAAGATCCACTACCTCAAAGCCCGCCCAAGAAGCCACGAAGACGGCCCAAGACAGCCCAAGAGGCCCCTAAGAACATCCTCGCCATCCTCTGGCCCGCGCCTTTCCGGGAAGAGGGGGGGGGGGTTGTGGCTGAGGGCAAGATGGCCAGCGCGAGAGGGGCCAAAGCGGCGGCCCCCAGTGGCTCAGCTCGGGCATCGAGGCCGTACCCTCCTACTCCGCCCTGACCGAGGGGGTCCCCAAGAGGCCTCCAAGATGGCCCCAGAACGGCTCAAAGCCTCCAAGACGCCCAATATGGCCTTCAAGACGACCCAGGAGCGCCGCAAGAGGGCCCCACGATAGCCCAGAGAGGCCCATAAGACTGCTTCCGATGGCGTCAGACGGGCCAGGACGCCGTAAGACGGCCAAAGATGCCCCAGGAGGCCTCGAAGAGGCCCCCAGGAAGCTTCCAGGAGACCCCAAGAATGACCCAAGAAGCTCCCAAAAGGGTTCCTCCTCCCGCGTCTTTTCCTCTTCCTTCTCCTCCTCTCCTCCTTTTCCTCCCTGTCCTCATCCTCCTCTTCCTCTCCCACGTGTTCCCCGAAGGGCTTCCACAACGGCTGGGGGAACGCATGGTCAAATAGCGTGGCCAGACTTTACCCAAACTCCTCCTCCTCTTTGTCTTATCGTTATTAAGTTTGATATTATTGTTAAGCATCATATTAGTCTCATGAGTCTTATTGCTATTCGTAGTATACTGATGAATAGTACCGGTTTTCGTCATAATATTATTAGTGTCATGAATGTTACTATTCGTATTCCTCTCCTTTATCCTCTTCATCTTCCTCTTAGTCCTCCTCTTGTACCAACTCTTCGTCTTATTATTTTCTTAGTGTTGCTAATATTATTAGAATGCGTTTTCTTCCTCCTCCTCCTCCGCCTCATCCTCATCCTCCTTTTCCTCCTCCACCTCCTCTTTCTCCTCCTCCTCCTCCTCCTGCTCCTCCTCCTGAATCCTCCTACCCCGCCCCCTCCCCCTCCCCCATCCCCCTCCTCTTCCTCCTCCTCCTCCTCCTCCTTCCTCTCCTGACCCTCCCCTTCATCCTCCACCAAGTGTTCCCCGAAGAGTGTCCAGAACGACTGGGGGAAAACATCATCCAATTGCTTGGCCAAGCTAGGACCCAACGTTTCGACGCAGAGGCGCTTCCCAAAAAGGCAGGGGGCGGCGGTGATTCGTCTTAGGCGTCTTCGATACCGATACCGCTTCCCGAACATCTCCTGGGGCGTGTTCTGACGACGATGATGTCCCAGGAAGCCCAAACAGGAGAGAACGAGGCAAGTGTAGTGGTATTGGTACCTGTTCCTCCTCTGCGCTAATTACGCTACGTGGGCCACCAAGCAAAACAGGCGGGGACAACTCGCACCTCCAGGCAGACAGGGCGAAGAGAGGGAAAGAGAGAAAGAGAGAGAGAGAGAGAGAAAGAGAGAGAGAGAGAGACCACCAGGCTGACCAACTCATGCAACCGACGGACGGGAGCACGGGCCATCCTTTGGGCCGCATAACCAAAAAGATCAAGCGGGGTGGTGAGACGCAAAGCGCCTGGACCAGAAAACAATCAACCATCAAGGGGCTTGACCGACTTTGGGTGCCGCCCCGCCCTGATGGCGGCAATGTTATGACTCTGCCTGTACCTGGTGGAACCGTGTTCAGATGGACGGTTGGCCACTCTACCCTGGGCCGCCTGGTACGAGCCACTGTGGCTCGTACCAGGCGACCCTGGGCAGAGCGTCACAGGCCATGGCTGCGGGTGCCACCAGGATTTGGTGCCCATAGAACTCGACAATAGCTTCAGCGGGCACCAGCACCACCTCGCGGACCAAACTCGCCTCATCGCCGGTCGCACTTGACTCAGGCATAGGCATACAAACATGAACATCTTCAAGCTTCGGGGGCCACCTTAACCGCCGCCGTGCGCAAAGGTGGGGCCCGTAGCAACTTCGCATCCGTCCGAACCCTGGCCTGGGACAAGCAATAGTTATGCGGATTACTCATATATATATATGTATACACACATACAAGCATACATACATACATACAGGCAGACATATAGACATACAGACATCCAGACATACAGACATACAGACATACATACATACATACATACAGACATACATACGTACATCCATACATACATACACAAAGACACACAGACACACATACACACATACACACATACATACATACATACATACATACATACATACATACATGCATACATGCATGCATACATACATACATACACACACATCCACACATACATACATCCATACATGCATGCATGTATGCATGCAAACATACATACACACGCACATACACATACATACAACCATACATGCATGTCTACATACATACATGTATGCATGCGTGCATGTATATGTACATACACATATGCATGTGCATGTACACACATGTCCATGTACAACTACACGTACACATACATATATATAAACACAAACGCATGCGCATACATATACACATACATATACAAATGCAAACGCGTATAACTATACACATGCACATCTTGACACAAACACACGTATACACACGTTTACATGTACGTATACGTATTGGTATATATGTACGTATACATGCATACATATACACATATACACATACATATACCCATACATGTACATACTCCCATACATATCCACATGCATATACATATACACATTTATATGCATACACATATACACATACACATACATACATACATATAGGTATACATGTGTACGCATGTATGTACAAGTGTATACACATAGATATATGTGTATGTATATATGTACACATATTTCTGTGCATATATAGTTGTATACATATAGATTCAGCCCATGATGGCTACGCCACGCCCAGCGAGGGCCACTGGTCTGCGGGGGTGCAGGCTCACGATAAGCACGCGCGAGGCGGTCACTCAGTGCATCGCGATGCGCCATGCGGCATGCGCGCCATGAAGTGACATGCGCCTGCAACTTAGCATCCGACAAGTGCCCTTCGTAGGACTCGCTCAAAATAGCATCCGCCAGCTCGTGAGCCAGAACCTGTGCGCCGGGGCGTTCTTGAGGTGGTACCCTCCAGGGCGCTGGGCGCTCGATGCAAACTCTTCCGCTTCTGCGTGAGCAGGGCACGCGTGATAGTCGGGCGGCGACCACCGCTGTGCGGAGGCAGATATGTCCATCCATAAGTCTGCATGCAGCGCCTGACCGCCGGAGTTAAATGCGCGCCGCCCCTCGCCTTCAGCAACGAGCGAGGACGAGTCTGACGCCGGTAGCGATGCCATGGGGGGTACTCTGAGCGCCGCGAGTAGAGCCGCGCGTTCAGCTCGCCCATTGAATGGGCCCTTCATGGGGTCCGTGCGCAGCGCGGAGAGGAATGCCACTGCCACCGAGCTGACAAAACCCCCCTTCACAACGTCTCAGCTCGGGTCATGACGGGGCCACTTCAGACCCGTCAGTGCACGCGATGGATGACCGCCCAGACTCGCCCGAACCCCAGTTGCCCCGCAGCTCCACGCCGAGCCCCGCGATGACTTTGAGAGGAAATTGAAGACGGAAAGGCATACGCATACAGGCGTCGAACCTATCCCAGTTTGGACCAGCCAACCCTTGGTGCCCTCGTTCGCGTAGATACTCACACACGCGATTCAACTTGGAGTTCCAAAGGGGGCCCTCGCCACTCGCGTCTTCGCAAAAAAATGGGGGGGGGAACAGCAAAAAAATGCAGCCAAACGCATCGCGCCCCAACGCGGCGCGAGCAGCCCCGCGCCAGGGACACGCCACAGGTATATTAGATCCTGCCTGGCGCCAGGGGTCTCGAGCCCAAATGCTTCCAGCCCAGACCAGACGAAGCGCGCCCGCCAAAAGCAGGCGGTCGACGGCCGCCCTGGCGTCGCCCGAACACTTGCGCGGGACTCGAATCCAAACCTCTGGGTTACCAAAGCGAGCATTTCCGTGGTGTTTCAATATCCTCCTTGTCCTTCATCTCCCAAGCCCCTTGGCAATCCAGTTCGCGCGCCGATGTGAGTCTGTAACAGATAGATGGCTAGGCGCTGGTCATCCACGACTGAAGCACTAGACTGCGCGACCCAACCAACGCGACCGAATCCTAGCCACAATCTCTCAAGGGGCCCACGAAGTCCAGCCCAAGACATCTTGTACAAGACCTCTCGAGGACTGCCAGCCTACCTCGGGGAACGCGCTGGCCCCAAACGGAAATCGTTGTAGGTCCAGGGGGGCTCCGTCGTGGCATGGCACGCGAGTTCGTGCATTCTGTCATTCTCAGTGGCGAGGTCGAGGGGGAGGGGGGCGCCGTTCGACAATGCAATCGGTATGTCTCGTGCTGGCGAGCTCGTCGGGAGACGCTCCAGCTGCGGCGCTCCATGACCGGCGGAAGGAAGCAGGCAAACGCGTCGCCCCCCCTCCACAGAATCGCAAATTGGCGGCGTCAATGATGTGGATGCCAGTCCATTGAAACGCGCTGTCGTTTACGAGCTCGCGAGGCATGACGTCCTGATGTCCTGCTGTGCACGCGCACTATAACCCCATGCGTGAGCATGGCGAGCCAAAAGGTGGCGCGAGCACTCAGAAAATACGCCGTGCCGCGCGCGCGGGCGCGCCCCCGGCCCATATGCTTTGACTACGCTGGCCTGTCCGTGCGATTCAAAGCGTAGCCATCGCAATCGTCGCGGGCGCCGCAACGCGCTCGCTTCGTTCAAGGAAAGAACGCGTTTCACGGGCGCTTGCCTTGGGAACATTCGGCGGCGCGCTTCGAACCGGGAGGTGGGCCCCCCCCAACTCTCGGCGCCGTCGATCAAAACCAGGGGGCCCCCCCTCCCCCCCAACCCCCCCCCCTTTCCACCCCCCCCCCCTCAAAGGAGGGGGGGGTTTGCGACCCCCCGTCCTGGCGCCGGCGCCGGCGGCCGCCAGCAGCGCCGACGGCGGGGACGCAGCGACGATGACCAGAGGCAGCCCAAGGGGGGGGGTTCAACCCCCCCACCCTTCCCCCCCCCTGGCGCCGAAGGGGAGGGGTTTCAACCACCCCCCTCGCCTTGGCGCCGGCGCCGGCGCTGGCGACGGCCAGCCGCGCCGGCGCTGGCGCCGGCGACGGCGGGGACGCAGCGACGATAACCACTACTATCACCACCACCACCACCACCACCACCACCACCACAACCACCACCACCACCGCCACGAACCCACCACACACCACCACCACCACCACCACCACCACCACCACAGCCACCACCACCACCACAACCACCACCACCACCACAATTCCCCATCACCAGCACCACCACCACAAAAACCCACCACCACCACCAATCTTCCACGCCACCACCACCGCCACAACCACCACCACTACCAGCACCACAACCCACCACCGCCACCACCACAAACCACCACACCACCACCACCACCGCCACCACCCTCAGCATGCACCACTAGCACCACTTCCACAAACCACCGTCACCACCACAACCCATCACCTCCACCACAAACCACCACCACACCACCACCAAACCACCACCACCACAACCCACAAACCATCACCCCACCACCACACCACCACCACCACCCACCACCGCAACCACCACCACCTCCACCACAACAAACCACCACACCACCACCACCACAACCGCCACCACCGCTTCCACCGCCACCGCCGCCAACATCACCACAACCCACCACCACCACCACCAGTCCTCGTCGACGCTCCCCGCCGGCGCCGCCCGCCGCCGCAGGCGGCGGCGCCGGCCCAGAAAAGGAAATCGTCGCCCCCGCCGCCGTCGCCGCCAGCCGAAGAGAGAGAGAGAGAGAGAGAGAGAGAGGAAACAACACATGGAAAATAAGGAAGGGAGGGGGGGGGGTCAAACCCCCCCTCCGTCGCGGGAGGGAGGGGCAGGAAGTTCGAACCCTTCCCCCCCCCCTCCATCCAGGGCAAGGGGGGGGGGGGTCCGGCCCCCCCCCCTCCGAGCGACCACAGAACGCGCTCTTTCGTTCGTCGGATCGGGGAAAAGAGCTGCCTCGAAACGCTTACGGACACCGCGTGCCCACCGAGATGATGTGCGACTTCAGCCGGCAGAGTATGCGCATATGCCGACGACGTCGATGCATTTCCTTTTTCGTGCACGTCAAGCGTGCAAACCGCCATGCGCGCCGACCCGTCGCCTAGGAACTGGTTTACCGATGAGCTACCAGACTCTTGACACTCTTTCCATCAGCGCGATCAGGCGCGCCCCGCCATCTGGCTTTCGCGTTGGGGCCATCCCGTTGCCTGTCCAGGCCACGCGTGCATCGCTCACTGACCATGTATAGCTTAACCCATACTTCCACACCCTCCCCAGATATTCGCAAAAAGCGGCGCGGGTGCACCCCCGCGCGCCCGACTGATGCGCGCAGCGAAAACATCCGCGACGCCGCCCAACCCCCCGCCGCGACGAAAAGGGGCCTCTCCCATTCATGGGCCCCTCTTGGCAGCGCAATCATCCAGCGCCGCGGCAAGTTCGCGCACTCCTTCATTTCCGCGCCCCGTCGCCTGCCATCCGGCACGGCTGCGCGCGCGCTGCGTGGGGGATGCTGGCAGACATTGCCCTGGCTCGCAAGGCCCCGCGAACCTTGCCAGCTCCGCGCAGGAAAGCCGGCTCTATCTTTCCCTTCCATGTCGCCCCCCTTTCCCCGATCGGCCCTCTCAGCGGTGCCGCAAGCTAGCTCTTCGAAATCAGGGTTCGCGGGCGAACGAGCGAGCGCCGGCTTGATCGGAGAATTTGGACTGATCGCCCAGCAGCTGCAGCACCTCTCTCTCGAACAAGAAACGCCGGTGGAAGCCTATCGACGGCTGGGTGGAGCTGGCAAGACGGGCAGCGGGTCGAGCGTCGCTTATGTCGTTTTGCGCGCGCCCACGCCTGCCTCGCAGCTTCTCCCCGGCATGCGCCCGCCCCTCTTCGGCCTCGGCCGCGTCGACCAGCCGCCAGTGAATTGTAGTCTGGCAGCTCGATACTGCCCATCGTCGTCGAACATCAGGCTTCTGCGACCCAAGCACTGGCAACCAGGCCACATGCCGATCGACTGTGCTGGATGCCCCACTTTGCCTCTACGAACTGGGTCTTGGCGGGTCCTCCTCGGCCAAGGCGCGGCGCTGCCGTCGGCCCCGTCAGGCCCCTTCCCCCGGCCGCTCCTTCTCTATAACCGAAACAGCAAGGTCCAGGGCATGCTGGAACTACTCCGCGCCACTCGCTGCCATCGCAAACTCCTTCGTGTCATGCCAGAACATCCAACGCGCGGGCCTTTAGGCATCGCTCTCGCTTCGACAAGAACGCGCGGGCATGCCTTGCGATGTCCGTCACTGATAGACATGTGCATGGGCATGTGGACGGGTAGACCAAATGCTTGGTAAACTACCGGGGCGCTCATCTTCGTAGCCGGCTTGAGCTGTTCCAGCCATGCTTTTCCATCAAGCGTGGTCAAACGACTCCATGTTCCAGTCACCTCCAAAGCCCTAACCAACATACCAATGTGTATAACATGTCCAGATTATCCTGGTCCAGTTCCACTGATTCTGCGAAATACGCACTTATGGCAACGATACCATGAGGCACCCCCCATACTACGCCGGCCGCAACTACTATTCTCCCAACGTAAAGCACTGCATAAGCCCCAAATTGGGGGCATCGTGGCCGTGATATGTGCGGGCGCCAGAACAGCCACTCCAAATGACAACCCTTCGTATGCTGTTCGCACCGTTGGACAACATATGCCGTGGTATCCCAATTGGGATCTTGAACTCAACGGAAGGACGCGAATCATCATCCGCCTTGTGCTGCTGGACAAATACCACCGACGATCTGCAACCTCCCAAATGTCTCACGAGCGGGCCAATGATGTCAACGGTGATGGTCGTGACCTGCCCTTTCAGCTTAAACTGTGCTTCGCCCTGTGTTCATCCACGTTGGTGTGTTCGGCCTTGTCGGCAGCGAACCCGTGTTTTTTTATGATTCGATCGTTACCGCTTGTCTGTCGTAGCCGCATCGGGCGCCGGTGGGGCTGAGGCAGAGCCGCGTGTACCATGACTGCTTCGGGAAAATATACGGATGCCCTCAACGTCTGACCCACGCCTCTTGGTAGATCCTGCCTTTCACGCAAACGGTGAAGTCGTGGAAATTACCCTGGGCGTCCAACAGATTTTCAAACCGCGGGGATGCCTCACCTCCCTTTCTGTTAGCCCTGCTGGCATGTCGAAGGGTCGCAGAAAGTTTCGTCCAGCGCGTGGTCTCAGCCCTCTCTGGGCATCCAAAGTCGGGCCGCTGACTTGATAAGGTTGACCCAGCACCTGGGGCCGCCGTCCCAGAAACAACCGAGGTAGCCGTAGTTGGTGCTGTGAGGGTAGTCGCCCAGGACTCCTCCAGCCAGTTCACCTGACAGGGTTCCCTCGCCTCCTTCTCGAGCAACCTCTGGGGCCTCTCTCGGGGTTGCAGCGGGCTTCGTACGACCAACTGTCTCAGCCTTCTCTGGTGCTGGGCTGGGCCGCATCCTCGTCGTGGCAACCTAACTTGGCCGGCTACCACCCTCATCATTGGATCCCGCCATGCTCGCGTCGCCCAGGTTAGCGTGATCTCTACGCTGGATCGACTGCACCACATTCTTGATCAATCTCGGCGTCAGAAGGAGGAGGAGGAGGAGAAAAAGGAGGAGGAGGAGGAGGAGGAGGAGGAGAAGGAGGAGGAGGAGGAGGAGGAGCAGGAGGAGGAGAAGGAGCGGGGCCAACACTCAGCACAACCCCCCTGCTGCTCCACTGCTGCCACAGGGGGGCCTGCGCTCGCAACGTCGGGCGTGGACGCGATCGGGGACGACATCTGCCTGTGGATGCGCAGGATTTCTTGCCTGCGGGAACCGGCGGCGCGCGAGGAGGAAATTCGATGTTTTCTGGCATGCGCATCGGCTTGTGGAGGCGTTCCATCCTCGGTGCTTTCCAGCAGCAGCGCCTCGCCGACAGCGTTCTGGGGGTGCTCGCATCGTCCCGAACAGCCGCTGAAGACTCCGATCAGGAGGGAGGAGGAGGAAGGAGGAGGAGGACGAGGTGGAGGAGGAGGAGGGAGGAGGTGGAGGGAGGATGAAGACGAGGAGGAGGAGGAGGAGGAAGAAGAGGACGAGGAGGAGATCGCTCACGCGATTACCCAAGCCGCCCAGCCCCCTGCCGAAGAGCCAGACGTTATCCCACTCAACGGAACCTTCACGGATGACCCCATCCTGATCATGCAGCATAAGCTCACCTACTGGGAGCGGTACCGGAGCCCCAAAGGACCTAGGAAGTGCCCCGAGGACTCCCCATGGCTCGTCGAGCTCCGCAGAGTCGCCCTTCAGCGCGCGGCCCAGGAGCCCGACCACACCGAGGCCGAAGTTTTTGACGTTGTTCGCAAGTAGATACCCGGCTCGGCAGGAGGGGCCGACCCGTGGAACCCGCGGGAGCTGGACACCCTGCCGCCCGAGGGCGGTGCGGCCTTCACCGACATGATCAATCAGGTGCGGAAGACATGTACGTTCCAGCTCAGGTGCCACTCAACATGGCTCGCCTCCTCCCAAGTGGATGATTTGAGGTTACGAGTCTGGGGTTCCCCGAAGGAGATCTTGGAAGTGGTCCCGCAGGCTCTCGCGTTCGTGAGCGAGAACCTCCAGGACCACGGCTGCAAGCTCTCCCAAGTCCTTCGTCCTCGCCTCGGTACCAGGACTCGGGAGCCAGATCAGTCAGGAGACCAGAAATTTGGGATGGATCGTCAAGACCAGTACCCAAGGGAGGGACCTCGGCCTGGAGACCACTATGGGGCTCCGCAGAAGGCTCAAGATCCGTAAAGAACGTAGGGGGAAGGGGCTCCAGAGGCTCAAGAAGATCACCCAGCTAACCAGGGCCACCAAACGGTGTAGGAAGTCGGTGAGCACAGGAGCTAAGCCACAGCTGTTCTGGGGCCACCAGAGGCAGGGCATCGCGCCGTCCGTTCTCAAGCAAGTCCGTGGCAGGCTCGTTCGTGGACGGGGCTATGTTCCCCGATATGGCTGCACCACCGCAGGGTTTGCTCTGTCAGCTCGAGGCCAACAGCAGGAAGATCCTGCACATGGTTTGCCCATGCAGGTGGTGACTGCTTGGCTTGAGCTCGTTGCCCAGCAGCCCGAGTTGCATAAGGCCAGTGTCAAGCGATGGTACCCCAGAATTGAGCGTCTGGCGGGCAAGACTCGCTGGAATAAGGCCACCTCCCTCTACTCCGTGCTCATCGCCACCCTCCATGACCTAAACGTACACATGGTGGGGTCCTGGGGCTCGATCCTTCCTGGCGGGAAACGCTTCAAATTACCCCCTGGGGACCTCAAGGAGCAAGCCGAGTTCTTGGAGGCCTTCAGCATGCACATGTCGTGTACACTCTGGGAGCGGGCCTCAAGGTTTCACCTCAGAGGGGGAGCTGAGTTCGGGATCTGCACGCACCAAGGCCACGCTACATGCCAAACGTGATGAAGGGATGATGAGCCCACACGGGCCAAGGCCCTACACGCCATCGGGAAGGACTCGATCTGGACCAGTGCTCGCGCACACCAGCGCAAGCCATGCCAGTCTTCGCGTTGTCCCAGATGCGGCGCGGCGGTCGAGGACGACATTCACCGTTTCTGGACGTGCCCAGTCTTGGGTCCGAGCTCCGACCCTGACATCCTCGAGTCACAGCACCTGGTGGCCCAGGCTGTGGAACATATTCCCGTGTAACCAGCGAAGTGGAGACGAGGACTGCAACCAGCGGATTTTACCATAGGAGCGCTGGAGCAACACCCACCCCGAGCCCCAATCGGAGCCACGGGGTCCTTCATGATCCAAGGGAGCCCTATCAAGGGGGCATGAGCTGGTTTCGCCGGCGCTGCTTTCGCCCCGCTGGTTTCGCCGACGGCTGGTTTCGCCGGCGCTGGTTTCGCTGGCGCTGGTTTCGCCGACGCGAGCCCTAACGGTCGGGTCGGGTCGGGCCAGGCGGGCGGGACACTAAAGTGTGGAGCGCGCTCGACGGGCGGGTCGGGTCGGGCGGGCGGGACATTAAAATGCGGGGCACGCTCGACCGGGTCGGATCAGGCGGGCGGACTCTAGCGGGCGGGTCGGGTCGGGTCGGGCGGGCGGACCCTGACGGGCGGGTCGGGTCGGGCGGGCGGGACATCAAAGTGTGGGGCACTTTCGACCGAGCACGCGCGAACCCTAACGGGCGGGTCGGATCGGGCGAGCGGACCCTGGCGGGCGGGTCGGGTCGGGCAGTTTCGCCGATGGCAGCTGGCTTCGCCGACGGCAGCTGGTTTCGCCGACGGAGCTGGTTTCGCCGACGGAGCTGGTTTCGCCGGGCGGCGAAACCAGCTGGGCGAAACCAGCCGGGCGAAAACAGCTGGGCGAAACGGGCCGTCGGCGAAACCAGCGGTCGCCATCAAGGGGAAGTTCCTGGTGGGGACCGACGCTGGAGGAGGACGTTTCCCGACGGACCTGAGGCTCGGGAGTCAAGGATGCTGACCTTGAGACGATAGGAGGAACACTTCGAGGAGGCCTGCTCGGAAAACAGACCATCAACCACGGCGAGCTGTACGCGGTCGTCCAGGCCCTCCGCAATCGTGCTGGCGAGATCTTGTTTGTGACTGACTCTGCCTATGTATATCATGTAGTTCTGAGAGGGGCCCAGTGGAAACATAGGACCGATGTAGATCTCTGGTGGGAGGCCCACCAAGGGCTTGACAAGACCGCGGAGTTTCACAAAACCAAGCCTCACCCTTCGGAGTCCGATGTTTGGGACTATAACATCCAGCCCTGGGTCGATCTAGTCAACGAGCTCGCAGGCCGAATAGCCAGTGATGCAGCCACCCGTGTCCAATTGCCTGAATGGGTCACTCGACCCGTGCAGGAGGCCGACCGAGAGTTGTGCCTGGTCCAGCGCCGTCTAGCAGTCACCCAGGAGTTTTTCTGGGGTGCTTTCCCCGGGCCTCCCCCCTGCCCCCAAGAAGAAGGGACGAGTCCTGGCTCCCAAGAAGTGGGGCCACGCTCAGCATGTTCTCGAGGAGGTCCCAGAGGGACTGCAGTGTAACATCTGTTTCAGGCACCAAGCTCAAAGGACTAAGTATCCTGGCTGAGCTAACCGTGCAAGTCGAATCACGCCCTGGGGTGTGTCATCGTCGAAGGCCTGTAAAATGAATGTTCCCTGTGCCCCCCCCCCATTAGTACGGGGAAGAAAGGCAGATGCCGCAAGGACTGCAGCGGTGGCCCACGTCTCTAGCGACGCAGTCCCACGAAGACTGCGCCCGAACTGTGGGCGTCCCAGCCCATCGTGTAAACATATCTATATCTATATATACACATATCGATGAAGTTTCGTTTGGGGCCCGTGGAGTGCATGTATTCCCTTCAGTAGCATGCAACATGCAACATAGTGGAGGAGGAGGAGGAGGAGGAGGAGGAGGAGGAGGAGGAGGACGAGGAGGAAGAGGAGGGAGGAGGAGGAGGAGGAGGAGGAGGAGGAGGAGGAGGAGGAGGAGGAGGAGGAGGAGGAGGAGGAGGAGGAGGAGGAGGAGGAGGAGGAGGAGGAGGAGGAGGAGCGAGGAGGAGCGAGGAGGAGCGAGGAGGAGCGAGGAGGAGCGAGGAGGAGGAGGAGGAGCCGAGGAGGAGCGAGGAGGAGCCCCGAGGAGGAGGAGTCCCGAAGAACCTGCGAGGAGGCCGCCCCCCCGCGCGCCACCCCCTCGAGCGCGCCGCCGCCGCCCCTGCCGCCACTTGCCGAGGCCCCCCGCTCGGCCCCGCCCCTCGTGCAGTCCGCGGGCCCCCGCCGCTGCCCCGAGGAGGGCCCGCTGATCGGCGGCGCGCCCAGCCGGCGGTTCGAGGCTCGAGGTCTGCAGCGGGTGTCCTCGAGGGTCGGAGGGGGGGGGAGGAGGAGGACGAGGTGCAGCAGCAGGAGGGGGAGGAGGCTTCGGCTGTTCTCGCAGGCTCTCGGCGGCCTTCCAGCCTCAGGATGCCTTCGAGCCGCTGGGACTCGCTGAGGGCAATCTGGGGGCGCCCGGAGACAGTCTCGAACGGCCGACGGAGGCCCGAGCTCTCCCCTGAGAGGAGCGCCGCATGAGCGGCGGCGCGGCCCGTGAGAGTCCCGGCCCGGATCTCCGACGGTGTGATTTTTGCTGCGGTTGTCGGGAGTTTTCGGAAGCTCTCGTGGCCTCCTGTAGGTTTTCTTCCCTTGGGTGAAGCTCCCCCCAGCAGCTGCGCCTCGCCGAAGGCCTTCGAAGGGTGCCCAGACCGATCTGGCCGCCGGAGAACAGGAGTCATGACCCTAAACCGAACGACGAAGATCAGGGGCGGGTCCCTGAGATCCTGGCCCTGTATGCTTTTAACTGTGCGGGCGATATTGCCCTGTTTCGAGCCCTGGGAATCTCACAGACCCATCCGGCTCGCATAGAAGCGCAGGATGATGGGACCAGGGGCTCTGTCCATGATTTTTTTCCACGATGTTGCATTCAGTTTCGCGTCGTCGGATGTCAGGTCGGGCCGGACGACAAGGGGGGATAGCAAAGGGTGGGCTAGCGAATCAGCTCACGTAGCTGATTTCCCCGGCGCCTCCTGGCGCCAAGGGGCGCCCATGTATCGAGGAATGGGCCCGGCGACGGAGCCGAAACCAGCTGCTCGCAGCAAATTTCGCACCCCCCGTTTCCCTGGGCAGTGATTTTCCTCGACGTTGCATGTTCAGTTTCGCGCCGTCGGATCTCAGGGCAGGGGGGGAGTTCGACGTTGTCAAACGTTTGCGACGGCTCCAGAAGGGCTTCCAGCCCCTGGGGGCTGGGCGCATCGCCGAGAGCGTTTCGGGGTCGCCCCGAGCGGGCGCCGGAAGCCCAATCTCTGGCGCGAAAGCCAAAAACCGGCGGCTTGCCCAGGGGGGGGGGGCTGAGGGGGTGGCCTTGGGAGACATATCTAAACATCTGTTTTTGCTGCTCATTTCCCCAGCGGCCTCCGCATTCGGAAGGGCCGCACGGTATCTACAAGTCCTCCCTGAACCATCTGTGTTTTACAGCGTTCCTGTCGGAAAACTAGATACGCACACATATCTTTCAAACATAGATGCTGTTCGCTACGTTCGCTTACTTTTTTCAGGTACAAAGAGACACTGGACATATGTTTTCGTACTCATATTGAATACGGGCCATTTTTATATAAGACTAGATATGTTTAGGTACGGTTCAATATGGCTCCCACTGCTGGAAAACATGTTTACCAACAGTAATACAAATAGATACGGCGCCATACCACTGCAATGCCGAGGCCGCTCAATGACAACGAACAGGGAAGACAATGCACATGCAAGTCAGGACGACAACGATGAGGAGGATGAAGAGGAGGAAGAGGAGGAGGTGGAGGAAGTGAAATGGGAAATCGTGACGAACCGATGGGATACGGGGGACGGCGGGCGAGCCAACCGGTCACAGCGACGAGAAGGACGAAGTAGAGGAGTCGATCATTGCTCTGCTTCATCCCGGTCTTGACTCCCCCTCCTCCACGTTATCCTCCTGACGCTCCCTCCTACTCCACCTCGCTCTTGTTGCCTCCTCGCCGCGCGCCGTCCTCCTCCTCCTCGTCCGCGCTTATCGTCCGAATCACTCTTCCCCATGCCTCCACATCATGATCCTCATTCACCGTCATCGAAATTCGTATCCCCCCCTCACGCCTTTGATTCGTCCTCACACTTGTCCTCCTCCTCCTCCTCCTCCTCCTCCTCCTCCTCCTCCTCCTCCCCCGCGCTCCTTCCAATGTCGCCCTCAGGAGTCCCCTGTGTTACTCCCCATTTTCGCCAACCTCCTCGGTACTCCCCCGCAGTGGTCACCCTCAAGCTCCTCCTCATCACCACTACCACCATCGCGATCGTCCCTCGAGTCCTCTGCGCACGCCCGCGATCGACCATTATCGCTCCTCACTCTTCTTGGATTCTCCTCATCCGCCCTCCTCGGTGCTCATCCTCTCCTCTCCTTGCCCGCACCACCCCCTTCACTTTCGATGTGTCACATCCTCCCCGTCCTCGTCCTCCGCCTCATCCTCCGATGTCCTTTGCCTCTCCTGCGGTTCCCTAATCGCCCCGCCTCATCCTCCGATTCCCCGCCTCATCCTCCGATTCCCCGTCATCGTCCTCCTCTCCCAATTCTCGCCTAAATCCCGTTTCATCGGTGTTACCTATCCTACTCCTCGTCGTCTTTGTCGTCGTCGCTCGATTCCTCACTCCTCATCGCTACGGCTTCCCACTATCCCCATCCCATTGCTCATTGCTTCGACCATTACCATAGATCCTGTTCGCTCCGAGAGTACAACCAACAGCATCCGTTCTGACAAACTTAAATACGAATAGATACGGCGCGGCCATGCCACTCTTTGAAAATTAGATACACACATACAGATGGGTGTGTTTAATGCTTATGCGTGATACAAAGAAACAAGGAAACAGATCTACGGCCCCAAATGTTAAGGTATGCTTGATCAATAGATACGTTTAGGTACGGCGGCGGTCCCGTGCAGGCCAGGGACGCGCATCTAACATGCATATCTATTTTGTCGCCGTTGCAGAAAAGTAGATACGAGTGGCTTCTCGACTGCACCAGGGCGCGATCGCATCTAAACGCATCTACTAGTTTTAGATACGTCTTGCAGTGGGGTGCATCAGAAGGCTCACAGGGCCTCCAGCCTTATTCTTCGAGGCTCTCTTAAACACTCTCCGAGGCCTGAGGCCGAGGGCTTCTCAGAAGGCCAGGGGGCCTCCGACAAGCACCGCCACCTGCTGAGAAGGCCTGCCCCTTTCACTTCCCTCCTGGGCGAGCGCCCCGAATGGCAGGCTGCTGCGCTCCAAGGAACGCCAGATGCGGAGTTCGCCATGGATCGGACACCCATTCCCCGTGCATTGTTCGGCTTCGTGCGTTTATATTTCTTCGCAAGATGACCCTGGCTGCTTCTCGATGGTCCTCGCTGGGAAGAATGCACAGGCCCGAGCGATGCCCAGGGAACGGGACCCCGTCTCGGCAAGATGTCCCTGGCTGCTCCTCGATGGTCCTGGCCGAAAATAGAGGAACGAAAAATGGCATAAAGGTAAAAACCCTGAGTTCGGTGCGGATTTCTCAGATCGGCGCGCGCCAGGGCCGGCGCTGGAGGCGCCGCCAGGGGGCCCCAGGGCCGATCCGAGAAATCCGCGCGGACCTCCGAATTTTTATGTTTATGTCCATGTCATTCTTCGTTCCCCTGGAGAGGAGTGCACACGCCCGAGCGATGCCCCAAGGCTCGGCGGTGGACAAACCTCCCTTCAGTAAACCTCCCCTCAAAGAAAACGGCCTGGGACCGAAACCGACGGACCTGGACCCGCAAAAAGTGACGGCCGCGACGCCCCCTCGGGCACCGAAAACGGCCACTTCCCCCATCGACGCGTCGGGGCAGGAGGTCGAACCACCTCCGAGAGGAACGGGGACCCCGTCTCGGCCCCAGCCAAAAAGCGGCCGGGCGCGCCATGAGCGCCAGGGGGAGCAGCCAGGGGAGAGGCCGCGGAGCAGCGAGCCCCCCTCCGACCCCGAGCCTGCTCCTCCCTTCGGCGTCTCGGCTGCGCTCCCGATCCTGCCCCTGCCGGGCGTCTGTGGAGACGGGTTCGCGTCGCGTCGACCCCCGCGTTGGTTCCTGACACCGCGGGGATCGTGCAAGCCTGGACGGTCCCCCGTTCCAGGAGCTGACGCTGGGCCGCGGGCGGGCGTTCAGCCTGGACCGCCCGCGCTGGGGTCGCCGCTGGTCGACACGACGCAAGCCTGCCGTGATCAACGGAAGGAAGGCGGCGGCAGCGCAGGGGCCGCGGCGGCAGCTGAAGAGCACTTCAGGGCCCCTTCGGGGCCACTTTCCTGCAGGCGTCGATTCCCCCGCGTCTATTGGCCCTCCCTTTCCCCCCCCCCCCCTTCTGTCGGACCTGAACTCCGACGTCGTGATTCTTCTGCGGCGTCCGATTTTGAATCGTCCGTTGCCTCTGGAGGTTGGGCGACGCACGGAACGTGATTTCCCACTCTCCGGGTGAAAAGGAAGCTTTGGGTTACGTCTAAACCGTGACTCGATGGATGGCCGAAGTGTTCGTCTGCCGCGTGGACCCGCCGGAAGTCTGGACCTGGGACTGGCGCTTCGCGTCGGGTCGTCTTCCGACGGCCCATGGCCCAGCGAGGGGCCCCCTCGAGGCCGACACAACGGCCCACAGGACCTCCCGTCGGATGGCCTCCTCTGGATGTCCCGCTCCCTGGCCACGGCCCGGGTCTCTGGCGGCCCTTCGGGACGGTCTGGGCTCCCCCCGAACGCTCGCAACGCTCGCGGCGAGACGCGGCTGCTGGAGAGCGCCCCGAGCCTCGAGGACGTTCGGAAGCCGACGAAGACGCCCGAATTCCTCGACCTTCGAGCCTCGAAGGGGCTCCCTGTGGCCGCCAGGCCCATCCTGCGGCCTCTGCTGCCCCCCCCCCCGCTGGACTCCGGATCCGCCGTACTTTGGTTGAGTTTGTTCCGACCTGCGGCTGTGTCCGACAGGTACCCCCAAGCGCGCGACAGAGGTACTGAGCGAAAGTCCCCGCATCAGAGAAAAGCGTGGCGGATACTTCAGCAACAGCGTAGCAGAAACAGCGACGAAAAAGTAGGGTGGACATCGACTGCAAAGGGGCTTGAAAAGTACAGTGGAGGCCAGTCCACAAGAAACCTTCCACAAGAAACCCAGCCCTGAGGCCCCAGGGCGCCCTGAGGCCCCTGGCGTGGGAACGGGCGTCCGTCGATTTTTGGCGTGGGAACGTCACGCTTTCCATAGCAGAACCATCGAAGCCCAAGAAACCCAGGGCACCCTGGAAGCAAGCAGGGTGTTTCTTGGCATGGGCCCCCACTGCAGGGGCAAACTCCGGACCCCTCCCGGAGTCCATCTGCTTCAGTTCCTCACCCCGCATATGCGCCTTTGACAGGCCCGGGCCTCCGACACGGCCCCCGGAGGCCGAAAAGGCCAACAACCTTCCCGAACCCAGAACCTCGAGCCTCTCCCCTCCCCCCTCCCGCTGGTCGGAACCATGCTGGGCCCCCACCCTCGGGGCGGGTCGGGGCGAGATCGCGGCGCCTCCCCTTCCGGCGCCTCCGCTTCTCGCCCGGCTCGCATAGGTGGCAGAACTTGCAGTCGACGCCTCGCACAAAAAGACAAGGAGGAGGAGGAGGGAGGAGGAGGAGGAGGGAGGAGGAAGAGAACCTGTGTAAACCAAAGACGAATCAACGATGTTGCATTAGACCTTCCATTCAAGTTCCCTTTTCGTAGGCCCTATGTTCATTGCGAATTGGAACGCCACCGTCTGAGAATCCTCATTCGTGTCACAGCAACGTTCCTGCGCCCGCCTTCTCTGTCCACCATCCTTCTCCTCTGTTCCCTCCTGTGACTTCGGTTCCACATGTACTCTCCCAGCTTCGCCGTCAGGGCGTCATTAACGACGCGATCACGCAATCTCCAGCCTGAATGCTCAACGATTGCAACGCGATCAAATACCAGGCGTGCTGTGATCGGCTATAGAACCAAGCGCGCGCTGAGGCTCTAGCCCTGCCTGAGGAACTCGTATCGCAAATCGCCAACGAGGAATGCACGGGCGATTCTGGAGCTCCCTCGGGGTCGGTGGTGCGATCTCCTGCAATTCATTTTGGAGATCCCGGCAACGAGTATAAGGGGAACCATTTTTTGCGCGCGCTCCAGCATTTTTTGGTGTGCGCTCCAGACTGTGTCGCGAGAGCGCTTCTCCATAGGATTAGCTAATTATTGTGTGGCAATTGGCAGGCAAGTCCCCGTGCGGTCTGCGCTCAGGCAGGCCCGTAGGGAACGGCCACCCCACCACCACCACCACCACCACCACCACCACCACCACCACAGAGCCAAGCATCTGGAAGGACGCGTGGGCAGAAGAGCGCCCGATTGTGAAGCAGAAGCGCAGAAGGGAGGACGCGGTCCAAGCGCAACCTCGTCCGGGCAAGCTGCAAACTGAAAATAGAAAACGGGCAGCATGGGAGGAGGAGAAGGAGAAAGAGGGCGAGGAGTAGGAGGAGGATGAGGAGGAGAGACGATGCGGCCAACCCGCGAACTTCTGCCGAACAACTTCACGAAGAAATGACAAGAAACAAATCATCGAATTGTTGGTCGCGAGCGAGCCCGCGAACTTGTGCCGAGCAGCTTCCTGAAACAAATAATAACACATCTGTGAAGTTTCCACCGCAAACAAGCCCGCGAAGCTGTGCCGAACAACCTCCGGACAAAACAAAAAACTCTCAACTTGCAATGATAAATCTGGAAACTTAGCAAGCCAGCGATGATAAATGCAATGACTAGACTCTCGACTAGCAATGATGAATCTGTCCCCTCGCCCATGGGCGGTCCCGTCGTCTTCGTCAGTCGTCCGACGTCCGTCGTCCGTCCGGCCGCCATGTTGTTTCTCTATGATAGCTCTGCCGCTGGGATCTTCTCTCGCTTGCTCTCAGCAGAAGGTGCCGGGGATGCAGCGGCCAGCTCTGTACATGAGCTGCTGCATTGGGCTGCAGCTCGCTGGATACTGCTGCGTGAAAGGCGCTGCTACCCTGGGGCCACGCAACTAAATACCCCAGCATCAGTTATCCCGGCGGCCCTTGAAGACTTCTCCGGGCGGCCCCAGAGGAAGAGTCTCCCGGCGGCCCCAGGAGGCGTGTTCAGGCGGCCCCAGTCCAGGCGGCCCCAGGAGGCGCCTGCAGGCGGCCCCCGAAGGCCCCTCCAGACGGTCCCAGAAGACCTCTCCAGGCAGTTGGGAGGACGAGGAAGAGGCAGCAGCAAGCTGGAGGCTCGGCGGCTTCTTCAACGCTTCTTGCGTTCTTGCGCTTCTCTTAATCCGCCTGAGGACCAAAGGAGGAGCTGAAAAAATAAGAGGGGTGCCCGAGTCTGGCTCAGTAGTGAACACCGCCATGGCCAAACAACGATGGATCGAAGGCCCACCCCCCTCCCTTTCTGGCCACGCGTCTGGGGCCAAATCGCGGCGCAACGAAGGCCAGAAAACCCTCCTGGTCGCACCGGCAGGGCCTCAAGTTCGATGACTTTGCCTTCATTGCTGAAGAATTTTCGAGCCATCTCCAGCCGTCCTTCGGCATTCTTTAAGCCTCTTGGACGGACGCACGCTGAAGATGCAGTCTTGGGCGTCTTTGGGGGCCGTTTTGGAACCACCCTCTTGGGGCTGGCACGGTCATCTTGGAATTCTCTTGGGGCCGTTTTGGGGTCGGTTTGGGGGCCTCTTAGGCTGTCTCCGGGCCCTCTTAGAGCCGTGACGAGGCCGCCTTGGGTCTATCTTAGGCCGTCTTGGAGCCGCCTTGGGCGGTCGGAAGCCAGAAAGAGCGATACCAGAAAAATATTTCAAACACCTCAAAAACATCAATGTGTTTGGACTCATCTAAGCCTCTTTGGGGCGCGCCGGGGACTGTCCTAGGGTGTTCTGGGGACCTCTTGAGCCGTGCTGAGGCCATCCTGAGCGCTCTTGGTGCCGTTTTGGGTCAGGCCATCCTGAGCGCTCTTGGTGCCGTTTTGGGTCGTCTTCGGCTCATGTTGGTTCCTCTGAGGCGGTCTTGGGGGTCTCTTATCATTAAAATCTTGCTGGCGCTTGACGCTTGGACGCTTGTCGGACGATCCGCAGAAATCAGCGAGAACCTGATGGCGTCTGGGAGAATTCGGAAGAATCTGGAAATATATGGGACAATTCGGAAGAATCTCGAAGAATCTGGAAGAATCGATCATCATCATCATCATCATCATCATCATCATCATCATCATCATCATCATCATCATCATCATCATCATCATCATCATCATCATCATCATCATCATCATCATCATCATCATCATCATCATCATCATCATCATCATCATCATCATCATCATCATCATCATCATCATCATCATCATCATCATCATCATCATCATCATCATCATCCATCATCATCATCATAATCATCATCATCATCATCAGCATCAGCATCAGCATCAACATCATCATCATCTTCCCACCTCCTCTTCCTCCTCCTCCTCGTCCCTCCTCTCCTCCGCCTACTCCCCCCTTCCTCCTCCCCCTCCTTTTCCTCCTCCTCCTCCGGCTCCTCCTCCTCCTCCTCCTCCTCCTCTTGCTCTTGCTCCTGCTCCTCCCCCTCCTCCTCCTCCTCCTCCTCCTCCTCTTTCTCCTCTTCCTCCTCCTCCTCCTCTTCCCCCTCCTCCTCTAATACGGACAATGATTAATCCGAAGAGTAAGATTAATAGTAAGAGTACTACTAAGAACACGAACAATAAGAATACCGATCATAATACTAATAATAATAACAATAATAATAATGATAATAAAAATAACACGAATAAGAGAACTCAGAGAACAAACAGACACATAAAAGAAACAGAGAACGACACAGATGGAACAACTGGAACAGGATAAGACTTGGATAATGAAAATGAAAAACATGATGAGAACACAATGAACATACGTGTAAGAACAATTATGAACATATGAATATGAATGCAACTGAAACGAATACTGACACGAATAAAACGCAGGATAATAATAAGAGCAATTGCATTGACAAAAACAATATGAATAACAATTCAAATAACAGATACTAGTACAAAGACCAAGAACATTAACATTACTAAGGTTCAGAATGCGAATTACGATGAACAGGATATCATGTATACAAAAGAAAGAAAATAATACTACTGATAACAGTACTAATAAGCATAGTAAGACTAGGAAGCATACTAAGAAAACGTATGCGAATACTAATGAATACATGCATCATATTGAGAATTAGGAATATGCATCATATTGAGAATTAGGAATATGAATAATGATGCTAATAGGACGAACAATGATACTGATAATACAAGCCATATCCAGGGAATCATATCCAAATAATGAGATAATGATTCGGATTCGGAATCGGATCCAAAGCATCAGATGCAGAGAGTCTGATTCAAAGAAGCATATCCGTAGCATCATATCCAAAGAAACGTATACATGCATACATGTATGTACATATGGCGAAAGTGTAGTCAAACCCGGAGAATGAAAAGCCACATCGAAGTAAAGATAACTGGATGTCTGCACATTAAGTTCGACAAACCTATATACGTTTATAGAAAACACAGGTGTAGCTAACTTCTGATAATTGGGAACACGTCTTAATATATACATATATGTGTGTATCGGTAGAATCAAATAAAGTTAAATGAATGTAGTCATGTCCATGGAGTAAGAGGTTATAGTGAAACCACAAGTATAAGAGAGATCAAGTTATAAAACATCAAGGACATTTCGAACACATAGACAACTCCAAATACATTGAGATACGTTTAGATAAAGAAAAAGCTGTTACACATAATGAGAGGCACTTTTGAAATCAATCATAGCATACAAAAATTGAACAAATTTGAACAAATTTGGAACCAATTTGGGTAGTGTCAAACGAATTAAAGCAGTTACAGTCAAATGTATGTCGAATTATTGAACATAAATCTGGGTAGATTAATAGAAAGTTAAATGTTAATAAGTTTACAGAAATTCAGATAAGTCTAGATAGCTATAAATATGAATTAAATAAAGAGTGAAAACTTCATCACTCTCAGATACATGAAGAGCCATCTCAAGATCAAATAATATGTTGTTACTTTGGATAACGTTATATAATTTTTGAACACACCTGATCAGAATGCAGCGGCAATGGCCTCCGGAAATCCATCCAACCGATAAACCGATAAACCGATAAAAAACAAATCATTTGATCGGTAGATCGGCAGATCGACCGATAAACCGATATGGTTATATCGGTTTATCGGTCGATCTGCCTATATACCGAAAAAAACGAAAACCTTGATCCGCGAACATAGAGACGATGGCTGGTGCGCTCTCCTTCTTTTCGTCGGTTTATATGTTAATCGGTTCATCGGTTCATCGGTTTATCGGCTCATCGGGTGACTGGCTGGTCTGAAACCGCTGGGGGCAACCCTGAGGAGTCGATCCTTGCGCCGCATATCGGTTTGCCGGTTTACCGGTTTATCGGCCAATTGTCAGGCCCCCGCCGAGACGACGACGGTGACGGCTCTGGAGCGGCTCTCCCTGATCAGCGTGAGTTCCGTGATTGGCTCTTGCGCGGACGGAGTCTCGCAGGGGTCCGAGCCTCTCCCGCCGCACACGATGATCTGCGTGGTAGTGCAGGCCCTGCGAGGGTCTCAGGCGACAGTGGCCGAACCAACTTGGGGCAGGGCATGTCCGAGGTCAGATCTCTGAGGATGTCTAAGGCGAAAGCGGCCTGACCATTCAGCTCAGGGCATCTCAGAACCGAGGGTTACGAGGATGTCTCACGCGAAAGTGGCCTGAACAGGTCAGCTTTAGGAGTCTCGGAATCCACTGTTGCGAGGATGTCGCAGGCGAAAGTGGCCGGACCGCCATTGGGTAGGACATCTCCGAAGTTAGAGGTGCGAGGGCGTCTCAGGCGAAAGTGGCCTGAACACTGTATCTCGCGGCAGATCCGGGGTCAGACTACTTCAAGGCAGGGCACATCCCAGGTCAGCACTGCGAGTTCGTCCAGGCGGAACTGGCCAGCACAATTTGGGGCAGGGAGTATCTGAGGTCAGCGTTGCGAGGATGTCTCTAGCGAAAATGGCGCGAATGTCTGAGCTCAGGGCATCCCAGAACCCACAGTTGCGAGGATGCAGCAGGCGAAAGTGGCCTGACCACCATGGGGCTGGGGGCAGGGCAACTCCGCGGTCAGACTTGCGAGGATGTCTGACGCGAAAGTGGCCTGAACACCTCAACCCTGGGCGTCTCGGCAGCCACAGTTGCGGGGATGTTACAGGCGAAAGTGGCCAAACCACCATGGGGCAGGGCACCTCCGAGGTCAAATTGGCGAGGACATCATAATATCTGAAGCAGAAATGGTATGTCCACCTCAGCCGAGGGCGATTCGGAATCTAGAATTACGAAGATGTCTCTGGCGAAAGTGGCTGGACTACTATGGGGCAGGGCATCTCGGAATCCAGAAGGTGCTATGATATGGTATGTCATGTTATGTGATGATGCTACATGTTCTTTGTTGGCATGTTCATTTCTGCTTTGAGGTGTTCTGGTACGCTTGAATTGTCATAGTATGTAATGATGTGTGTTGTGATGCTGTGCTATGGTATGCGCTGCTATGCCATGCTGTGTGTTGTCACGAAATGGTATGCCATGATATGGTATGTTCTGCTCGGATATGTTCTGTTCGGTGGTGTGGTGTTATGCCCTGTTCTGTGGGGGCCCCGGGGGTCTGGCGGCCGCGGTATGCAGAGTGGGCGAGTCGGCACGGGGGGGCGGGACCCTCAGGGATTATCGGGGGACCTGGGGATCTGGCGGCCGCAGTATGCAGAGTGGGCGAGTCGGCGCGGGGGGCGGGAACACCATGGATTATCGGGAGCCTGGGGATCCGGCTGCCGCGGTATGCAGGGCGGGGGGGTCGGGACCACCAGGGATTATTGGGAGCCTGGGGATCTGGCGGCCGCGGTATGCAGGGCAGGCGGCTGGGAAGCTTGTTCTTCACATCTAACGACCCTAACTTGTCGGGTGGGGAAAAATGCTCCTCCTCTGAACCCCCTTCCAAGCGCGCTAGCGCTGCTCTTCAGAGAAAGACGGACAACACATGGACAAACATTCGGATGTCCGCGCGGATATCTTGGATCCGCGCTGGACCCCCATCCCTGGTGCCAGGGGCGGCGCAGGAGGCGCCGCCATGGGTGGCCCAGCGCAATTTTATCCCCTGTTGGACAATCGGGCCTCTGTTGGCAATGAATTGGCGATTAAGGATCGTTGCGTCGCCCCTGAGCCGATCCCCCCCCCCCAGCGATCCTCGTTGGCAAGTTTTCGGGTCACAACTCTCGTCTTCAGCGGCCGCTCGGGACGCTCTGTGCCCCCCCCCCCAGACGCCTCCCGGCGAGGCGCAGCTGCTGGAAAACATCCCGAGGCTGGACAAAACCGCCGCGAACCGTCGAAAGCACCAGGAAAACCTCAAATCTCGAACGCTGCCCGACGAAAACGCAACAAAACCTCGAACTTCGAACCCTGCCCCTGACTCTTGCAACCCTCGGGCCCTGGCGGCCCTCGGGCCGCTCGGCGGGGCGCGGCTTCTGGAAGGCATCCCGAGGCCGGAGCATCGCCGCGAACCCACGAAAACCAGGGCCCCCCAGGGGAGCCTCGAATCCAAAAGTTTCCCCTTTGGGGGCCCTGGCTCGGAGCAGGGCGGCCTGAGACATGGGAACTCGACATCGGTCCCGGGACCCCTCCCGGGGCCCAAACGAATTAGGTTTCCACGCTGCGTCCAACCGTGGCGACGAGGGGCCCCCCCGAAGGCCACCTACCAGTGTATCAAATAGCACTTCTCTGACTGGCGGCCCCCGCGCTGAGCCCCCGACCGCTCTGACAGCCCTCAGGCTTCGCGACGAAGGCGCACGGCCTCGGCAGGGCTCCCCGCGGGCGGGGTCGCCGCCGGGCGATCCCGAGCCGCCCTGGCGGACGGCATGCGCGGCGCGGCAGCCCGCGGACGTGGAGGAGGAGGAGGAGGAGGAGGAGGTGGAGGAGGAGGAGGTGGAGGAGGAGGCAGGGAGAGGGAGAGGGAGGAGGAGGAGGAGGAGGAGGAGGAGGAGGAGGAGGAGGAGGAGGAGGAGGAGGAGGAGGAGGAGGAGGAGGAGGAGGAGGAGGAGGGGGGGAAGGAGGACTCTAAGACGATGCTCTTCCTTCGGGGTGGAAAGTCCCCAGGTGGCTGGACATCAGTGGAGCAGCCACCAGAATTAGGGCTTCGAGCCCTGGCGCGCGTCCCTTGGTACCCTCCAACATGAGAGTGGGAATGCATGAAGGGCCACAGCCCTAACAGGACTATGGCAAACATGAGGGACCACGGTCCCAGCACGGACATGGCAACCTACGTGGGGTCAACACTCCAGCCGGCCACACATGAGGGGCCACAGCCCCGACACGTCTATGGCCCAGACTGGCAACGGGGTCAAAACTCCAGCATGCGGGGTCCATGCATGAGGGCCCAACTGTGGCAGCAAGAAAGGGAACATGTGTTTCCCGCTTGAACCACAACGGTTGCAGCGCACAATTGCTGCTTCATTTCGGGCGTGCCGGCCCATCCGCTATCGATCTGCGGCAACCAATGCCCGAGAATCTGGATTCCTGAAACACAAAGCCCTGGACGGGTCGGGAACTGGCGGAGCGGGGGGAGGCAGGTGACCGACGCCACATTGGACCCCCCCCCGCCTGAACAACCAGATGGATAATCCAACGGGGCCTCCGTGGGCCCAAGGGCCATGGGGCACACAAACTTTCCGAACGTGCGTGCGACACGAACGCAGGACTGCTAGCGTTGCCGCCGGGCTGTGTCCTGGAGGTTGAAACCTCTTACGAGGGCACATTCAATTCCCCCTTCCTGAGCACTATATGCCGGGCCCGCGGGGGGCGCGATATTGAAATTCTACAATCGCAACGCGGTTTGGGCACATCTTTGTATCATGCCGGGCTGTGTAATCTGCAAATGTAGAAGGCTCTGCTGGATGGGTGTGTAGGAAGCTGAAGGACCGCCAGCATTGCCACTGGGCTGTGTCGTGGAGGTAACTACCTCGTGTGAACAGATAACGCACTATATGCCAGGCCCACGGGGGGCGCGATTTCGAAACTCTACAGTCGCAACGCGGTTTGGGCACATATTTGTATCATGTAGAGCTGTGTGGATTGCACATATCCGCCGGCCCCCTTGTGGGGCCACCAGGCTGTCGGCCGAAGCTTCGCAGTTTCCTGTACCAGTTGCAGCTTCCAGTCTCCACTGTAACAGTTCTGCTTCTTGCTGCTTACTGTTCCTTGTTGATGGACCGCGCGAGGGGGGGAGGCCCAAAACTGGCATTTTCACAACGCCCTGAGAAGGATCTGAAAATTTCTGGGGGGGGGGTAAAACTGACATCCCTCACGCAGATCGGCGGGGTCAGGGTCCAAAAACACATGGGATTTGCTACATTTCTGAAATTCGGTGGCACCCCTCACGCAAATCGGCAGGATCAGGGTCCAAAAACACGCGGGATTTGCCACATTTCTGAAATTTGCTGACACCCCTCACGCAGATCGGCGGGGTCAGGGTCAAAAAAACGCATGGGATTTGCCACATTTCTAAAATTCGGCGTCACCCCTCACGCAGATCGACAGGGTCAGGGTGCAAAAACAAACGGGAGTTGCCACATTGCTTCACGGCGGCGCCCAGACCTCATGCTTTAGCTCTTGCATCTCCCATTATCCGAGACAGGGGGCCGGCGGCATGGGGCGAAGCCCTTACGGATAGAAGGCTCTGGTGGATGAGTGTGTGAGAAACTGCAGGACCGCTGGCATTGCCACCGGGCTATGTCCTAGGGTAAATACATCGTGCGAACAGATAACGCAAGCCTGGGATAATGGGAGAACGGGAAGGATACAGAGCAAACAAAAAAACATATGAAGTAATGCGCTGGGACGGCTGCACTGGGAGCGGATGAAGCCATAACCAATTAGAGCCTAGAATATCATGAGAGAAAAAACATGGGCAAGCTTGCCTGAAAACACTCATGGCAGAACAAGACATGAATCTATAGTTGCGTGGCAAGAAGGGGATCGAGCGGCAGGGCAAGATGGGAGCCGAGAGAAATATTAATAACCAATATGGCCTGTTACTGTAGGGAAATACTGTTGGATGGTATGGGTAAGACATTAAACCGTGCGGGAATAGTTGGGAAGGCTCACCCCCATACAGCCGTATCAGGGCGCTCCCCAGTGGAGGTACATACCTCGTCGAATTGCCTGTGTCGCCTAGGAGGCCTACTCCAGAGGGCTCGGGGGAGGTGCTCTTCGGAGACCCCTGGTCTCCTTACAGGCGCCCCGTGCGTCCTCCCCCGAATATCCAACTGGAGCCCAGCGCACCATTGGCACGGGGAGAAGGGGAAGGAGGAGGAAGAGGAGGAGGAGGAAGGGGCCGGCAGGAGGAGGAAGAGGAGAAGGGGAAGGAGGAGAAGGGGAGGAGGAGGAGGAGGAGGAGGAGGAGAAGAGGAGGAGAAGGGGAAGGAGGAGGAAGAGGAGGAGGAGGAGGAGGGAGGGGCTGGTTCTTGGGGGCGGGGGTTCGCGGGTCGCGCGCCCCCGACCCTTCGACAGAGAGGTCACAACACTACCTCGCGAGAAAAGCTTGCTCTCCACGACAGCTGGTCACGTCACTTGTGCTGCTGCCAAGACCCTCCCCAGGATGCGAGGAGTCGAACATTGAAAACCAACCAGCATCCGACAGAGAGAGCTGCTCCCCACCTGATAGACGCATCACGATGATGCAATACCCCCCGCCAAGTTCCCTCTGCACTGGCCCATACAACATGATGGACCCACCAACCCAGAAAGGGATATAGAACCGCATGCATGGAAACGTTTTTACGACACCGTATTTGGCGACGGGCACTTCCACGAGACACCCCGCGAAACAGTCCACGAGACACTCCACGAAACATTCCACGACGACAGGCAACCACTCAACCAAGGCGGTGTGGTCGTGCTGGGGAGTGGTCGTGCTGGGGTGTGGTCGTGCTGGGGGGTGGTCGTGCTGGGGGGTGGTCGTGCTGGGGGGGTGGTCGTGCTGGGGGGTGGTCGTGCTGGGGCGTGGTCGTGCTGGGGCGTGGTCGTGCTGGGGCGTGGTCGTGCTGGGGTGTGGTCGTGCTGTGGTGAGGTCGTGCTGGGGTGTGGTCGTGCTGGGTGATGGTCTTGCTGCGGTGGGGTCGTGCTGGGGTGGGGTAATGCTGGGGTGTGGTAGTGCTGGGGTTTGGTCGTGCTGGGGTGGGGTCGTGCTGGGGTGGGGTCGTGCTACAAAACAAGCGATTCGCTCGAGACATCCTCGGTAACTCTGCGGAGCAAGCGTTTCGCTCGAGACATCCTCAACACACGAAAGAGTGGCCCGCACCCTGTGATTTATCGATCGGGATTTCAAAAACAAGCGTTTTCGCTCAAGACATCCTCAATGTTTGATCCGCCGGCGCCCTTCGACCTCGATATTTATCAAGGAAAGATTCGCCAACGCCCTTCAGTTGAGGCACCGGGGACAAATTTTCCACACTAAAAGAGAAACCTGGGCCTACGCCCTTTCCGGGAAAAATGAACTTCCAACCATCAAGTGTTGGGTTCTCGTTGTGAGTAGAACGCTGTGGTCTCCAGCTCCTCCTCCTCCTCCTCCTCCTCCTCCTCCCCCATCCTTCTCCCCCTCCTCCTCCTCCTCCTCCTCCTCCTCCTCCTCCTCCTCCTCCTCCTCCTCCTCCTCCTCCTCCCACTCTCCCTGCCTCCTCCTGCGCTGCTCCCTGGGAGGCTGCGAACTGCGCAACGTCCGCCACTTTCGTGGGTTCCTGGAAGGTCCAGCGGAGTCGGGAGCCACGCGGACTCGTTTGAGACCTCGCTGCTCCCTGGGTCGCTGCGAGCTGCGCAACGGTCGCCACATTCGTGGGCTCCTGGGAGGTCCAGCGGAGGCGGGGGCCACGCGCGCCCATTTGCGACCTCGCTGCTCCCAGGGTGGCTGTGAACTGCGCAAATGACACGACTTTCGCTGGCTCCTGGGAGGTCCAGCGGAGTCGGGGGCCACGCGGACCCGTTTGAGACTCCGCTGCTCCCTGGGAGGCTGCGAACTGCGCAACGGCCGCCGTTCTAGTGGCTCCTGGGAGGTCCAGCGGAGTCGGGGGACACGCGTACACATTTGAGACCTCGCTGCTCCCTAGGTCGTAGCGAACTGCGCAATCGCCGCTTTCGTGGGTTCCTGGGAGGTCCAACGGAGTCGGGGGGCACGCGCGCACGTTTGAGACCTCGCTGCTCCCCGGGCGGCTGTGAACTGCGCAGCTGTCGCCGCTTTCGTGGGCTCCTGGGAGGTCCAGCGAAGTCGGGGGCCACGCGCGCTCATTTGAGACATCGCTGCCCTGGGAGGTCCAGCGGGGTGGAGTTGTACGCGAACCCATTTGAAATCTTGCGGCTCCCTGGTGCAACGTTCGCGGGCTCCTGGGAGGTCCAGCGGATTGGGGGGGGCAACGCGGACCCATTTGACCTCGCTGCTCCGTGGGTGGCTGCGAACTGCGCAACTTTCGGTACTTTCGTGGGCTCCTGGGAGGTCCAAGAGGGTGGAGTTGTACGCGGACCCAGCCGAGGCCTCGCAGCCCCCTGGGTGGCTGAGAACTGCGCAACTGTCGCCACTTTCGTTGGCTCCCGGGAGGTCCAGCGGAGTGGAGGTTTACGCGCACCCAGCCGAGGCCTCGCGGATCACCCTGGGTGGCTGCGAACTGCGCAACTGTCGCGATTTTCGCGGGCTCGCCACTTTCGTGGGCTTCTGTGAGGCACGGCGGAGGTGAGGGCAGCGGGGATCACTTTGAGACCACGCGGCTCCCTCAGGGGCTGCGAAGTGGCACAACTGTCGCCACTTTCGTGAGCTCCTTGGATGTATCGCGGGGTGCAAGGCAACGCGGATCCAGGCGAGATCTCACGTCTCCCTCGGAGGGCGACGGATTGCGCAATTGTTGCGGGTTTCGTGAGTTTCTGGGAAACACGGCGGAGTGCAGGTCAGCGCAGATCCAGACGGGATCTCATAGCTCTCTCGGCGTTATTGGCGAAGCTTTCAAGGGGGCTACATATGCGCCCTCATATCCGTTTGGAATTAAGAGGAAATGGTCATAGTCGCCATATGTCGAAAAGGTTGGGTGTGTCCCTGGTTAGTTGTCATTGCGGGAAATACCCCATTAGAAGACAGCCGTCTGAGAATCCTGAATCGTACCAACAATACCATTCCTGGGACTTCAACGCCGCGAATGAACGTGGCTGCTGCGTTATGATCATCAAGACCGTGCCAGAAAACTATTCCTGAGTCTTCAACACCGCAAACCACTGTGACTGTTGCGTCCTGACCCCCCTAAAGTGCTTCAAAACGCATCTCCTGGGACTTCAACAGTGCTGATCCTTGGAACGGGGCCGCCCGGTTTGAGCCACATTTGCGCGGCACTTAGGCGAGAGCCACATTTTGAAACGAAACCGCCCTCCACACTGAAAACTGCTGCAGCGGTTTAACACGAATGCGCGCGGCGCTGAGGCACACGTCCCATTTTGAAAACCGTTCGCCCTCCATCCTTGAAGCTGCTGCAAACTGTTAACACGAATGCGCGCGGCGCTGAAGCGAAAGCCGCACTTCGAAAACGACCCGCCGTCCATTCATGAATATGCTACAAATTGTTACGACGAATGCGCGCGGCGCTGAAGCGAAAACGCTCTTTTGAAAACGGCCCGCCCTCCATACTTGAAATTTGTGCGAATTTCAACAAGTTTCAAAGGAGGAGAAGAGGGGAGGAGGAGGAGGAGAAGGAGAAGACGAGGAGGAAAAGGAGGAACAGGAGGAGGAGGAGGCATGGCCCCGATGGAGACCAGACCGGAGGAATTGGAGGAGGAAAATTAGGGGGGGTCGACTGTGGACTCCGACTCCGACAGTGCAAGTGCCAGCATGGCGACTTCTGCACAAATCTCGAGCCTGTGCTTCGTGGGCGCAGGGGGAGTCTGCAACCTGTGCTGAGGGTCGTCGGTCGTGCCTCTGCTGCAAGCCATGGCCAGGAGGCCGCCGCGGGATTCCCGCGCAGCTGCACAGGAGAGAGGGCGACGAGACCCACTCATGCCCGCTGCCCTTGGCCCAGCCCAAACTGGGGCCGGGAGCGGTGCATGCGCCCTCCCGGTTCGGCCAGTGTGGCATATGCACACCGGTCCTGCTCCCAGGACGGGGCTGGCCAGGGGCGCGGGATTTGCATGCACCCCGTCGCTCGAAAACAAGGGCGGGGAGGGGAGGAACGGAAGAGGAGCACCCACCATGTGCCAGAAGAATCTGGGGGGGGGGGCAGCGCCCGATGAACAAAAACCACCACCCACACATACGGGGCGCACTCCGCACGAACAGGGCCGTTTCACGCGCAAGGGGAGTGTACCCACAGGTGCGGGAAGGAGGGGGGGGGGAGGAAGAGGGGGAGCAGGAGGAGGAAAAAACATGAACATGTTTTCGCGCGCAAACGCCCCAAACTCCCTGTGCCAGTGTCAACCGCCAGCTGGGACGCAGGCGCACGCCAGCTATACAGGAGGCAGGGGGAGGAGAAGCAGCAGCAATACGAAGAGGGACGCCCGAGCCCAAAAAACGACCGACGATGGAGAGATGACAGTCCGCTCTCGATGCCGACCTGCGATTGCAGCAGGAACTCGCTGAGGCTGGGGGATCGGCGCAGTGCCTTTGTCAGCCTGGCGCAGTGTTCGACGTAACTTGCTTACGCTCATAACGCGAGAGGAATGAGTGAATCCATAGCTCGTAGGGCCCTGTCAAGGGTGCCTCTTGACCGGGATAAGCTCCTGGGAAGACCAGCCACGGGGATGGAGAGCTCTGAGTCGCTTCGCAAAAAGGCGTTGGCCCGTCCTGCACGCCCCTTCAAGCCGCGCAGCCAGCTAGGGGCAGGCTCCAAAGACGAGGGGCGCCACCAGCCACCCTTACTCCGATCGCGCCCCCCCGACCTTTCCCTCTGCCTTTGGAGCCCGCTTTGGGCCTGGGGGCAAACATTACAGGGGTCTCAGGGAGGGGGCCTGGCAAGGGCGCTGCAGCGCATGTGGACCCAGACGCCGATGGGGCCCCTGAGAACCTCCTTAATTAGAGCTCCTTTCTCTCCACTAGTTCTCTTAAGCACGCGCTACTCTGGGAGGGGTTCTGGACACACTCATACAAATAGCGAAACAGGAGACATTGACGAGCCTGGGGGGGGGGCAATGACGAGCCCAAGGGGGGTCACTGGCGAGCCCACGGGGGGGCACTGACGAGCACCGCGGGGGTCACAGGCGAGGCCGCTGACGAGCACCGGGGGGGGGCACTGACGAGCACCAGGTGGGCACCTACCCCCCCCCGCACCTCTGGTTCACCCCCCCCCGGCTGGAAGAAAAAAAACACAGGTTTTGTTTTTTTTTATGCTGGATTTTTGCTTGCGCTCACGTGCCCCGACGACGAATCACGCCCTCGCATTGGAATACCTGATTAACATTCGACGTGATCCTGAGGCGCGCGGTAGGGTGTCCTACAGGGGTCAGCCTTGGAACGCGTCGCCGTCGATCGCCGTCGTCGCCGCTCGTCCCAAACAGGCCAGGCTCAAGGCTCAAGGCCGAAGCGGCTCTGGCGGCACCACCCCTGCCAGCTGGAGGCGAGGGCCGCGCCGAGATGGAGATGAGCGCAGGGAAGGGGAGAGGGTGAACGAGAGAGCGAGAGAGAGAGAGAGAGAG
>CAUYUJ010017111.1:101915-114415 GCA_963575745.1 Prorocentrum cordatum
CCCCCTCCCCGTCCTGCTCCTCCTCCTCCTCCTCCTCCTCCTCCTCCTCCTCCTCCTCCTCCTCCTCCTCCTCGGGTCGCCTACGGCCCCAGGGGAAACCGTGCAGGGAAGAGTAGGTTGGAAGGACGAACTCGCTAAACAGCTTCTGCCCGGGGGGCTGGTGGGATTTTGACCGCGCGCAGCTTCAGTCTCTCGAAGACAGTGGCCTGGAGGCTCCAGCAGTCAACCAGATCCAGTTCCATCCTTGGGTTCCGCAGAGCAGCAAGGAGCTCGTCCAGTGGTGCCAGGCGCGCGGCATCGCGGTGACAGCCTTCCAGTCGCTGGGCGGCTCTGGGTGCCGTGCCCCCACGGGCCACGGGTGCGCCAGCGAGGTCCTGTCGCAGCTGGCGCGGCGAAAAGGGGCGACGGAGGCGCAGGTGCTGCTGAGGTGGGCGGTGGAGCAAGGCTGGAACAGTAGGGCAGTAGGAAGCAGCATCCAACCACGCAAACCTGGAGAGTTCCGCGCGGATCTCTCGGGTCGGCGCTAGGCCCCCCCTCCCCCGCGCCCCTCCCTGGGCGCCGGGGGGCGGCTGCCCAGGGCTCGGGGCGCGGGGGCCCAGCGCCGACCCAGAGAGAGAGAGATCCGCGCGGACCTTCCAGAGGTTCTGCCCGTGCGGCCTCCTGCTCCTGCAGAGGTCGGGGGAGACGCAGGGACCACCGTCGCGTGGTCGTTCTCTTACTCACTGTTTTGCCGATCGGCGCGGGCCCTCGCCCCCCCCCCCTCCGCCCCTCCCTGGAGTTGCCCTTGGCTGTTTTGGGCGCCTGTTGCGAGCAGGTGGAGCCCCCCCCATGGGACGCACTGATGCAAATGGTCGCGCTAAGCAGAGGTCCAGAGCCAGACTCCCCCCTCCCCCCCTACTTTCGCTCAATGTCGAAACGCCGAACAAGAAAATGCTCACCACCGAGAACCCATCGGGTGGATTCTAGGGCTCCTAAATGGGGTCCGAGTAGATGGGGTTGGAGGATCGCCCTGCATCGCCGGTGCATCGACGATGCCGCTCGATGTGGAGTCCCTGTTTCCCCACGCTGGCGTCGCCGATGCATCGCCGACATCGCCGACGCATCGCCGATGCATCGCCGATGCATCGCCGATGCACTGGCGATGCATTGGCGATGCGGCTCGATCCTTCGACCCCATCTACTCGGACCCCATCTAGGAGGCCTCAATGGATGCCGGCCCCTGGGAGGTATGGCACGCACGAGCGCCACCCATCACACAGGCTCGCCGCTCGGGCGTGCCGCCCGCCCCCTTGGGGGGGCCAGTCTTCCCCCAGTGGCCCTCGGTGGCGGTGGTCCGGGTGTGGCTCTCTGGTCCGACGCTCCCCAAAGAGTACACCATTGCAGAAGCAATCACGACCAGAGCCCCGGGCCCCAGGAATTCCTGCCCTGAGATCTGGGAGGCGCAGTTTTTTCGAGCCGGGCGTTTTCGCTCGATTTCGGGCCCCAGGTCCCTCACGGATCGACCCGGCTCGAAAAATGACACAGCATGATGGGGTCCGGAGGTCCGGTCGTGACTTTTGCGATGTTGCAATTTTTCTGCAGCATCGGATCCCAGGGTGCATCATCTTCGAGCCGGATCGATCTGTGAGGGCCCCAGCAGGGCTCGAAGCGGGGCCGCGGCGTGCCCGTTCTGGAGCCAACGGAAAAAAGAGACGGCAGCAGCGCCGGGAGCTCGGGGAGGGCCTCCCCCTCCGACAAGGCGTCGCCGTCATCCCCGGCTCCGCCTCCGAGCTAGGGGGCCACAAGCGAACCCTACCTCTATCCCCCACGATTTTTGAGGGTGAGGGTGGGATTCACTTCGCTCGGGAGCTCCCGAACGAAGTGAACCCCACCCTCCCCCTCAGAAATCGTGGGGGGCAGGGGCAGGGTTCGCTCGTGGCCCCCTACAAGCGGCACATCCGGGAGAACCTGCAGCTGTCCCACTTCGCGCTGGGCGCGGCCGAGCGCGCGCTCCTGGAGGCCGCGCCGCGGCCCGCCGGCTTCGACGTGAGGGCGAACGGGCTCTGAGGGCCGCGGCAGAGGGGGGCGCGCCCCCCCCCCCCGCTCGCGGGGCCGCGGGCACAGGGCCGCGGCAGAGGGCTGCGGGAAAATTCTTATATCCATATCCAGTGCGTCTTGGACTTTCTTGGGAGGGGCGCCGCAAGGCCGAGGCGCACTGGATGTGGATAAAACCTAGCCTTCTGGGGCCAGATGTTAGTCCATACCCAGTGCGCCTCATGTTTTTGGGGAAGAGAGCCCGAGACTCCAAGACGCACTGGATGTGGATATAGACATTGCCCGCCAGGGCGGCGCAGGTGCGCTCGGGGGCAGATCGTACGTCGGGCCTGCGCCTCTCTACCGGAGGGGTTTGTTCAAAACTAGGCAAAAACCAGCCCGGGGACGATTTTTTGGGGCATCTTTGGGCCATGTTGGGGTACTTTTGGATGATCTTTTCTTTTACATCCAAATCCCCCTGTAGGAGGACAGGCCCGACTGAAGAGGCAAATCGTGGGAGCCTGGTATCGTACCCTTTTGATTCCGCCTTCAGCGTCGACTCAGCGCCGAGTAGCCGTCTGGAGTCGATGCGATAGTGCCCATTTAGCGTCGGCTCGCGTCGATTAGCGTTGACTTAGCGTCGATAGGCGTCGATCCGCAAGAGCCGACGAGATGGTATGGGAGGCTCCCATGAGTTGCCACCGAAGGTTCGCCTCCATGTCGCGCCGTGGCAGAAGTCACGGCGGCAGGCGCGGGGGTTGGTCCTCACTGGACCCGCCGGGAGCCGTCGACCAAAAGAATTCCAGATGAAAAGCCGGCCCCCAAGAAGGGGTCGGGGCCTTTTAGTCAGGCAGGCCTAGGATGATCATACATCGCTCCGGCGCGCTCTGCAACGCTCGCAGAGCGGTTCAGAGTGCTCTGAAACGGCCGTGGCGCCCGATACATGATCCAGACCCGCCAGCTCTTAGAGATACAACGCTTATACCATCATCTGAATTTATCTTCATCCTGTCTTCTTCTTAATTGGGGTTCGACTTTGCCTAACATGCACTGCGTGGAAGTCTGGGTAGGCATCGGTTGCTCGTCAAAGCGGTCGCAGTCGCGGATCAGGACGACCCTGCAGGACAGAAACGGGTACCCCGCCCAGCGTGGTGTAACATGTGTCCATTGTCTTCCGCGTGCCATGTTGCCCTTGGGAGGAGCCATGCGTCCTCTCGGGTGTCCTCTGTCTCCGGTCACGACCGTGCTCCCCCCAGGTCTCCGACCCCCCGATCCTTCCAGCACGCGATCCCCCCCCCTTCCTTCTTCCCCCCTCCCTCTCCTCCCCTCCTTCCCTCCCCCGCTCCCTGCTCGACCCTCCTCCCTGCTGCTGCTGCTGCTGCTGCTGCTGCTGCTGCTGCTGCTGCTGCTGCTGCTAACGGCTGAACGGCACGATGTCTGTAGCCGTGCGCACCTTTCCTGCCCCTCCCACCCGACAGGGACCTGGGTGGGAGGGGGGGCTCATTAGGGAAAACCCTCCTCCCTCCCTCGCCCCGCGTTCCTCCTCGTTCCCTCCCCCTGCCTGCGCGGTCTGCCTGCAGCCGCCCTGCGGGGTCGGAGGACCCGCGGAGCGCCCTGAGCTCCCTGGGACCGCGGCCCTCTGCCGTCGGGTGGCCGCGTGTGAGGAGGAGGAGGAGGAGGAGGAGGAGGAGGAGGAGGAGGAGGAGGAGGAGGAGGAGGAGGAGGAGAGGAGAGGCGGCGGAGGAGGAGGAGGAGGGATGAGGATGAGGATGAGGATGAGGCTGAGGATGAGGACTGAGATGATGATGATGATGAGATGATGAGATGATGAGATGATGATGATGATGAGGATGATGATGATGATGATGATGATGATGATGATGATTGATGATGATGATGTGATGATGATGAATGATGATGATGATGATATGATGATGATGATGATGATGGATGAGATGATGATGGCTGCTGATGATGGCTGAATGAATGAATGATGATGATGATGATGATGATGATGATGATGATGAGATTGATGATGATGATGATGATGATGAAGGAGGAGGAGGAGGAGGCGGAGGGAGGAAACAGAGGAGGAGGAGGAGGAGAAACAGAGGAGAGGGAGGAGGAGGAGGAGGAGGAGGAGGAGGAGGAGGAGGGAGGCAGGAGGAGGAGGAGGAGAGGAGGAGGAGGAGGAGGAGGAGGCGGAGGAGGGAGGAGGAGGAGGAGGAGGAGGAGGAGGAGAGGAGGGGAGGAGGAGGAGGAGGAGGAGGAGGAGGAGGAGGAAGAGGGCGAGAGGAAGGAGGAGGAGGAGGAGGAGGAGGAGGAGGAGGAGGAGGCAGGAGGAGGATGTGGGAGGAGGAGGAGGAGGAGGAGGGAGGAGGAGGAGGAGGAGGAGGGAGGAGAGCGAGGAGGAGGAGGTGGAGGAGGGGAGGCGGAGGAGGAGGAGGAGGAGGAGGAGGAGGAGGAGATCATAGGAGCGAGGAGGAGGAGGAGGAGGAGGAGGTTTACACGGTTCGACGCTGTAAGTTTTATCCACTGGGGTAAGAAAAGAGGCCTTCCTCCATGCATCCCTGGGCATCTGTGTTATGCGGTTGTGGTTCCTACCATGCCATCTTGTCTTCACGCCATGGGTGCGGGCGCTTCTTGCCTGGGCACCGTGCCTGGATCCCCTCTCCCCGACCCTTCGACCCTGGGGCGGAGTCGCCCTCGCGGCGCGCGCAGGAGGCGCCCGAGGACGATGCCCAGCCGCCTGGGCTGCCGAGGCACCCCGCACGCCGCCGCCGCGCTCGCCGCCTGCCGCTGCTGCTCTGCCGCCGCTGCCGCGCGGCCGTCCGCGGCCGCCGGCGCCGCGCGCCGCGGCTGCCGCCGGCGGTCGCCGACCGCCGACGCGCGCGCTGCTGCCGCCGCTGCCGCGGCCGCCGCCGCGGCGGCCGCCGCTCGTGCGGTGGCCGCTGCCGCCGGCCGCTCGCCGTGCAGGCCGCTCGCCGCGATCGCCGCCGGCGGTCGCCGACCGCCGACGCGCGCTGCTGCCGCCGCTGCCGCGGCCGCCGCCGCGGCGGCCGCCGCTCGTGCGGTGGCCGCTGCCGCCGGCCGCTCGCCGTGCAGGCCGCTCGCCGCGATCGCCCGCGGGCGCACTCTGTCGGGGCAGCCTCCCCGCCCCGCCGCCGCCTCGGGGATCGCTGCCGACCGCCGGTTGTCCGTCGCCACCCGGCGGGCTGGACGCGACCCACCCGCCGCCCATCGTAGGCCCAGAGATCCTTGGGGACCTCGGTTCTTCACACGCTTCCAGGGGCGTCCGCGCCCGCCGCGAGCTCTTGGCGGGTCTGGTCCAGCCTGTCTGGCCGCTGCTCAGCTCGCTCTGGCCCTTCCGCCCATCCTCCCGCGCTTTTCGCCCTACTCCTCCATCCTGCTCTTTTATTGTGACCCTCCTCGATCGGGGTGCATCGGGGATCGAGCGGGAGGAGGAGGAGGAGGAGGAGGAGGAGGAGGAGGAGGAGGAGGAGGAGAGGAGGAGGGAGGAGGAGGAGGAGGAGAGGAGGAGGAGAGGAGGAGAGGAGGAGGAGGAGGAGGGAGGAGGAGGAGGAGGAGGAGGAGGAGGAGGAGGGAGGAGGAGGAGGAGGAGGAGGAGGAGGAGGAGGAGGAGGAGGAGAGGAGGAGGAGGAGGAGGAGGAGGAGGAGGAGAGGGAGGAGGAGGGGGGGGGAGGGAGGAGGAGGGGAGGAGGAGGAGGAGGAGGGAGGAGGGAGGAGGGGAGGAGGGGGGGGAGGAGGGAGGAGGGAGGAGGGAGGAGGAGGAGGAGGAGGATGAGGAGGAGGAGGAGGAGGAGGAGAGGAGGAGGAGGAGGAGGAGGAGGAGAGGAGGAGGAGGAGGAGGAGGAGGAGGAATAGGAGGAGGAGCAGGAGGAGGAGGAGGAGGAGAGGGAGGAGAGGAGGAGGAGGAGGAGGAGGAGGAGGAGGAGGAGGAGGAAGGAGGAGGAGGAGGAATAGAGGAGGAGGAGGGAGGAGGAGAGGAGGAGGAGGAGGAGGAGGAGGAGACACAAGGGGCGTCAACCATGCCGCAATACGCCCTCCAGTCCAGAGACCCCCCCCCGGAGTGTGCCTGCAGGCTGTCCTCAGCACTGCAAGCAGCGCACCCCTGCACGACGAGCGTCCCACGGGCCTGCCGCTCGGGCGAGGGCCCCGCTTTTGGGGGAGGAGCTGCCCTGCTCCTCTGCCTCGAGTAGGGAGGAGTGCGGACATGGAGGAGGAGGAGGAGGAGGAGGAGGAGGAGGAGGAGGAGGAGGAGGAGGAGGAGGAGGAGGAGGAGGAGGAGAGGAGGAGGAGGAGGAGGAGGAGGAGGAGGAGGAGGAGGAGGAGGAGGAGAGGAGGAGGAGGAGGAGGAGGACATGATCATACGGCCAGCGAGCTTCGGGGAAGTCTCCAGCGATGACCCGTGTGGAAACTGCTGCAAGCTTTTGTGACGAGTGTGCGCAGCGCTGAGGCGATTGCCCCAGTCCGAAAAGGAACCGCCCTCCATTCTCGTGGCCGTCTCAAGCTTTTGAAACGAATGTGCGCGGTGCTCAGGCGAGAGCGCCATTTGGAATTTGCACCCCCCGTTCATCCTTGTGACGGCCGCAGGCTTTTAAGACCGATTCGCTCGACACTGAGACGAGAACCCCATTTTGAAAACCACTCCCCCTCCCCATCCAAGCTCTTAGAGCGAATGTGCGCGGCGCTCAAGCGAGAGTCCCATTTCCCCCCCCCCCCCCCCCCTCCCCCCCCCTCCACCCGTCTTTGCAGCGGCTGCTGCTGCAGATTCCAAGCCCCGGGACCACAAGTGGCGAGGACATCTCAGGGCCCCCCCCCCACGCCATTCCGAGCCGTACCCACACGACTGGGGGTGCGACAGGGAGGAGTTATGTCTCAGAAAGGGTGTTGACAGGGCGAGCCAGCATGAAGAGGAGGCGGAGGGGGCGCAGGATGATGATGCTGCTGATGATGATGTCGATGATGATGTCGATGATGATGATGATGATTCCGATGCTGTTGATGATAGCGGTGATGTTGATGACGATGATGATGAAGTTGATGATGATGATGATGATGATGATGATGGTGGTGGTGGTGATGATGATGATGCTGGTGGTGGTGGTGATGATGCTGCTGATGATGACGGTGATGATGATGATGATGATAGTGGTGGTGGTGGTGATGATGATGCTGCTGCTGATGATGATGCCGATGATGATGATGACCATGATTGTGGTGGTGATGATGAGGATGACGATGATGATGCGGAGGATGATGCTGATGCTGATGGTGGTGGTGATGATGATTATGATGAGTATGATGAGTATGATAGTTATGATGATGATGCTGATTCTGATGCTGATTATGATGATGAGGATGAGTATGCTGATGCTGCTGATGATGATGTTGACGTTGATGGCGGTGAGGATGGTGGTGATAATGATGATGATGGTGGTGGTGATGATGATGCTGATGATGCTGCTGGTGCTGATAATGGTGATGCTGATGATGATGCTGCTGATGATGAAGATGTCGATAACGGTGATGATGATGCTGATGATGCTGATGATGATGATACTGATGATGATGATACTGATGATGATGACGATGATGATGACTATGATGATGATGATGATGATGATGATGATGATGATGATGATGTTGACGTTGATGGCGATGCTGATGGTGGTAATAATGATGATGATGATGATGATGATTATGATGATGATGATGATGATGATGATGATGATGATGATGATGATGATGACGATGCGGATGATGATCATTACGATACTGATGCCGATGCTGATGATGCTGATGCTGCTGCTGATGATGATGACGATTATGATGTAGATGATTATGATGATGATGATGACGATGACCATGCTGATGATGATGCTGATGATGATGATGATGATGATGATGGTGATGATGATGCTTTTGATGATGATGATGATGCTGATGGTGATGATGATGATGATGATGAGGAGGAGGAGGAGGAGGAGGAGGAGGAGGAGGATGATGACGATGATGATGATGATGATGATGATGATGATGATGATGATGATGATGATGATGATGATGATGATGATGATGATGATGGTGGGGGTGTTGGTGATGATGATGGTGGTGGCGGTGGTGATGATGATGATCCATCCTCCACTCGCCTCCTCCATTCAGACGAGGTTGTCCCGTTTTCGGGCCTCCCGGGAGGCCCTCGTCGTTACCGCTGGATTCGCCTCGAAATCCGGGTCAGAACGCACACCGGGAGAGGACCAGGGAGGAGCGGTATCCGTAATTTCTGGTTTTCACATCCACCACTCGCTCCTCCCTTGTCGTCGTCGTCGTCGTGCCTATTCATGTCCCCGCTGCTGTCATTCTCCTCCTCAAACTGCCCTTCCCCCCTTTGTCCTGCTCTTCTTCCTCCTTTTCCTCCTGTTCCTGCTCCTCCTCCACCTCCCCTGTTTCCAGGAGGGGATACACACACAGACACAACGAATCATCGAATTCCAGGAAAGCATGGGAAAACATAGGAAGTGGGGGGGAAGACGAAACTCCAGAAAACATGAGAAATATGAGGAATCCTGGGATTTGTGTCTACTTATTTGTGTGTCCCAGGGCCCCTTCACCTGGTGCAGTTCCTGCTCCTCCTCCACCTAGTCCTCCTGCCCCCCCCCACCCGGACTCTTCCTCGTCGGCGCCGATGCGGGAGGAGGGGTCGATTCTGGACGACGGCTCCTGTGGGGCAGTGAGGTGCCAGATTGTGCCGAAGATGGAGGATCATCCAGGAGGAGTAGCGAGGAGGAGGAGGGGGAGGAGGAGGAGGAGGAGGACAAGGAGAAGGAGAAGGAGAAGGAGGAGGAAGACCAGTGTAAACCCAAAACGCATCAGCGAGATGTCAGTGGTTGGAACAGGCTGCACAGTGCGCTGGAACGCACGGACCTGGCCTAGGCGTCTGCGATCTCATTAGCTGTGGTCAGGAAGACATCATGAATGCGGTCTTCCGCCTCGCCATCCTGATGGGGAGGGCACCCGTGTGACAGTCGCGGTGCCTGGGCCCTGGCTTTGACACTCCTCGCGCGCGTGAGTCAAGCCGTCTCCACTGCGGTTCTTACCCCTGCCGACCCCGTCCTGACCATACATCCCCACTTCCACCCGCGTAGGATGTCTCTGTGGTGCGCCACAAGCCTTACCCATGCGACCACCCTTCGGGTGATAAGGAGGTTTTCTGGGGAGGAACCAACTGATGACGACTGCGATGATTGCGATCGGGACGAGTTGGCGACGATGCACGATGACGATGATGGTGAGAGTGCATGATGGCGATTGTAATGGTGGCGGTGCACAGCAAGCGCCAGCGGCACGACTCACCCGCGATGGCGCGCTCACACCAGTGATTGCGTCCCGAGCGCCGTCGCGGCCAAAGATATGCCACCTTCAATGCTGGGCGATGGTGATGGTAATGAGGACGAGTGTGGTGATGATAGCGGTGATGGTTATGGTGATTATCATCGCCGTGGAGAGAAGCCAACGCCTCCCCAGGTGCCAACGGCGAAAGAGGCTCCGACGCCAGGGGAGGAGGATCTGAAGACACTGGGGCGAAACGAAGAACACCAGCAGGGCAGCATCGTGACACCACCAGGGCGTCGGCGAAGAGGTACACGCCTCCCGCGGACATGGCAGTGCGAAGATGCGGGTCGTGCGAAGTGCTTGCTCGAGCCAGGCAGCTGCGGTGGTGGTGGTGGTGGTGGTGGTGATGGCCGTGGTGCTGGTGATTCTGGTGGTGATGGTGTCGAACCACGGCGGCCCCGGCCACCATCGGGACACCATCCGGACACCACCAGGACTCCATCGGAGCACCATCGGGGCACCATCGGAACACCATAAAGACACCATCTGGACACCACGGGACACCGCGGGACACCGTCGGGACACCATCGCGTCGGGACACCATCGGGACACAGTCGGGACACGATGGGGACACCATCGGGGCACCAATCAGCACACCACCGGGGCATCATCGGGACACCAAAGGGACACCATCGGGACACCACCAGGACACCATCGGGACACCAATCCACCGGGACACCACCAGGACACCATCAGGACATTATTGGCACACCAATCGGGACACCAATCGGGACACCAACGGTACACCATCGAGAGACACCGTTGGGACACCATCAGGACACCGCTGGATACCATCGGGACACCGCGGAACACACCTGGACACCACGGGACACCACAGGACACCACAGGACACCACAGGCGGGACACCCCCGGCACCCGCGTGCCACGTGGAGGGGTGGGGGGCGGAGTTCTTTTCTGGTGGCACCCTAGCAATGGAGGGCTTATTTCTCCCGCCCGCTCACGCAGCTTAGCCTCGCCCGCATTCACGACAGGAACACGAAGCCGAAACCAATTTCCCTGTGGGGGGCTCTCCGTTCCACTTCGACCTTTCCCCCCAACCTCCGACACAGTCCGTGGACGTTTCGACTGCAAGGCACAATGCGAGAAGCTCAGCTCAAGGAACTGTCTGTCTTCTGCCAGGTAGTAGGGCGTGGAAACCTCCGTGGTGCGTCCACTTGGCGAGGGCAAGATCGAGCGATATCGAAGCGACGGCAACGCCTACACGGCGTCGCCGCGGATCGTCGGATCACTGGTATTGGGGTCCTCCAGAGGGCCAGGGGTTCCCAATTGGGCAACTCAGGGGGCTTGGGGCCTGCAATAACCCACCAGTCCCGCCTTTCTATATGGTCGAAGAGTTTTCAACCTCAACAAAAATATTCTACGGGGATGGGAGAGGTGAAGGAGGTAGGATGGAGGTCTCGGAGCCAGAGGGCGGGGTCAAGGTGGAGGCCAGTCAGGGCCTGTGGGACGAGGTGCACACTGGCCTCGAAGTCGGGCCTCTCGTTGCCATCACACTCCCACATGCGACGGACGAGGGTGTCGGAAGCCTGGGAAGCACGTCTATCATGACCCCTACTGACCTCATAACCTGCCTTGTGCAGCCGCTCGCGTGGCCAGTGGCCTCCACTCACAATGCAACTGTTCAGTGCCCACTCAGCACTTCGGCCGCAGAAGAATCTCTGCTCGATGCGAACTGTTACTACGTCGGCCCCGTTGGCCAACCATTCTCCAGCCTCGTGCCTGGCAGCATCCGCCCCGAGAGTGCCGTGCTAATCGTCGGCCCAGTCTAACTGGACGGAGAGGAATCTGCATCTATCATGTCAGGTGCATCCGCGCTGGGGAGGTTTCACTGCTCAACGAACCCATCCTTCTCGCGACGCCGGCAAGCTGCCTCAAGGCGCTGCCACCCCGCTTGGAGCCTCGAGCAATCTAGCAATGGTGACGCCGAGCGGCCCTTTTACCTTGGCCCAGATTGGAGGACCGGCAGTCTAGAGGGTGGCCTTCGTGCGCGCCCAGCAGCGCGCCGTATGCGATCGTGAAGGCGCGGATGTCGCATCCGATGCCGAAGGCAGCGTCGATGAGCTCCACTCTCAATTTCACGCCTGGGTCGTTGCCGTCGAGGGTGAAGCCGAGGAGGCTGGTGAGGCAGCGGCCCTCAGCTCGGCCAGCGGCTGCGATCGCCGCCTGGCGCCGCCCACGAAATATACCACGTGCCGGACGGGTCGGTCCGCTTGTGGCTCATGACCTTTGGCAGGGTCCGAGGCAGCGCGGTGAGCAATGGCAGCTTCGAGTTGATCCGTGCCTTCCGGCTTGACATGTACGTATGCGGGGAACTCCGAGCCTCTGTTTCCACACGTCGGCAGCCCATTTGCCGAATGACCACGGGGAGTCAGACGGGGCTCGCGACGCTGCTCTGTGCGCCCACGCTGCGGTCAGGGCCAGGAGCTGAGCCTGACCGTGCCCGTCCAGGTGGTGCGGGGCGTGGACCAACATGTGCCATTACTGGGCCTGCTCCTGCTGCTCCTTGGGAAGAAGCTCCTCGCGACGATAGTCGAGGTCGGCGGCGCGGCGTTCCAGGATGTCGCGGCACTTGCCGCACAGCGCAAGATGTTGCGGTTTGCCCGAAATCGCATTGAGTTGCCAGACGAGCGCGCGGGTGATGGGCCCACCGGTCCGAACAAGGGCTGTGGATGTGTGGCCGGCCAGACACGGCGGCCGATCGTGACCACTCCACCTTGCAACCAAGAGCTCGCCCTTGATACAGACCATGGCCCTCAGCAAGGACCTCGTGGTGCGAGAGGATGCAGTTCTCCAGCTTGCTGACCCGAATGGCGTACTGGCGTGCTGCTGGGAGACAGCTGCGGCTTCCTGATGCCAGTAAGTGCAAGCGCAATGCCCGGCGGGTCGCGTATCTCAAACATTGTATGCTGGAGGTGATTCAGCGATGCGTTCCGTCTCGGAGGTGGCGTGCTGGGAGCCTTGTCTAATTTGATCCTCCCGCGGCTTCCAAGAAGCATCAGGAGTGTAGTATGCAAATGCGTTCGTTTTATTATGATCGCAAGGAGGCTCTT
>CAUYUJ010017111.1:121915-146915 GCA_963575745.1 Prorocentrum cordatum
CACAATCCTAAACATCTTTGGGCTCCAGAGAGGTTTTGACATGTAAGTATTTTCTAACATCGTCTCGGCGTCAATTCTGGAGGGTCCCTGGAGGTCCCGAAGAGGATCCCGCAGAGGCCCCCGAAAGTCACCCAGAGGCTCCCAATACCGCCCCAAGGGACCTCCAGACAGTCCAGGAGATCACCAAGACGGCCCCGAAGAGGCCCAAGACACGCCCAGACAGCCCAAGAAGGCATCAGAAGTCCCCAAGAGGACCCCAGGAGAGCTTTAAGAGGCTCTGGAGATGCCCCAAGACAGCCCCAGTCCCCCAGGGTAGCCCCAGAAGCCCACAAGGTCCCAAGGATCCCCGCTTTTCCCACGGCCTTCTCCTTGTGCTCGTCCAGTTGTCTTCCTCGTCCTCATCGTTGACCTGCTTTTCGTCCCCCTTGCTGCCCCCTTCATTGTCCTCTGCGCTGTCCCTCGTGCTGTCCCTCTCTTAGTCCCAGCCGTCCTCCCCGTCGTCCGTCGTCCCTGTGCTTCCCCTCCTTGTCCTGCTCGTCCGCCTCGCTGGCCTGCTTGACACTTGAGAGTGTTGTCCTTCTCCCCGTCCTACCCGCCCCCTCCATCTAATCCACGCCGCCCTCTTCCTTCCTTCCCTCCTCCCCACTGATGGTCGAGGACCAGGAGCCGTCGCTTCGCGGAGCACTCTGGCTCGCGAGGGCGACCGGGGACGAAGAGCAGCACACAAAAGAAACGAAACAACACATCGTCTGCGCCTGTCCTCCTCGTCTGCCGCGTTCTCCGATGCTCCTGCTCCTCCTCGCCGTTGCTGGCGTCCTCCTCGCTCTCGTGGTTGGCGCTGCGGGCGCTCGGCCCGGAGGAGGAGGAGGCGCTTTCCCTACTTTCCCCCACCGCCAGGAAGATAAGAGAGAGCATTGTTTCGTTTTACCCCCCTCCACCGTGCTGGGCTTAGCCGTGCGGGGGAGGCAGGATTGGTGGCAGCGATCTTCGACCTCGATTGCCTTGAGTCAGCCAGTCCCCGACTCCCGACGTTGCCGCCTCGGGCGCGTGCCTCCTCGAGCGTGCTGCGGGCGCCGAGGGTTTTGCGCGGAGGCCTCTGCCACCGGAGGCCTCCGCTTCGGGGCCCAACTGGGCCCCGCGAGCGGGCCCCAGGCCGTCTCACCTCGTCTAGTCGCCTCGCTCTCGTGCTCGCCCTCCTCGTCCTGCTCCTCGTCGCGGCCTTGTGCGTTCTCTTGGCAGGTCCGCGCCGCGTCGACTGGCGGCGGCCCCGCCGCTGGCGTTCCGCGTTGGACGCCGCCGGTGGCCCATCATCGGTGGCTGCTGAACGATTTGACGTCTCGGGAACGGCCGATCGTTCGAGGTTGAGCCATCCCCGCGGTGTCGGGAACCAACGCCGGGATCGACGCGACGCGAGCCTGCGCTACCTTCCTCGTGGTCCGCCTGGTCCTCCTTGCTCCCCCCTCCTCCTCCATGCCGTCCTCCTCGTCATCCGCCTCCTCGTCGTCCTCCTTTCCTTCGGTTTCTTCTTAGTCCTTCGAGCCTTGTGGACCGCAGCAGCACTTCCCGTTCTTTTCCGATTGGGCTTCGTTCTCGAAGAAGTCCCTGGCAGCGAACCAGAGGCCTGGAGACATGAGGAGAATGGTGAACACATGCACGCAGCGGTGTAATTATACATGGGGTGCTTGGTTGCATGTATAGAAATCTGGATGTGCATGCGCACGCAAATCGGTATGTCTGGGAATGCAGGTGTTCTGTTGGTGCACATGCGTACACGGGTAAGGGTAAATGCATACATGCGTATGCAGATGCCCTCAATGATACCTTTGAACCATATGGGCGCTGGGGTCGGCGTCTTGGGGGAGCAGGCAAGTCTGCGGACCCGATCTGTCCCGACCATTTCCCCGGGGCCCGTTTTTCGTCCCGGGTCCTCGTAGGATGGTCCTGGGTCCCGAAAGCGACCCCACGAGGCGGAAGACGGCGCACAGCTTCCGCCTTGCCTTTGTTGGGTGCACAGCCGTTTTTCTGCGAGCGCTCCAGCGGGGAACTCGTGCCAGGCCCCGATCGTGGAGCCTGGGCGGTGCAGCAGCGCCGCCCGCCCGCCGGCGAGAGGCCACCCCGCGGGTCGACGCTGGCGAGCTCACGCCGATGCCGCAGGCGCCCGGGGCGGAGATGAATACGTGGGGCCGTGCTGATCCGTGCCTCGGACGCCCTGCGCCTGGAAGGGAGAGGTCGGGAACTTTGGCTCAGCGTGTCGCCCCGCCCTGCGCCGGTTCTGGCCTATCCATTTCCCACGCCCCAAGCGTCCACGTTGCGAGCCTTCTCTCGAGCCTCCCGCCCCGCGGAGCGGAGCGACACGCTATCCGCTCGCAGGGCATATCGTGCCGCTTGGGCCGCCGCGGCGACACGCTGAGCAGAAGTTACCGACCGCAGCTCTGGGGCTCTGGGAGAGTCGACCGCAGTTCTGAACGCATCCTGGCGTGGGAGGTGGAACATGTGGGGGAGAAAGTGCACGCCCCGTCCAGGCTCCAGAGGCACGCTTTTGGGGCCCCGACCTTGGTGGTACTCGCGGCCCCTGGGCCTGGCCTGTGGCCGATGTGCAGCACGATCCGTGCCCCAGGTGGGCCTGTGCTTGCGTGGTGGCGTGCTATGTCCCTCTCCTCTAGCGCGGACGCCTTGGCTCGGAAACCATACTCCAAGTGAGCATGCAGGGCTGGATCGCAAGGGGGGTGGATGCGGCTGCCCTGCGCATAGCGTGGGGGGCGATCGTGGCTCTCTTTTCCCTTCTCTTCTCCCTCTCTCTCTCTCTCCCTCTCTCCCAGCGCCAGCTCTCGGCTGCTTTGCCTTGGGAGCCAGCACCGCTCTCCCTCCTCTGCCCCGCCCCTCTGGTGCCGGCCTCCGCCACTCGGATCGTCTTCGGCCGCCTCGAGGAGGGCTCCCGCCTCGGCGCCTGCCACACTCCTGCCCCCCCCTCTACCGCTTTGCCCCGTGTGAGTATTGCTCGTCTCCTCCCCACCTGCTGCGGTGCAGGGCTGCCCGCGCCTCTCCGGCGCACAGGGGCCCCTGCATTCTTTGTCCTTTCGGCCCATCCTTAGCAGCTTTCGCTGGCCGGCCCCTTCGCAAAACGTAGACGTGGCCGCCCACGGCCCTTTCGTCCTTGTCGTGCGTACTTCTCATACGCGTTGACTGCCTGGGCCCTTCGCATCCTTGTGGTGCGTACTTCTTCTACGCGTTGGCTGCCCTGCTTCCGCGCGAGGCACTTTGTTGTGCGTTCTGCGCCGCGTGCCGGGCTCCCAGGGCGGTCGCCGCCGCCGCTGCTTCTCGAGGGCATCGAGTGCACCGAGGTTCGAGGACCACACTTGAGAGGAATTCCTGCGCCGCTCCAGGCCTCTCAGAACGGCCAGCTGGAGCCTGCGGCCGGATCCTCCTCCTCCTCCTCCTCCTCCTCCTCCTCCTCCTCCTCCTCAGGGTACCCGCACTCCTCCTCCTCCTCCTCCTCCTCCTCCTCCTCCTCCTCCTCCTCCTCCATTCCTTCTCCTCCATTCCTCCTCCTGATGAAGTGTCTTCTCCCTGTCGCACCCCGAGGCCCGTTTTCAGGGCGGGCCGGGCGTCTCGCCCGAGACGTCCCCACCGTCTGCGACGCGGACTGTTCCACATTGGAGCAGCTTCACGGGTGGAGGGCGGGTGGTCTTCGAGCCGTGGCTCCCGCTCCAGCGCCGCGCACCGTCGTCTTCGAGATCTCTGCAGGAGTTTCACGGGCTGGGGGCGAGGCTGGCTTGCAACGTGTGGCTCTCGCCGTTAGCGCCGCGCACATTCGCCCTAACGATTTGCACGAGTTTTACGGACTGGCGGCGAGAATGGTTTTCAGACTGTGGCTCTCGCCTCAGCGCCGCGCACATTCGTCTTGCACACACATGCAAGAGTTGCACGGATTGAGGGCGGTTCCTTTTCGTAATGTGGCTCTCGCATTAGCGCCGTGCGCATTCGTCTTGAAAAACGCAAGAGTTTCACGGATTGAGGGCGGTTCCTTTTCAACATGTGGTTCTCGCCTTAGCTTCGCGCATTGTACTCGTTTTTAAATTTGTAAGAGTTTCACGGAATCCGATGATCAACGTACCAGAAATTTTGTTTTGGACGGATTCGGGGGCTCATGAGGGTGCACAAGTTATGTTGATTCTCGGTGTTCGAGTCCCGTGAACGGCGTTCTGGCACGATTCAGGATCGTCAAGACGCAACAGTCAGGTTGATCTATGGCGTTGGAATCCCGAGGGCAATGCTTTGGCATGCTTCAGGGTCTTCAAACAGTTGTCTTCCAAAGAGGCGTTCCATCAGTAAAGCTGGAGTGTTGTAGGGGCCTATGAAGTGGGAGCTTCGAGGGAGGGTTTCTTCTAACATCGTTGATGCCTCTTGGGTTTACACTGGTCCTCCTTTCCTCTTCCTCTTCGTCCTCTGCCCCCCCCTACTCCCCCTCCTCCCCTTGCATTCCCTTCCCCTTCCCATCTCCGCCACCCTCCCCCCCTCCTCCATTCACTGAGCCTGTCCTCTTGCTCACTCCTCCTCTTTCTTCCTCCTCCTTTTTTCCTTTCCTGCTGCCGACTAGTCCCATGCCCTTTCCCTCCCCTCCTCCTGTTTCCTCTGCGCTCGTCGTCGAAGATGCTCCGACGCCTCGGCCTCGGTTCGCCTGCCCTGTCCACGGCGCAGCTCGGGTGTGCGCACCGCCTCTTCGCCCACGAGCACGTCGCTCCCTGGCTGCCCCGTCGCTGCACCCTTCGCGCAGGGAGCGGCAGGGGAGAGCTGCAGATGCCGTCTTTCTATGGCCGCCCTGTCCAGAGCTCTTCGCGGCACGCCGTCCGGACGGGCGGGTGTTTCACGGAGCAGCCGAAGTCATTTGGGGTTCTCGTGGACCGGTGGGGGGGCGCACTGGGGCCGCCCCGGGGCGTCTTCAAAATTCTTCTGGGCCTTTGCGGCCGTTTGGCAGCGCCCCCAGGGGAGTCTCGGGGCAACTTTGAGCGGCCTGGACGCCGAGCCACGTTCTCCGAAGTTTTTTTGTTTTTTGTTTTCCTTGTTTTGCACTGCGGGTCCGTCGAGTAAACAGTAGAAGGTGGCCTGGACTGGAGAGGGTAGGCAGATGACATTGTAGGCAGGACGAGAAACAGGAACCGACAGGAAACATAACTTCACAGCATCCGAAGGTTTGCGGGATACTTCTTGCGTGATCGGGATATTCTGTGAGCTTCTATCGGGTGGAGACGGAGGCGGAGGATGTGGAGAGAGGGATGAGGAGACGACGTAATGAGGACGGACATGGGGATGAGAGGTGGAGGAGGAGGAGGAGGAGGAGGAGGAGGAGGATGAGGATGAGGAGGCTTCGTGGACACTTGAGTCCGTCATTGGCGGTCGTGGGGCCTTCTGGAGGCACGTGTGGGTTTATTGAAGACGCCTACGGCGAATCACCGCCGCCTCCTGCCTTCTAGAATCTCCCATGTGGCCGAGCGTTGTGGCAAGAGCTCTGTCAAGCTATCGGACCATGTGTCCCCCCAGCCGTTGTGGACACCCTTCCGGGAACACTTGGGGGAGGATGGCGGGGAAGATCAGGAAGATGAGGAGGTGGAGGAGGAGAAGGAGGAGGACGAGGAGGAGGAAGAGGGGGCATCTTGGGAGCCTCTGGGGACACTCTTGGGGCCTCCTGGGGGCTTTCTGGGAGCCTCTTGGAGACATCTTGGGGGCCTCCTTGGGTCTCTTTGGGGCCTTTGGGGGCATCTCGGGTTTTTTTTGGCCGTATAGGTGGGCTCCTGGCCCGTCTGATGCCGTCGGAAGCCGTCTTGGGGGCCTCTCTGGGCCGACTTGGGGCCCTCGTGGGGTGCTCCAGGGCCGTCTTGGAGGCCATCTTGGGCGTCTTGGAGGCCTCTTGGGCCGTCTTGGGGCCCTCTTGGGGCCGTCTTTCGGGCCTTTTGGGCAGTCCTTGGGCCATCCTGGATGCTCTCTTGGGCATTTCTGAGACCATCTTAGAGGCCTCTTGGGCGCTCTGGGGGCGATTTTAGGTGCCCCTTGTGCAGTCTTGGGCCGTCGGAAGGCCGAAAAGGATCAAATGCCAAAATTCTTCAAACACCTATTGAAAATCAATAATTTTGGCCTCTTCGGGCCCTCCTGGAGAACCTCTCGGAGGCCTCTTGGGCCGTCTTGCAGCCCTCTTGGGAGGCCTTTGGGGCCATCTTGGTGGCTTCTTAGGCGGACTTGGAGGCATTTTGGACCCTCTTGGGCCGTCTTGGAGGCATCTTGGAGCCGTCTTAGCTGTCTTGGAGTCCATCTTGACCGTCTTAGAGGCATCTTGGAGGCCATCTTGGGCCATCTTGGCCGTCGTGGAGGCGACTGGGGCAACCACCCAGGCATTTTGAGCACCCGTCTGGGTGGCCGGCGGGACGGGCCGAAGCCCCAGGGGAAGTTCTTTTGGAAGAGAACCAAAACCAAAACCGGTAGGGTCTAGCACGCTGGGCACCCCTGTGGCAAGCTAACACAACCGGCGGCGGATCGAAGACGCCTACGGCGAATCACCGCCGCCCCCTGCCTTCTTGGAAGCGCCGTGTGGCCGAACGTTTTGGCCAGACTTGCCAAGCTATCGGACCATGTGTTCCCCGAATCGGTTTGGAAAGTCTTCGGGGAACACGTGGGCATCTTGAAGGTCATCTTGGCCGTCTGGAGGCCATTTTGACCCTTTCGGGCCTTCTTGGAGGACGTCTTGGAGGGCTTTTGGGCCGTCTTGGAGGCCATCTTGAGCGTCTTCGAGACCTCTTGAACCGTCTTGGGGGCCTCTTGGGGCCGTGTCTTGGGCCTCTTGGGCGACCTTTGGGGGCGCTTGGGCCGTCTCGGGCCGTCGGAAGGCAGAAAAAAGCAAATGCCACAATTCTTCAAAAACCGATGGGAATTCAAGGATTTTGGCCTTTTCGGGCCTTCCTGGAGGCCCTCTTGGAGGCCTCTAGGGCCGTCTTGGGCCATCTTGGGCCATGTTCGGCCGGCTTGGTGGGCTCCTGGTCCGTCGGACGCCGTCGGAAGCCGTTTGGGGGGCCTCTATGGGCCGACTTGGGGTCCTCTTAGGGTGCTCCAGGGCCGTCTTGGAGGCCATCTTGGGCGTCTTAAAGGCCTCCTGTGCCGTATTGGGGGCCTCTTGGGGCCGTCTTGGGGCCCTCTTGGGCCGTTAAGGGGCCATCTTGGAGGCCTCTTGTGCGATCTTTCGGCGATCTTTGGGGGCTCTTGGGCAGTTTCGGGCCGTCGGAAGGCCGAAAAGAAGCAAATGTCAAAATCCGTCAAAAACCTGGGGAACAAGGTTTTTGGCCTCTTCTGGCCTTCCTGGAGGCCCTCTTGGGGGCCTCTTGGGCCGTCTTGGGCCAGCTCCGAGCCAACTTCGGCCATCTTGGTGGGTTCCTGGCACGTCTGACGCCGTCTGAGCCGTCTTGGGGGCCTTTCTGGGCCGACTTGGGCCCTCTTGGGGCGCTTCGGGGCCGTCTTGGAGGGCATCTTGGGCGTCTTGGAGGCCATCTTGGGCGTGCTGGAGGCCTCTTGGGCCGTCTTAGGGCCCTCTTGGGGCCGTCTTGGGGGCCTCTCGGGCCGTCATGCGGCCATCTTGGAGGCCTCTTGGGCGATCTTGCGCCGATCTTGGGGACGTCTTGGGCCGTCTTGGGCCGTCGGAAAGCCGAAGAGGCGCACATCCCCAAATCCTTAAAAAGCCAAAGGAAGTTCACTGATTTTGGCCTCTTCGGGCCTTCCTGGAGGCCCTCTTCGACGCGTCGTGGGCGTTCTTGGAGGCCTTTTGGGCCGTCTGGGGCCATCTTGAGGCTATCTTAGGCCGTCTTGTATGAATCTTGACTCTTCTGGGAGGCATCTTGGAGCCATCTTCGCCGTCTTGGAGGCCATCTTGGCCGTCTTTGATGCATCTTGGAGACCATCTTGGGCCGTCTTGGAGCCATCTGGAGCAGGGAAAACCTTTGCAACCAGGTTTTGAGATCCTTTCCGGGTGGCCGTCGGCACGGGCCGAAGCCCCAGGGGGAGTTCTTTTGGAAAAAGAACCCAAACCAAAACCATATAGCTTGGCACGCCAGGCACCCAACACAGCCGGCGGCGCATCCATTGGCCTTCGGGCCATCCCGCCACTGTGCCTGGGTTGTGGGTCAGAAGCCTCTTGGATGCCTCTTGGGGTCTCAGTGGAAGCATCTGTTGCATCTTCGGGGGACCTCGCCTGTCCCCCAAATTGGTGTTTTTTGGGGGGCCCGACGCGAGCTCGATGCGGACTCGACGCGGATTTGGCGTGGATTCGACGCGGATTCGACACGGATTCGACACGGATCCGACGCGTCCGACATGGATTCGACACGCATTCGACGCGGACAGGGCCGCGACGGGACAGACAACGTCCCCCGAGGATGCAACATAATCTTGGGGTCTCAGTGGAAGCATCAGGGGAGCCTCTGGGATGCAGTTTCGGGGGCTCGGGGGCTGTTCGGGGGCCCCTTCTGGGCCGCCGAGGGGGTCTCCTTGGAGCCCGGTCTCGGGGGTCCTCTTGGGGCGGAGGGCTCGAGCTGTCAGTTCGAGTTCCCCCTCCTTGGCTCAAGTCGGGCATGTCCCTCAACAGGACGACAATTCAAAAGTAGTCAAAAGATAACGTGGGTTATTTTTGATACTTTGGGGTTATTTTTTGAGTGCAGTTATAATTTTCACCCAAAATCAGGCTGTAAAGGGACATGCCCGACCTACTCCTTGGCCCCTCCTGATGTCCTATTTGGAGGGCTTCGGCCTCTGCCGCCAGCCCCCACTCAGGTTGCTTTCATGGTCATCCTTGGCCTGTTGGTTTTCTCGTCGACGGGCTGACTGGCAGCTCGGCTGGTTGGTTCGTTGTCTGGATGGTTGCCAGTTGATCTGGACAGTTTGCTGGCTGGCTGGTTGCGCGCGTCTGCAATAATCAGAGGTGGCTATTCTCGAGGACTCCTGGCTTCGGGTCCAGCGCCGAATCTTCATGAGACGGCGGGGGTGCCGACACGCGCCCCCCGACACACATCTCCCGCTGCAGGAAGTTCTAGACGCTTCGCGCAACCCCACCAGCCCATCCAGACACGACGCCCAGGCGAGCTGCGTGGATCATGGGTGTGGAGGAGCATGCAGTGGAATAGTCGGGTGGGTAGGAGGAGAAGGAGAAGGACTTTCTGGTGGTTTGGTGGTTTGGCAGGGCGCCCGACTTGCTTTCCCGCGGCCCGCCGCGGGCCACTGACGTTACGGGTGGAGCACCCAGCGGCCTGGACAAGGAGAATGGGCAGCCCCCCGAACACATCTCCCACTACAGGGAATTACCGTCTTCTGCTCTGGAGAGGCAGTGGCGTTTGTGGTCAGCCTCGGCCGGGTGCAGGAGGGCGCGGGGCCCGACGCGTACCGGTCGACTCCTCGGTCGAGCTTTACGTGCGAGAGGGCCACCTTGGATGTTGCGGCGAGAACGGCAAACGCGTCCTCGATCAAACGAAGAAGGAGGATGTAGGAGGTAAAGCGGGAAGAGGATGGAGGAGGAGGAGGAGGAGGAGGAGGAGGAGGAGGAGGAGGAGGAGGAGGAGGAGGAGGAGGCAGAGGCCGAGACGGAGGGGTAGGAGCAGGAACGCGAGGATGATGACAGTGATGAGGAGGAGCGGTGCGAGGATTAGGAGGAGATGGGGGCTGGGAGGAGGGAGGAGGGAGTCTACAGGTGAAGGGGCGCATGAGGAGGAGGGGGGATGAATGAGGACCAGGAGCGGGGAGGGACGAAGAAGAGTAACCGTAACTTGCAATTATAAGACAACTTTCCCGCGAAACTATCACGTCTCGTCCCCTGGAAGTGATATTCCGCAACCAGACCCATAGTAGGAGGTCTCACCAGGGTCACTACAGGCACCTGAACTCTACTCGGATTTCCATTTGAGCCCTCTCCGATTGTTCTTCTACTTGTTTGATGGGTTTCTCCTGTCTCCGTTCATGGCCCGATGGTTTCGACGGTTTTCTTGGCCAGGTTTGCGCAGTGTGGATGAGAACCCAAGTGGGGCTCGTCTTCGATGAGAACCCAGTGGATATTCCTCTGCTTTTGCCCTCTTCCTCCCACCGCCCCCCTGCAGGAACACATGTATTTATTGTGTAGGCCTTACGGCCGGTGCCGCCGGCCTGGGACCCCGGTGAGGCGGGACCTCCCCTGGGACCCCGGTGTTCCCTCCCGGGGCCCGAGGGCCTCCCCCACAGGGGGAGCCCCTCCGTGCCCCTCCTGTCCACAGGGGTGGGACCAGCGCCCGGGACCCGCCGGGGCCCCCGGTGGGTGGTAATCAATCTGACCCGAGGCCCCCACCACTGCCCCCCCTTGCCTGCTCCCCCCGCTACGCCCTGCCCCCCCCCGCCCACCCCCTCCCCCCTCGTTAGGGAAGGGAGAAAGGAAAAGGGAACCGACTCGACCACGACGTTTCTTGTCTGTTTTCGTTCCTCCATTTTCTTAGCACTGGCGACGACGACGAAGCAGACGGCAGCGTCTCACACACGCCGAAGGGTCGGCGGATTTTCCGTGCTGAGCGATATCGCTCCGCGGTTGCCCCCTTCGGGAATCACCTGTGTCACGTATGTGCCACCGTCAGCGCTGGGGGCGATTCTGAATTGTTCCTCAGGTTTCTAATCATCTCGGTGAGGATCGTGAGGAGGAAGAGGAGGCAGATGAAGCAGGGGGGATGGCGAGGACGAGGGGGGAGTGAGGAGCGAGAAACGAGGAGTACAGTGACGAAGAGGGCGGATAGGACGACGAGAATAATGGCGAGGAGGAGGAGAGGATTATAATTACGAGAAGGACGAGGACGAGAAGGACGAGAAGGAGGAGGAGGATAATGAGGGATCGGGAGTGAGAGTGGATGTCAAGTTAGCCAGGTTGAGCGAGTCAGAGGGCCCCGCCTGTCCCCACCCTCCCTCCCACAGCATGAGAACCAGCTGTGGCACAACATGATCTGGGACTGGAGCGCGTTCCCAACTCGCAAACGGAGGGCGCTCGCGCGCAGCCCCGCTTCCGACGACCCTGGCGAGGGGAGAATTAGCGCGGGCCGTGCTGGGGGGCGGGAGCGGCAGAACTTCGGAGAGGTGCGGCGACGACGGAGGACGCACGGCGCTGACACGGCACTGCGGCTTCCACGCACAAGCTGCAGGGCGCCTGAGCGAAGTCGGCAGTTCGGCGACTCCCGCGCGGCCCCCCGGTGGTCGCTGTCGGTATGCTATCGGTGCGGCGAACGAGCCGGGCGCCCCCCCCCCTCGCGGGAGAACGCCACTTCCGAGCGACCCGCGCACGCAGCTCGGGCGAGCTCGACACGTCGTCAATCAGGAGGGAAAGAAACACACAGACACAAGTAATCGTCGATTCCCCAGAAAATATAGGAAAATATGGGAAGCAGGGGGGAAGACAAAAGCCCAGAACATATGAGAAAAGGTAGGGAGTTATTTTGTTTGTGTGTGTTTATTTGTGTGTCCTTGGGCCCCTTCAGTCAACTCGCGCGGGCGCCCCCAAAACTGGCGAGCGACGAGCACGCGCCGCGTCGAGGCGGCCGCGCCGCTCTCGAGCGACGCCTGCGCGGCGCCGGCGCCGAGCGCGACACGTCTTCAGCCCCGCCCGCGCGTCGACGACGCCGCGTGTGGGCACCGTGCGCCGCGCGGCGGGAGCGGGAGCTCCATTGCGCCAGGCAAGGAGCGCGGCGCCGAGGCGAGAGCGACCTTCCGGCCAGCCGCGCGGGATGTGCGCCGCGCCCCATCTCCGCCTCGCACGTTTGCAGCACGGGCGACGAGAGCGCCCATGCTCAGACCAACCGTGGCGATGTTGTGCTGCTGTTTCGACCGGCAGGACGGGGCCAGCCATAACTCGCTGCTACTGGCCAGCTAGGTGGCAGAGCACGGTAGGTTCATGCGGCGTTGGTGCGCCAGCGACGCCTGCGAAGGCGTTCAAGGTTGAAGTCTGTGACGCGGAAGCATGGAGGGATATGGCGGAATTCAACCTGGAGAACGATCGGGGCCGCCATCGCCTGAAGCCTGAACGATCGATGCGGTGTCAAGAACCATTGCGCGCGCCAGCGCCGCACGAACCCACCGTAGGCGTGTGTGTACATAGATAAAAGCATACAACATGTATGAAACACGTAGATCGAAAGCATAAACAAAAACATAGATATGTGTGTACATCGACAAAAGCATGACAAACATCAGTGAGGGACGAAGGGATGTGTCGTGGAGGGGAGCGCGCCTCGAGGGCGACGCCGTCGGCGGCACCACGACGCCGGTGGTGGCCGAGCAGGAGGCCCCTCCCCGTGCGGCGCCCCTGGCTGCTCCTCCTCATCCTGGGAGGGAGGCGCACCGCAAGAGTCGTAGGAGGGGGGGGAGGAGGAGGAGGAGGAGGAGGAGGAGGAGGAGGAGGAGGAGGAGGAGGAGGGAGGAGGAGGAGGAGGAGGAGGATGAGGAGGAGGAGGAGGGAGAGGAGGAGGAAGGAGGAGGAGGAGAGAGAGAGAGGAGAGGAGAAAGAGGAGGAGGTGGAGGAGGAGGAGATGAATGATGAGGAGGAGGAGGAGGAGAAGAAGGAGGCGGAGGAGGAGGAGGAGGAGGAGGAGGCGGAGGGAGAGAGGAGAAGGAGGAGGAGGAGGAGGGAGGATAGGAGGAGGAGGAGGACAGAGGGAGGAGGAGGAGGTGGAGGAGGAGGAGGAGAGGAGGAGGAAGGAGGAGGAGAAGGATGGGGAGGAGAGGAGGCGGAGAGGAGGAGGAGGAGGAGAGGAGAGAGGAGGAGGAAGGAGGAGCGGAGGAGAAGGATGGGGAGGAGGAGGAGGAGGAGGCGGGAGGAGGAACGGCGAGGAGGAGAAGGATGGGGAGGAGAGGGATGAGGAGGAGCAGGAGGAGGATTCTTTCCAGTGCGCTGCTGGCACCCATGCCCCAGGAGTAACGACTGCAGGGCCACTGACCGCTAGGACGAACAACTTTTAGGCATCATTTTAGCTGGTCAAGGTCTTGTCAGGGGGAAGACCATTACACAGCCTCTGGAGAACCTCCAACTGGGATTTAGAAATGGCATGGGGGCCTAATGTGGCCACCGTGCAGGACTCCCGCAATCTATGTGGGCGAGTCTTACACCAGCAGCCATATGCCCCGCAAAGCATAAAGATGGCTTCTGCCATACAACGTGAGCGACATGGACCTCCTTGCCCGATGTTCAACAGGGTTCTCTAGTCGGTGCAGGATCCAGCCGGAGAGAACGCCACAGGCTGTCGTTGCGCTCGGGGAGGGGCCTGCCAGGCCGCACCCATCGACAGCGTTTTGCGCAGTGCTCCCCTCCCCCCGCCCCATTGCCATTTAACCGTCGAAGGTTCTATGGAGGTGGAGGTCTATTGGGTGGGATCGGACTGACTGCTCTCACTTGTTTCTTGGTGCCCGTGCTGGTGACTTTTATAAGCACTCCGCTTGTTGCAGCGCCGGCATTACGTGACAGCCAGATGGTTCAACACGAGCGCAATCCAAATCCCATCGCCAAACCCGTCACTCCCCACAAACACAGCAGGGCAGACTTTCCGGAGTCGAGCGCGCAAGGAGGCGGAAGCGCCGCCGACCTCGCCTCGGCAAGGGGCTCACGACCAACGCCCATCGAGGAGGCCCCAGGCGTGCGAGCAGGTCCTGACGTCATCTTCGAACCGCCGTCGGCGATGAAGAATCTTGTCGAGAGGCTGCTTGGACAACCGACGCTCGGGTCCTGCACGGATCGCAGCGCACTCAAGGACAATCAAGCATTTTTTATCATCGTGCAATCCTCAGTCATCAACTTCACGGATGATGATGATGATGCTGATGATGCTGATGCTGATGCTGATGATGATGCTAATGCTGCTGATACTCATGGTTATGAGGTTGCGGATGATGATGCTGCTGCTGATGATGATGATGCTGATACTGATACTGATCCTGCTGCTGATGATGATGCTGCTGATGATGATGAGGAGGAGGGTTGCATCAGTACGACCCCGCAGTCGTCAGCTACCAGTTCCCATGATGATGATGATGATGATGATGATGATGATGATGATGATGATGATGATGATGATGATGATGATGATGATGATGATGATGATGATGATGATGCTGCTGCTGCTGCTGCTGCTGCTGCTGATGAGGATGATGCCGATGATGGTGATGGTGATGATGATGGTGATACTGATGCTGATGCTGATGCTGCTGCTGATGATGATGATGGTGAGGAGGAGGAGGAGGAGGAGGAGGAGGGAGAAACGTACGAGGAGGATGAGGACGGTGGGGAGGAGGAGGTGTCCCAGGACCCAGAAGGAGGATGAAGAAGGATCAGCTTGTGCAGGAATTTTCGGAAGAGTAGAGGAGGAAGCGAAGGATGATGAAGATGGTGATGAGTACGGGTGGTGATGAAGAGGGATATGATGAGGTGTAGGAGGAGAAGAGGAGGGGGGAGCATAGGATGCTGCTGAGGATAATGACGGTGATGATGATTCTGATAATGGTGATGGCGATGATTATGCCTATTTGGATAGCAATGATGACTGTGATGGGGATGCTTTTTTTTGAGGAGGTGGTGAGAGGTTCTAGGGGCCCTGGGGGGCCTTGGATAATCTGGTGACCTCGGGGACCTCAGCAAATTGCTGTTGCCTACCGCCCCGATGAGCTTGGGCTACTGTTGGTGCTCCTGCTCCTCCTATTCCTTGGCCTCTTGCTACCACGCAAATTTCCGATGGAGTAAGGTGTTCGTGGAGTCTAGCTTTGGGTTTGTGTTTGTCCTCCCCCTAGTCCTTCTCTCCCAGAAACCTAGGGAAACCAAGAAGTAGTTCTGAACATTTTCGAATGACCTTGTCCTTTTCCTGCTCCTTCTCCTCCTTAATTCCGACGCTGTGTCTCCTCCTCTTCCTCCTCATCCTCCTTCTCCTCTCGTTTGCCGCGATGGTGGATGGCTGCCATCGGTTTCAAGAAGGATTTTGACTGTGTGGAACACTAATACTTTTGGGAGGCACTGCGTCAGCAACATGTGCCGGAACCCGTCACTCGCTTACTGCATACATTCGGGTAACAGACGGCCAGAGTCAGAGAAACTTGACGTCGTAAGCAGAGAGTTAAACATCGGACGTGGTGTTAAGCAAGGAGACCCGCTCACTTCTTACATGTTCAACACACTACTCGAGCACGGATTTCAGCAAACCAGTCCAACGTGGGCGCGAAACTGCTTTGGCATACATCTGGGACGCACACATTCTACTCTCTTGACCAAGCTGCGATTTGCTGAGGATGTCCCTCTACTGACCGCAACCTGCGGCAATTGAAGTGTGTTTTACGAGATCTCAAACGCGCAGTTTCCCAATGTGGACTCGAGCTACACCCCAATAACAACAACATCCTCACATATGCTAGCAGGCGGTAAAGGGCGAACTATCGCACAACCTGGCATCGACGACAATGTATTTGAGACACTCAGCGACGAGCAGAGCACCAATTACCTTGGCCACACACTCACACTCCACGAATTCCATCGCGCGGGATGCACCACCAGACTGGCACCGCCACCACGGCTCCGTGACGAGTCCAAAATCGCTAGGTTCCCTCTTTACACAGCAGAGACGTGCCGCCAACGGTCCGGTACGGTGGCACACCGTGAGCACTCACCACTGACATGCTTCGGAGACTCCAGCGTGTCCAGCGAGGCATGCTGCACGATTCCTTGTGAACCCCCCGAGGCGCCAGCGGAGGCCACAGCACACGAGCACCGCGGACGGCGCCGGAAGCTCCGACTCTGAGCAAAACACGACAACAGCGCAAGCGACGGCAGCGTGCTCGACACCAGGAGGCACCTTGCTTTCGGCGGCGGTGACGACGACGACGGCGACTCTCCGACCTGGAGCTTTGCGAGAGTTTCCTACGCAGAGCTGCACATGCAGCAGCAGACCTTGCCAATCGTGCACGCGTGGTGGAATGGAGCACCTTGCAAAGCGCAAGCGGCGATGGGCACGGGGAGTTGCACCGCAACCGCATTTCAGATGGGCCCGCTTGGCTGCCTGAGATCTAGGGGCAGCACACCACCAACACGGCGAATAGCGCACACGGTGGCACGACGGTATTTCACAGCTTCTGCGTACGACAACAGTTGGGATCGAGACGTGGTAGCATCATGCCTCAAATTACGGTTTGTGGGACAGTTTTGAGAGTCACCGCGGGTACGGGAGGACTCTGATTCACTTGCGCCGCTCCCCAGGGGCCCGTCGGCCGGCGGGCCGACGGACTCGCGCGGCCTGCGGCCTGCATCCCTCCTCGAAGACGTAATGCGTCGCCCGCCGCTGCACCGAGCAGGGCCTTCGCTTCCATCTCCTCGGTGATGGTGGGACCCCGCGGGTGGCAGCGCTGTTGCCTTCCCAGCCGAGCGGGCGGCTGACGCCGCAGGGGAGGTGGCCGCCCCCCTCGTGGCGGCTCGGCTCGCGCTGCGCTTCACCCTCTCCCTCCAGGGGGGCAGCACGCGGGCGGTGCCTGGGGTGGAGGAGGAGGAGGAGGAGGAGGAGGAGGAGGAGGGAGGAGGAGGAGGAGGAGGAGAGGAGGAGGGAGGAGGGAGAGGAGGAGAGGTGGTGGTGGTGGTGGTGGTGGTGGCTGCTGCGCGCCGTGCGTCTGCCAAGGTGGCCTCCACAGCTGGCGCCGTTTGGTTGCCCGCTGGCAGGACAACGACGACGACGACGACGCCTCCCCCCTCCAGGGGGAGGACAGCTAGACTCAGGCACGTGTGCGTGCTGACCATCTGCATCGCGGCAGGCCTCTTTCTTGTCGTGACTCTGGCAGGGTTTTCTCCCATGGGGCGGGGAGGAGGAGGATGAGGATGATGATGAGGAGGAGGAAGAGGCGGAGGAGGAGAACGAGGAGGAGGCGGAGGAGGAGCAGGAGGAGGAGGAGGCGGCGGGCGGCGAGGCGGTGGAGGTAGAGGAGGAAGGAGGAGGAGAGGAGGAGGGAGAGAAGGGGGGGGGGGGGAGGAGGAGGATGAGGAGGAGGAGATGTGGAAGTAGAGAGAGAGGAGGAGGAGGAGGAGAGAAGGAGGAGGAGGATGAGGAGGAGTAGAGGAGGAAGAGGGGGAGGGAGAGGAGGAGGAGGAGGAGGAGGAGAGGAGGAGGAGGAGGAGGAGGATGAGATGAGGCGGAGCGGAGGAGGAGGAGAGAGGAGGAGGAGGAGAGGAGGATGAGGAGGAGAATAGCCAGGAGGAGGAGGAGGAGGAGAGGAAAGGAGGAAGAAAGGAGAGGAAGGAGGAGGAGCGGAGGAGCAGGAGAGGAGAGGATGAGGCGGAGGAGGGCGAGGTGGAGGCGGGAGCAGGAGCGGACTCAGCCCGAAAGGGCCCTTGCCAGCACACCACGTCGCGTTCGCTCACCCTGGCCCGCCGTGGCCCGTTCCGCGGACCCCCGCGGGTCCTTTGGCCCGACGGGACTGCTCCCCTGCCCACGCAACGGCGCTCCTGGCTTGCGCCTGCCGCCGTCGCTGCGGCGTCGGCCGCAGCGGCCGCGGCTTCGCCGTTGGCGGTGCTCTCCCACAGCTCCGAGGAGGAACAGGTATCCATACCTCTACCCTTTCCTCGCTGCTTTCCCCTTTTTCGGGCCTCCTCGGAGGCCCTCGTCGTCACCGCTGGATTCGCCTCGAGATTCTGGTCAGAACGCACCCCAGGAGAGGTCTGGGGAGTAGCGGTATCGGTACTTGTTGGTTTCCCCAGCAGCCCTTCGCCCAGCCCTGTAACGTGGTCGGTTTCAACTAGCTCTTGTTCTAGGATGTTCCAGCGTATTTTAGCCTCGACCACCAGCAATACTGTCGAGCACCAGGGGAGTACCGAAACTGGCGGGCTTTCGCGTGCTGGGCCCCGGGAGGCGAGACTCGTCCGACACTTCGCCAGCGTGTCGAGCCGACACTGCTTCGATACTTCTCGGGGTGCTCGAGGTGGTTTTTGGGATGTGACATCCGGATGTGGTCCTTCAGTACGATGGGAACGCCACGACTCTTGTTGCCAACGGGTTCTTCCCAGTGCGGGGCGGCCCACTTTCTCGGGCGTGCTGCGCTCGTGCGTGCTTGCGCCTTTGTCGCGCCTCCCCCTCGGTCTTCTGGCCCTCGCCTCTCTTGCTCCTTGTGCTGTCCCTGACCCTCTCCGCCAACCCTCTTCTTCCTTCGTCCCTTGCTTTCCTCCTCCTCCGCCTCCGCCTTGCCCTCCTCCTCGTCATCCCTCGCTTCCCCCCGGAAGCTTGGACACCCCAGACACATGTAGCACATGTTCCGATAACCGTCCCCTCCCCCCCCCCTGACGACGACGGCGGCGGCGGCGGCGACGACGCCGCCGCGCAGGGCGCCTTGTCGGACTCGGAGATCGACCTGGACCCCGGAGACGGCGCTGGGCTCGCCAAGCGGCCCCAGGAACCCGGCTGGGCACCGGCGGGAGGGATTTCCGCCGACGGTTTTCTGTTCCATCCTGGCTGGCGAAGCTGCGCAGGGCGCGACTCCCATGCCTCCAACACAGTGGGACAGTCAAGGCGGATGTTTTGTCTCACCGTTGTTCTGCCCCTGGGGGTTGTTTCGAGCGCAGGCAGCGTCGTAAAAACGGCTCGGCGTGAAAAGCCAGTTCCCAGGAAGGGGTCCAGACGCCTGGGGTCCACATTGTGGGCAACGACGATCAGCGGAGGAAGGTGAATGATGACCAGCGGGGGAAGGAACGCCCCTAGCTCTCAATAGGAAGGGTTGTGAGTAGCAGGAGCCGCTTGAGGAATGCTGGGGTCCCTGCGTCTTTCCTTCTTTCTGCTCAGGAGGGGAATGACGAGAGAGGCAAGCCTGCCAGGGCCAGCGCCTCTCTTCCCCCCTCCACGCCTCCCTCCCGAGACGAGAAGGACCAGGAGGAGCAGCAGCGGCAGAAGGAGGAGGAGGAGAAGGAGGAGGAGGAGGAGGAGGAGGAACATCCGTCCCCGCTGCTCCTTGGGGGAGGAGGGGGGGATGCAGGAGCTGCAGAAGGAGAAACAGGACGGGCTGGACAAGGCTGGTGCGGCATCCTTCCTTTCTCCCCATAGGGAGCTCCGCCAGAGGCCCCAGTGACTACGTCCGCACGGTGACTCGCCCCCGTGGCTGCGTCCGCATGGTGGCTCGCTCCCTGAGCCGGCCAGGGAATCGTGAGTTCCCGGCGCAGTCGCGCCGCCCGTTGCCTGGATTCCCGCGCGCTGCGCTGAGGTCTTTCTCCCCCACCGTGGTTGCAGAAGAGGGGACGGAAGGATGGCGATGACGAGAGCGGGTGCTTCCGCTTCCCCCTCCAGCGCAGGATAAAACAGCAGGAGTCGGGGCACTCCGCCCCGCCTTTCCTCCGCATCGGGCGGAAGATAGACATGCTCATGAAAACAGCACGGTATTCACATTCATTTGTCGGAGTCCGACGCCAAGCTGAACACAGCGCAGGGCTGGACACGCCTGTGCACACACACACACACACACGTGTTCCCAACGAGACATACACATACACATTTTATGCACAGGACTGGCTCACATACATGTGTGTCTGCATATGCACATCATTCTGCCCACTCATCATTGCCTTGCGACGAGTGGGTCGACCCACATCTCTATCAGTCGATGCATCTGTACATACGTAATTGTGTGTATACAGAGGGTAGTTCACATATGTATATCTATCTATATATATACACGTACTTCAACGGGTATACGTATGTACCTGTACACATATAACGGCGCACCGGGCTCGGTGGCCGAGGGCCGGAACCTCGACCACAAATGTGGGGACCAGGGCCCGGGCCCGCCTCTGGAAGGCTTAAAATCGGCCTTGGGAGCCCTCAGACAGCAATCCCGGCGGCCCCAGGCAGTCTCGAGACACCCCCAAGACGCCGTCCAGGGGTCTCTGGCGACGCACGATGCGTTTTAAACTGCCCCGGAGGCCCCCAAGAAGCCCCAAGAGGCTTTTAATATGCCGCCCAAGAGCGCCCCGAGAGGGCAACATCGTTGATTTCCATTGTTCCCAACCATCCTGTGGTGTTGGGTCCTCGTTTTGAAGAGACGGCGCCCCGCGTTCCTCACCTCCTCCTCCTCCCCCCCCTCCCTCCTCCCATCATCATCATCATCATCATCATCATCATCATCATCATCATCATCATCATCATCATCATCATCATCATCATCATCATCGTGATTGTCATTGGCGCGAAGTTCGATAGAACCGAGCTTAATCAAGAATTCAAAAAGTGGGGCATCAATATAAAGCCTTTCCAAGTCGACACTCATGGGAAATATCTGGGGGTGATGATCGGCCCTACTGGGCCTGCGGCTTCGTGGCATCCTGTGCTGGTCAAGTATCTTTCCAGGGTCGGGCACATTAAGACGCTGAAGCTCGGTTTAGTTCAGAACATCTATGCCTACAACTCGCTAGCTTTCCCGATCTTGACGTACATGATGCAGGTACTGCCGGTCAGGCCCGAGGTGATTCGAGCCGAAGCGAACGCTCTTCAAAGGCTGACCATGGGCCCTAGGTTCGCCATCCCCACCCTTGTCCTCAAGGCCTCCCTGGACCTTGGGTTCCCAGTCGAGCCCCGCCACCTCCAGGCCACGAACAAGGCCGCTATGTTTCGGGTCGCTCTTCAGAGTTCAGCCTTCGCTAGAGTGAAGGAACGCCTGCATTTTCTAGAGCACGAAGACGTCGAACGACTGGCTGTTGTTCGGCACAGGTCTTGGCTCGCAGAGTCTATTTGCGGCTCCCTGATCAAGAATTGGGACGAGCTCATGACGATTTGCCCGTCGATCAATGAATACACGCACGATGTCCAGCGAAAAGTCAAGATTGCCGTTGCCGAGAACATGGGCCGCCCATCAATGCCTACCCTTCTCCTCCCAAGGATTCGGAAGTTCTGGAGTGAGGCCCCCATGGGCCACGCCGAATTTATTTTTCGAGCCATTTTAAACGCCGCTACCAAACAAGCCCCCTTCGTTGCCTCCTCTCTCCTCAAGTCTATTTGTAATGCCTGGCCCACGTCGGCCAGATTTCGATCAGGGAACCGCTGCTGCGTCCTGGGCTGCGGTGCTGCCGACTCAGACCACATTTCCCACTATTTTCAGTGCCCTGTGCCGCTGCCACTTCTTCCTAAGATCATTCCGTCGCTGCCGCCTGACTTCCTCGAGTGGAATGCTATTGATCGTTTGCTGTTGAGGCCTCCTATGCTGTCCTGTAGAGCCGTGCATGGTGCCGTTCTTGTGCATGATCTTTTGCTCTCGACGTATAACACTCTGCGCTCTCAACCGACCCAAGCTGGCCCTAGCAGGGTCGAGGCTCTGATGCGGGCAAGGGCCCGAACAGTAGCCAAGAGGAAGAGGGCAATTCGAGAGTTGCTGACGCAAGGCACCCAGCCCCCCTATGGAGCCTGACATCATCATCATCATCATCATCATCATCATCATCATCATCATTATCATGATCATCATCATCATCATCATCATCATCATCATCATCATCATCATCACCATCACCATCACCATCACCATCACCATCACCATCATCATCATCACCACCGATTTCGGCACACCCCTCACACGTTTTCGTGGCCCCATAGGGAGCTCCACCGAAGGCCCCAGTGGCAGGGTCCGCATGCTTCCCCACCACTCATTTCGGCACACCCCTCACACGTTTCGTGGCCCCATAAGGGAGCTCCACCGAATGCCCCAATGGCAGGGTCCGCATGCCTCCCCACCACGCATTTCGGCACACCCCTCACACGTTTCGTGGCCCCATAGGGAGCTCCACCGAAGGCCCCAGTGGCAGGGTCCGCATGCCTCCCCACCACCCATTTCGGCACATCACCGCTCACACGTTTCGTGGCCCCACAGGGAGCTCCACCGAAGGCCCCAGTGGCAGGGTCCCGCAATGCCTCCCCCACCCATTCGGCACACACCCATCCCACGTTTCGTGGCCCATAGGGAGCTCAACCGAAGGCCCCAGTGGCTGCGTTCGCATGCCTCCCCACCACCCATTTCGGCACACCCCTCACACGTTTCGTGGCCCCATAGGGAGCTCCACCGAAGGCCCCAGTGGCTGCGTTCGCATGCCTCCCCACCACACATTTCGGCACACCCCTCACACGTTTCGTGGCCCCATAGGGAGCTCCACCGAAGGCCCCAGTGGCAGGGTTCGCATGCCTCACCACCACCCATTTCGGCACACCCCTCACACGTTTCGTGGCCCCATAGGGAGCTCCACCGAAGGCCCCAGTGGCAGGGTCCGCATGCGGTTCCACCTCCATTTCGGCGCACCCCTCACACGTTTCGTGGCCCCATAGGGAGCTCCACCGAAGGCCCCAGTGTCAGGGTCCGCATGCGGTTCCACCTCCATTTCGGCGCACCCCTCACACGTTTCGTGGCCCCATAGGGAGCTCCACCGAAGGCTCCAGTGGCAGGGTCCGCATGCCTCCCCACCACCCATGTCGGCACACCCCTCACACGTTTCGTGGCCCCATAGGGAGCTCCACCGAAGGCCCCAGCGGCAGGGTCCGCATGCCTCCCACCACCCATTTCGGCACACCCCTCACACGTTTCGTGGCCCCATAGGGAGCTCCACCGAAGGCCACAGTGGCCTGGTTCGTATGCCTCCCCAACACCCATTTCGGCACACCCCTCACACGTTTCGTGGCCCCATGGGGATTTCCACTGAAGGCCCCAGTGACAGGGTCCGCATGCCTCCCCACCACCCATTTCGGCACACCCCTCACACGTTTCGTGGCCCCATAAGGGAGCTCCACCGAAGGCCACAGTGGCCTGGTTCGAAGGCCGCCCCCACACCAATTTCGGCACACCCCTCACACGTTTCGTGGCCCCACAGGGAGCTCCACCGAAGGCCCCAGTGGCTGCGTTCGCATGCCGCCCCCACACCCCTCACACGTTTCGTGTGGGAGCTCCACCGAAGGCCCCAGTGGCACCGCCCCCACACCAACTTCGGTGCACCCCTCACACGTTTCGTGGCCCCATAAGGAGCTCCACCGAAGGCCCCAGTGGCAACGTTCGCATGCCGCCCCCACACCCATTTCGGCACACCCCTCAAACGGTTCGTGGCCCCACAGGGAGATCCACCGAAGACGGTACTCACACCAGCATTACTCACAACTGCATATGGTTGGGTCCTTCGCCAGGCTAATTTTTTGAATGTTTTTTGCATTCTCGCTGTTTCGCGTTTCTGGTGTAGAGCACCGCCCAAGAGGCTCCCAAAATTCCTTCAAGATGGCCCAAGAGGCCCCCAAGAGGGCCCCAAGACGGTCCAAGAGAGCCCCGAGACAGCCCCAGAGCCGCCCAAAACGGCGCAAGAGGGTCCCAAGAAGGCCCCAAGAGGGGCCCAAGGGAGGGAACGCGAATTGAAAAATCAAGCTCTCCGCCTCAAGATGCCCCCAAGAGGCACCAAGATGCCCCCAGGAAGCCCCAAGAGGCCCCAAGAGGCCCCCACGAGGCCCCAAGAGGCCCCCAAGAAGCCCAAAAGAGGCTCCAAGAGGCCCCAAGACGGCACCCAAAAGGCTTCAAAACTCTTTCTAAGAGGCCCCCGAAGACATGCCAAAAAGTCCCATGACGACTTCAAGAAGCAGTCCAGGATGCTCCGAGGAGGCCCCAAGAAACTAGCTAGAACTTGAGCGCGCGCGAAGCGCGCGCGATGGTTCTAGTGTGTGTGTATGCATATATATATATATATATATATATATATATATATACACATCGTAATGGCCTTGGGCCCGTCCGGCCACCGTGCCCGTGCTTGTGGGTCAGAGGCCTCTTGGATGCCTGCTGGGGTGTCTTCGAAAGCCACTGGGGGCCTTGTAGATGCAGTTTTGATGCCTCTTCGGGGCCACGGACCCCAACGGCACCGAACCCCTCCAGAGTGGGCTGGGGTGTGCAGGTGGGGGTCGAGGCCTCGGCGACGCGGCGGGACCTGGAGTCCGAGTTTCTCCGCCCCGACGTCGCTGGTGCGGCCCCCGCGCGTCGGATGCCTGGGGATCGAGATAGGGGGGGGGCCTCCCTGTCTCGATCCTTGACAGGGGGAACACATACACAACAGCTTTGTGTATCTATGTATGTATATATAATGTATTTGTATGTATATGCATGTAGGTGTATATATAGACATATATATATATGAATGTATATACGTATTTGTATATCTATACACATACGTACATATACATGTTTACATTTACATTTATGTATAACATCAGAAAGACAGGGATGGGGGCCTCGCCGCAAGTTTTTGTCAGGCGCGCGGGTGCGCGCGCGCGCGCGGCGGCCTTGGCGGCTTCGCCGGCGCGCGGCGATGTCGCGCGGCGATGGCGGCGACGGCGGGGAGAGGTCGCGGTCGCCGCCGCGCGCCCGCGAGGCGCCCCCGGGGTCCCGTCGTCGAGGGTCGTTTGTCGTGGAGACGTTTTTGGCCTCCGCGGTCAAGGTGCCCTGTGGAGGGTTTTCTCCGAAGGGCTTAGGTGACCCGTCTTCCTCCTCCTCCTCCTTCCTCCTCCTCCTTCCTCCTCCTCCTCCTCCCTCCTGCTCCTCCTCCCTCCTGCTCCTCCTCCTCCTCCTCCTCCTACCTCCTCCTCCTCCTCCTCCTCCTCCTCCTCCCTCCTCCTCCTCCTCTCCTCCTCCTCCTCCTCCTCCTCCCCCCCTTCCCCCCTCCTCCTTCTCCTCCTTCTCCTCCTCCTCCTCCTCCTCCTCCTCGCCTCCTCCTCCTCCTCCTCCACCTCCTCCTCCTCCTCTTCCTCCTCTCCTCCTCCTCCCTTTCTCTCCTCCTCCTCCTCCTCTTCTCCTCCTCCTCTCCTCCTCTCCCTCCTCCTCCTCCTCCTCCTCCTCTCCTCCTCCTCCTCCTCCTCTTCCTCCTCCTCCTCCTCCCTCCTCCCTCCTCCTCCTCCTCCTCCTCCTCCCTCCTGCTCCTCATCCCTCCTGCTGCTCTCCTCCTCCTCCTCCTCCTCCTCCTCCTCCT
>CAUYUJ010017111.1:151915-191915 GCA_963575745.1 Prorocentrum cordatum
CTTCTAATGCTACTGCTACTACTATACTACATGACTAGTACTACTATCACGACGACTATTCCAACTACTTCTGCGACTACTGGCAGCACTGTTAATTTTATGACTGAGTCTGGTGTTCATACAATTTCTTAGAGTTGTGCGACCACTTACACAACTAACACCGTGTAATACTAGCACGTCGCTAGTTCTATCTTTGTTGTAAGATGTCTATCACTTTTCACTACTAAAACGAATCGTAGTGCTCACATTGCAGCTGTACCACAACAATATGTCATCTGATGCCGAAGAAAAGCCCCAAGCAAATTCTTTTTTGGGCGATAGGGCCATAGGGCTGTTGGGCTATAGGGCGATGGAGCTGTGGGGCTTTAGGGCCATGGGGCTACAGGGCTATTGGGCCATAGGGCTATAGGTCCATAAGGCTATAGGCCTATAGGGGCATAGGGCTATAAGGCTGTAGGGCTATAGGGCTATGGAGCTATGGGGCTCTGGGGCTATGAGGCTATAGGGCCACAGGGCTATGAGTCTATAGAGCTATGGGGCTATAGGGCTATAAGGCCGTAAGGCTGTAGGGCTATAGGGCTGTAGGGCTATTGGGCGGTAGGGCTGTAGGGCTATTGGGCCATGGGGCTATAGGGCTATAAGGCTATAGGGCTATAGGGCTACAGGGCTATAGTGCTATGGGGCTATAGGGATATAGGGCTATAAGGCTATGGGGCTACAAGGCACCGTGGCACCCGGGCGCACAGGCACCCAGGCATTCGGGCACCCAGGTACCTGGGCACCCAGGCATCCGGGCACCCGGGCGGGCCGCGGAAATCGGTGGCAAACTAATCTAACCACATGAATCCGCTAGGACCCCTACAAAAGCAAGCTCTGATTGGGGAATTCGTATCAAGCCTCATGCTAACACGAATATCCTGAACTGTCATACACAACCCAGAGGGGAGAACGCTCGATGCTCGATCTTCGAGCCTCGATCAAGAAACCTCGAGCGACGACGACGACAGGCCATCCACACCGCGCAGCACCTCCTCGCCTGGCTCTCGGCGGCGCGCAGAAGTGGGTGGAGCGAGGTGAGTGGAGGCCTTCTTAGAACGGCAGGGGCCTTCTTGGACGCCCTCCTGGCTTCTAGGACGCCCTCTTCGAAACCAACGAGGGCTTCTAAGGGAGCTCCCTCCCTGCCTCCCGCGAAGACCGCGATCCCCCTCGCCCGACCCCCCCCCGCCCAAGCCCTTTCGCAACCGGCCTCTCGGCTGCCCGCGCAAGGCCACGGGCGAGCAACCTCAGCAATCCGATGCGATGTTTTTCGGTTTCCATGCGCCCCCCTCTCTCCCCTGGGTCGTTTGTGCATGTCCCAGGGCCCGAGAAAGGCCCCTAGAGGCCAGCAGCAGCCTAGGCCTCGTACATGGGGTCGGAGCAGATGGGGTGGGGGGATCGCGCCGCATCGCCGATGCATCGCCGATGCATCGCCGATGCGAAGCCCGCTTTCCTTCACGCCGACGTCGCCAATGCACCGCCGACGTCGCCGATGCATCAGCGATGCGGCGCGGTCCGCCGACCCCATCTACTCCGACCCCGTTTGGGAGGCCTCTGAACAGATGGTCCTGCTCTCCACCGCCACCACCATAAGTTGGAGGGGGGGAGGAGGAGGAGGAGGAGGAGGAGGAGGATGAGGAGGAGGAGGAAGAAAAAGAAGAAGACGAAGAGGAATACTAGTAATAAGAATACTAAGAATACGAATACTAATACTAATAATAATATTATGAATACTAATTTTAAGAAGAAGAATAATAATACTAATACTCAGAATAAGAATAACAATCATACGAATAATGATAATACCAAGAAGAATGATATAATTAATCATAAGAAAAATAAGCATACTAGTAATACTACTAAGAAGAATAATGCGACGAATCATAACAATCTTAATAATAACAATAACAATAACAACAATAACAACAATATTAATAGTAATATTAATAATAATAATAATAATATTAATACTAATAATAACAATAATACTAATAGTAATAATAATGATAATAATGATAATGATAATAATAGTAATAATAATAAGAGGACGAAGAAGAGGAGGAGGAGGAGGAGGAGGAGGAGGAGGAGGAGGAGGACGAATAAGAGGAGGATGAGGAGGAGATGGAGGGGGAGGAGGACCCCCCCTCCAACTTCTAGTGGTGGTGGTGGTGGAAGACACGCCCATTGTGAGCACTCCCAGACCTCCGTCTCGCGGTGCTCCAGGCGCGGGATGTCTGGGCCACGCCCCTCTCCGCGTGCCGTGCCGCGCGGCGAGGCGGCCCGCGCAGGCCACCGCGTGAGGGGCCACCAGCACGGGGCCCAGACCTGTACACCACCACCACCTCCCTCCACCTCCCTCCCTGCCTCCCTCCCTCCCTCCCTCCCTCCTTCCCTCCCACCACCTCCCACCAGCTCCCTCCACCTCCCTCCACCTCCCTCCCTCCCTCCCTCCCTCGCTCCCGCCCCCCTCCCAGGAAGGGGCAGAGGGATCCGAGGGCAGAGGAGGGAGGAGGAGGAGTCGACGTGGTGGTGGTGGTGGTTGTGACTACTCTTGGGGCCCAGACACAGACACCACAGCCACCTCCCTCCCCCCCTTCTCCCCCAGGAAAGGGGAGAGGAATCTGAGGGCAGAGGAGGGAGGAGGAAGATCGACGTGGTGTGTGTGTGTGTGTGTGTGTGTGCGTGTGTACTCTTCGGGCCCGCGGCCGTGCACCGCCGTGCGCGAGGGCCCCCCCCCCGCCGCTCCAAGAGAGACCCGCCGGCCGAGGCTCCGCCTCGCGGACGCGCAGCCCGTGCCGATGATTCGCCTCGACTTCATGCTGCTGCGCACCGGGGCGGGCGAGGCGCGGCCAACAGAACGAGCGGCACCGCCCCAGCTGCGGCCCGCCACGCTGCGCGCTACGGCCCGTCGGGGGCCGCAGCGTGTACCAGGCAAGAGCCCACGCCAGATGTCCCGGCATACGCTGCGGCCCGTCGGGCCGCGGGTGGGGTGATGCCGTTGGTTTTCTGGTCCAGAGGCCTGCGTGACCTTCGGCGAGTTCTGCGAGATGGGCGCCTGCTGCCTGGGCTGGGAGGAGCGGCGCGGCCGGATGGGGGGGGGGGGGGCTCGGGAGCGTGGACCCACTGGTCGGGCCTCCGAGAGCCGAGGCTCGTTGGGTCCGGATGCTCCCGTGTTCAACTTCTGAGGTCTCCGCAGGCCCTGGGGGGGTCTCGGGACGCCCCTGGGAGATCTCCCCCTGAGATCTCCGGGGGGCGGCGGGGGAGAGGGGGGAGGCCAGGGTATTTCGGAAGCACCTCGAGGATCCATCGAGGATCGAGGCTTCTGGATGCCCCTCTCCGCTTCGCGGCCTCCACGCGGGCTCGCCCCGTCGCCACGGCGCCGCGGCTCGCGGCAAAGCTCTGGCCAGGACGCGCTCCAGGGCTGGTCTGGGGGTCGGTTCGTTCGGTGTTCGACCATGGACCCCCTTGGTGAAGGCCACCGTCCAGCTTTCGCGCCGGCAGCCGCCAGAGGCCGCCGAAGACCGCCAGAGCGACCGCAAAGGACCGACGAAGAGACCGCCAGAGACCATCTGCAGACCGCCAGAGACCACCGACGACCGTCATTAAGAGCGCCAGAGTCCGCCGAAGACCGCCCGTGGCCGATGGGCAACAAGGGTTAAGATGTTCACACCTACTCCAGCCTTGATCACCAGAGCGAATTTCGAGCACCAAGAAAGCGTCGCAACTGGAGGGCTTTCACGTGTCGGGCCCTGGGAGGCGATACTCGTTCGACGCTTCGCCAGCGTGTCGGGCAGACACTGCTTCGATTATTTTCTGGGTGCTCGAAATTATATCTGGAATGTGGTCCTCAAGTGCGATGGGGAGTCCATGGTCGGACACGCAGGATTCAAGGGGGGGAGGGGGGGGCAGTCCAGACCCTCACAGTCCACCCGCAGGGCAAGGCTGGGCAAGTCTTTCCCCAGGGTGCCCTCGCATATAGCCTGGCCTCCTCGCTCCATATCCTTGGCCGCTCTCGTGGGCCGCGCCACGCTCGAGAAGCTTCGAGATGGGCGTCCAGGGCCCTCGCATCCCTCTCGCGCGTCCTTCTGCTACGGGTTATCAGCGAGCGAAGAAAGGTATAAAATAGACTTTCCGCCGTCGGGGACACCTGCCCCTGGGCGGCTGGAAAGTTTATACCCCTACGGTGCCACCGTAAGGGTATAAACTTTCCAGCCGCCCAGGGGCAGGCGCCCCCGACAGCGAAAAAGTTTATTTTATAACGTTTGGCTGTAGCGGCTCGAGGCCATCGCGCCAGATGCCGTGCTGCATGCAGAGACGCCGGCCCCGCCCGCCGGCCCTCATCGTGCCCGCCGCCAGCCGCGCGGAGGCCCCTCGAGAGCTCTCCGCAGGCCACTAACCAGAGGCCCCAGCTGGGAGGCGTCCGGAGAGGGAGGCCCCCCTTCTCCTCCCCCCCTCCTCCATATTCCTCCTCCTCCTCCTCTCCTCCTCCTCCATATCCTCCTCTCCTCCTCCCCCTCCTCCATATCCTCCTCCTCCTCCTCCCCCTCCTCTCCTCCTCCTCCTCCTCCTCCTCCTCCTCCATATCCTCCTCCTCCTCCTCCTCCTCCTCCTCCTCCCTGGGGGCTTTCACAGGCCCTCTGCAGGCCGAGAGCCTATAGATTCGAACGGGGCCCCGGCCAGCGAGCGCGGCTCGGGCCATTTTCCGATGGCGCACCGGAGGACGGCCTCGAGAGTCCCGAGCGCCGTGTATGGCCTCTGCCCTCGGACCTGCGTGGACGCCTGGTGTGCCTCCGACCGGTGTCGGGGCCACGCGAAGCCGTGCCCACCTTGCCACACCGCTTTAGCTGGTGACACCCTTCGGACGGGGCTTTGGCGAGGATGAGTCCGTTCCAGAGCGTTCCGAAAACGCTCTCAGAGCGTTCCGGAACGCTCCGGGAAGGCCGCGGCGCCCAAGACATCCCCCAGAGCCGCCAGATCTCAGAGACTCGATATACAGTGGGGGCACGTGCCAAGAAACACCCTGCTTGCCTCCAGGGGGCCCTGGGTTTCTTGGGTTTCGATGGTTTTGCGATGGAAAGCGCAACGTTCCCACATCCAAACTCAATGGACGTCCGGGTGTCTCAGGGTTGGGTTTCTGGCGGAAGGTTTCTTGTGGACTGGCCTCCACTATACCTGGAGGCTTCCACAGGCCCCCTCAAGCCGAAAGCCCAGATCCTCCTGCTTTGCCCGCGCCCCCCTGACCCCTCCGCCACGCCCTACTCAGTCGCGCGCCAGTGCTAAAAGGGACAGGAGATCTCCGCATGATCGAGCGTAGGCTGCGTCCTATCGCCAAGGTGAGGCATGCCCCAGACCTCCCCTTGGAGCCGACGTCGCAGACAACGCAGCCTGGCGAAGGACTCATCCGGATGCAGCTGCGAGCATCGCGAGGCAGGTGCACAGGAGGAGGGGGGCCAGCACAAGGACTGCGGCGTCGATAGGCAAGGAGCAGCGGGCACAGGCTCGCGGGGGGATGTTTTGTTCGGCCCGAGCCCCGAGCGCAGCCGTTGTCGTGCCCATCTCCTCGTCGGCTCTTCCTCTCCCCCCCCTTGTTTCCGTTGTGCGTTGCGTCCCCGCCCGCCTGGCGCCACGATGCGCGTGAGGGGTGTGCCGAATCGGGTGCAGGTCGGGTGCGCCATGCGGACTGTGCCGCTGGGACCTCCGGCAGAGGCAGGGATGGGAGGAGGAGCGGGAGGAGGAGGAGGAGGAGCGGCCAGCGGCAAAAACCCCGGCCTGAGCCTTCGACCCCGAGTTTCTGCTTCGATCTCCGTGCCGGCTCGGCCCGTGAGTGCCCAGGGGGGCCCGAACCTCGGCGGACCCCCCCCGCTCGGTGCGAGAGAACGGTGGCGCCCAGGCCTCAGCGCCCCCCCCCCCTCTTCGGTGCGCTGCCCCCAGGAGGGTCCGCCGACCATCTGGCGCGCCGCGCTCGACCGCGCCCTCGAGTGACCCGCGGCAGCGGCCCGCGGCCGCGGCGCTGCCGCGGCGACGGGCGGCGGCGGGCGGCGCTGCGCTCGAGCGCAGGGCCCGCGGCGGCGGCCGCGGCGGCGACCCGCCGGGCGGCGCCGGGCGGCGGCGGGCGGGCCTACTCGCCCAGAGCGCGGGCGGCCGCGGGGCCACCTGTCGGGGCCTCTGCCGAGGCTCGGGCCAGCTGTCGGGGGTCCCAGCCCCTCCCCGCTGCCGGCCCTGCCCCCTATACAGTCGGGGCCCTGAAGAAGGAACCCTTTTTGTTGGGGAGGGGCTCCGTGTTCCTGAGTTGCTTTACAGTGCTCCTTGGGCTTTCCGGAGTTTTTCCATGGGAAATCGGAGTTTAATACATGGGAACAAGGGGCCTCGTTCCTTGTTTATCGTTCCTTAGGTCAACGCCCCGACTGTCGGCCCCCCCCGGGCCTTCTCCGGGGGAGGGCGGGCCTGCGCGCCCAGGGCGAAGAGGCGGGCTCGGGCCTCTGCCTGTCGGGGTCCGAGAGCCCCTCCTCCGTCGCCGTCTTGCCCCGTGCTCCTCCCTCCTCGGCCTTCTCCGGGTCCTCCCGCCGCTGTTGCCGAGCCTCCTCGGCGGGGAGGGGGCCTCCCCCCCCCCGACTCCCCTCGGGGTGCCTCTCCCGGGGGGGCCGGGCGGGGGAGGCCGGGCGAGGCGGGCCGAGGGAGGCCTCCCTTCCCGGGCTGTTCTCTGGCTGCTGTCCCCGCGGCACCGATTCCCGGCCCACGGAGGGCGCCAGCGAAGCCTCTTGCCCATCCACCTCCTCCTCCACCTGCTGCTGCTCCTCCTCCAAGGCGGAGGAGCCTCCCTTTCCGATTGCACAGCCGACGACGAGGCGACTCCTGCAGGTGCCGTATGGGGACCGCTGTGCTCTCTGAGACGCCCTGGACGGCGGATGTGAAAGGATCCACTCCAATGGGAGGGGACGTGTGTCGGAGGGGCAGGATGCCAGAGGTGCCGCAAGGGCATGTAGCTCGCCCTTCTCCTCTCTCCCTCTTTCCCCCTCCCCCCCTATGCCCCTCCCTCCGCCCTCCCTCCCGCCCTCCGCCTTCCTATTCCATCACTGGAGGTCCGCGCTGGCCTCTCCTCCAAAGGGCTGCCAAGACTGACCGTCGGTGATCGCAGGCCCACCTATCGTGGGAACTCTCATTCGTGGGCTCCTCTTCCCGGGCCGAACGAGAGGGGGAAATGGGGAAAGGGGGGGGGGTACGAAATCTGCTGCTTAGCCTCGCTTGGCTGGTTACGGCTTGCGGGGCGGGGGTCCCATTACTCACGCGCCGCGTGCGTTCTCGAGGTGACGGGGAGGGGGCAAGGGGCCGACATCCCCGTCGTGAAGCAAGAGTATCTTCAGCCGTTGCCGCGGGGCCCAGACATCCGAGGTTTCCGACGACGTCGGAAACCTCCTCGAAATCAGCTCCCTGGGGTCGGGTTGGGTCGGGCCGTGAGTCAAGAGCTGGCCCGGATTCCCTGCCCACAGCATCCCCCTCAAAGCGCCACACTTGCAAATCTCTCCCCCCGTCTTTCCTCCTCTCCGTTGCCTTTGGCCCAGGCCGTGCAGCCGTGATTGGGCATCAAGCCCTCCCTTACCCACCCTTCCAAAGCCCTCGCAGTACCCGGTTCCGGAGCTGTGGGGGTGGCGGTTGCGGCCCCGTGGCTAGTGACGCATTGGAGCGGAAACCAAATGGCGACAAGGCAAAACAAATCCTCCCTTACCCACCCTTGCTGCACGGTTTGGGTTTCGAGGGCAAGAATTTCCTGCTTCGGCCGGATCGCAGGTCTGCCTTCGCGGTCTGGGCCATATCCTTGCCGGTTGACCGGCCAGGGCCGCCTTCGGGACCAGTGCGCGGCGGCCTGCCGCCGTGGTCCACAGAACCTTCCAGCTACCTTCGGGTCCATGTGGGCTCGGGTGCGGCCACTGCCGCGTGCCTGCTTCGGCGGCTCGCGGGGGCTGGCGCTTGTGCTCACCGATGGTTTGGCCCGGGGCAAAGCCCACGCCCATCGTAGAACCGTCTCACCTGTGCCAGCGTGCTGGGCGGGTGTGGCGGGGTGTGCACAGGTTGAGCTCCATCGAGAGGTGGAGAGATGGGGCCTGGACCTCGTGACGTGGCTTTCGGAGGGGGCCGTTTCTCCCTTTTGCCTTGGCTCCAGGCCCGGGTGCTGCGTTGTATGATGGTGCATCCTGTACGCTGTCGCGTGTGTAATGCATGCAGCTGGTTTCGGCCCCGCCGCCGGGCCCATTCCTCGCGCCTCCCGGCGCCAGGAGGCGCCGGGAAAGTCAGCTACGTGAGCTGATTCTCACCCCCCTCCCTTTGCCATCCCCCCTTTTCTCAGGAGGGGAAAAAACACACAGACACAATTAATCGTCGATTCCCAGAAAATATAAGAAAATATGGGAAATGGGGGAAAGACAAAAACCCAGAAGATATGGGAAAATATGGGGAATATGTTTATTTGTGTGTATTTATTTGTGTGTCCTGGGGCCCCTTCACTTTCGCCCGGCCCGCTGCCTTCCCGGGCGCCACTCCTCGGGAGGTCCGCCTGGGGCCTCGTCCTCGGCAGCGGCCAGCAGCGCGAGCCTCTCTCTTGCGCTCGCAGGCGCCCCGCTGGGGGGAGGGGCGCGGCCCGCACCGCTGGCGCCCTGCGGCGCGAGAGGCCGGTGCGGACCTTCCTTGTGAGAGGTGGGCCTGCTGCAGGAGCCCCAGAGGTGCGGACCTTCCCTGAGAGGTGCGGACCCTCCTTGAGAGGTCGGTGCGAACCTTCCTTGACAGGTCGGTGCGGACCTTCCTTGAGAGGTCGGTGCGGACCTTTCTTGAGAGGTCGGTGCGGACCTTCCTTGAGAGTTGCGGACCTTCCTTGAGAGGTGGGCCTGCCCAGTGTCTTGACAGGGCCGGCTTCGGTCCCCCCCTCCCGCGATTCTCGGGCGTCGCTGGAGGTGCCCCTGGCCCGAGGTGCCCCCAGCTTTTCGCTCCCTCTCGGAGCCGCCGGCGCCCTCTGGACCTCGCGATGGGGTGCTCCGGAGGCCGTCCGGGCTTCCCCGGGAGACCTCGGGCCAGGGGCACTTCTGGCAACGCTTCCACGATGGCGCCCCATCACAGCCACACGGGACCGATCGCCACTCCTTGGCGCCGATCGCGGCCAGGTGTGTGGGGCTCTCCGCCCCGCTTCAGGTCAGCTACAGTGCATCATTGCCTTAGGGGGGCGCTTCGGAATCTGCAAAGCATGTTGCGACTTCAGCGATCATCAACGGATTCCCACCTCGATCGTTCGCGTTGGTAATCAACTGAACCGGCACGGGTCGCTCTCCGATGCCCAAAGACATGACGGAACTGTGCTTGAGCCACAAGGCCGTCGCAGCACTGGCTCGAGATCAGTGGAATGCCAAGTTCAACATGAGCGCGCAGCAATCGCCATGCGGGTTGGATTTGGTCGATGTGATGCTGTGGCAGAGCGCGCTGCGCTTGGCACCTTTCGCAAGCATCCATCGGTGATCAGTGCCGACAACAGCCCATGACTGCCGCTCGAGCTGAATGGACACAAGTATTCGGACAGCGTCCAGCGCAGAGGTTCTTCAATCATGACACCTCACAGCACGGAAGCCCGTCGGGAACATATCGGAAGCTTTTTGGAAGCTTCTTACGAGCCTCTGGCGAGAGGCCTATGTGAAGCATCGCATTTGCTTCCCAGGAGCCGCCGATGAGCGTCGCGTGAGAATGTCATAGGCCTTTCCGGCTCGTGTCGGAAGCTTTTGCTTCTTCAGCAGCCTCCCAGAGGCTTCTCAGACGTACCCCATCGACTTCCCAGAAGCCTTTCCTCAGCGAGCGAAGAACGGTGTAAACAGTTTATTTTATACCGTTCTTCGCCCTTTAATTTCAGGAGCCTTCCAGGAGCTTCCCGAAGGCCCCTCAGAGGTCTTTCAGAAGCCTCTCGGGTCAGAAGCCCTAAGGCCGCCCCGGGGCTCCCAGCAGGCCGCTCAGAGGCTCTCAGCAGGCTGCTCACAGCCTCTCGGGAGGCCGCTGACAAACTCTGACGAGGCCGCTCCGAAGAGCGCTTTTTCAGTGACCCGAAGGACACGACACAGTCAATCTCAATTCGGTTGCAATCCGAATCCTTAGGGTGCTTGCAATCGGTGCCACAAACAGTTCGTGGACAGGCCGAACTAGTTGTAATCTGTTTCGCCCAAGTGGCCTACGCCACTCCGCCGTCCCCTCCAGGTTGGGCCTCCTGGAAGGACCTGTGGGGCATCCGGGGGAATGTTTGTCGGGCGCGGCCGAGCCGGTTGTAATCTGTCTTATTCTCCCCCCCCTCCCCCCCTTCCCTTTGGAGGCCCCCAAGAAGCCCCTCATAGGCCCCCAAGAGGCTGCCGAGAAGCTCCCAAGAGGCCCTAAGAGGACCTCCAGAGGCCTCATGCTCTTCCTCCTCTCCTCGCCCTCCTCCCCCTCTCCTCCTCCCTCGTCTTCCTCTCCCAAGTGTTCCCACCTCCTCTCTCCCCTCGCACTCGTCCTGCCCGTGGAGGCCCTGGAGACGCCCCCCCGTGCTCCCCGCCCCCCGCTCCGATCGCTCCGGCCACCGCGCGTTGGCGCGCGCCACGCGCGCGCCAGCGTCGGGGCGCGCGGGGCGCCGGCGCGCGGGCGTCGGGCGCGCAGTTTTGAGGCTCCCACCCCATCGCAGGCCGCGGCGGCGAGGAGGAGGAGGAGGAGGAGGAGGAGGAGGAGGAGGAGGAGGAGGAGGAGGAGGTGGAGGAGGAGGAGGAGGAGGACCGCTCGGGGGCGCTCGCGCGGCTGCTTTTTTTGCTGCTCGGGCGCGTGCCTGCATTTTTGCCGTGCCCCCCGCGCGGCCCTCCGCGCCGCGGGGGGGGGGGCGATCGATTTACCAGCCTGGAACATATCCCTATCCCTATGCTGGGCATCTCCTCATCACGATGCCAATCTTTGGGATTCCCTTATTTTTTGAGGGCGCATCCCTGAGATTGTCATCGCTTTTTGGCGTGTCAATCTTAGGGATAGGGATAAGTTCGAGGCTGGTAAGCGAGGGGGGCGAGGCCGGGGGTGGGGAGCTGCTGCGGGGCAGGGTCCCGCGCCCCACCCCGGCGCCGCGCAGAAAAAGGCGCGGCGGAGCGTCTCGGCTCTCCGGGTCGGGGACGTGGAGGATCGAGGATTGGGGGGCTTGTAGCGCTCGTGTCAGCATCGTTCCACCGATCCCCATCCCCATCCCCATCCGCGTCCCCATCTCGAGCCCCACCATCCCGGCCCCCCCAGCCGGGGGTAGGCCCCTCGAAACCCGAAGGGGGTAGGGCCATACCCCCGTGCAGGGCTGGGGGGGGGGTAAATCGGCCAGTGGGTCCCATTCCACGCCAGTGGGGATAGGGATCGGTGAAGCGATGCTCCTCTCTTGCCTGCACGACTCTCCTGGGGTGCCCTGGTGGGCGCGGCTGGATTCGCTTCGGCGCACGTCGGGCCAGAGCGCACCCTGGGAGAGATCCAGGGGAGGTCATTTCTTAGAGGAGCCACCCTGGCTTTCTCGCGTCGTGAAGCTCACGACGGAAAGTCTTTGGCCCTTTTCCGCGTCTGGGGCTGTTGATCCGGCCCCGAGACAGACAACCGATGACTCCAGATTAACAAGTTGTCATGCTGGGCCTGGCGCGGAGAAGAGGGCAGGGCGTCGTCGTCGTTGATGTCGTGGTTGGCAACGCCATCTTCGTGGTCGTGGTCGCCGTCGAGGGCGTCGCCGTCGTCGCCGTTGTCGTCGTCGTCGTCGTCGTCGTCTTGGTCCTCGTTGTGATCGATGCCGACGTTGTTGTCGACGTCTTTTCCGATGTCGTTGTCGGCAGTTCATGTCGTCATCGTTGTCGTCGACGCCGTCGGCTGCAGGCGACCTCGTCGTCTTGGAGGTTTCTGCTGTTTCCGGGGTCTCTCTTCGCCATGTCTGGACGCCGCTAGGAAAACTTGCCCCCTCTTAAGAGACTCATCGTATGTCCTCCGCCTCAGCTGCGTGGGCCCTTCTCCAAATGCTCTTCGCACGCTAAGTCGTAGCTATGAGCCAAAGGCAGGTGTCCTGGAGGAAGCGGGCCCGGACACGCCACTGCTCCCCTCAGGCGGCTCTTCTTCTCTGAGGGGCTTTTCATGTGTTTCCGTGTGTTATTGTACGTGTGTATGTACATGTGTGTATGCATGCATGCGTGTCTCTCTCTCTCTCTCTTTATATATGCATGCATGCAGGTATGTATGTATATTTGTATAGATACGTAGATATGTGTATATATGTATGTATGTATGTATGTATGTATGTATGTATGCATGCATGCATGCATGCATGCATGCATGCATACATGCATGTATGTATGTATGTATGTATGTATGTATGTATGTATGTATTTATGTATTTATGTATTTATGTATGTTATGTATGTGTGTACGTATGCATGTATGTATGCATGTATGTATGTATGTACGTATGCATACTTGTATGTATGGATGTATGTGTGTATGTGTGTATGTCTGTGGCCTGTATGCATGCATGTCTGTTTATGTGTATGTATGCATGTATGTGTGTATGCATGTATGTATGTGTGTGTATGCATTCATGTATGACGTATGTATGTATGCATGTATGTAGGCATGTACGTATGCATATATGTATGTATGTTTGTTTGTATGCATGTGTGCATGTCTACATGTCTGTTTGTATGCATGTAATGTAGGTGTGCATGCAGGTGTACACGCATGCATGTATGTATGCATGTAGGTATGTATGTTTGTTTACATGTATGTATGTATATATATAGTGTGATGCAATGCATTGTAATGCAATGTGATGTAATGAACGGTGATGTGTGCATGTATGTATGCATGCATGCATGCATTGTATGTATGTATGTATGTATGTATGTATGTATGTATGTATGTATGTATGTATGTATGTATGTATATGTGTATGTATGTATGTATGTATGTATGTATTTATGTATGTATGTATGTATGTATGTATGTATATATGTATGTATGTATGCATGTACGTGTTTATGTATGTATGTATGTATGTATGTATGCATGCATGTATGTATGTATGTATGTATGTGTGTATGTGTGTATGTGTGTATGTGTGTATGTGTGTATGCGTGTATGTGTGCATGTATGTATGCTTGTATGTATGCATGCATGCATGCATGCACGTCTGCATGCATGCGTGCATGTATGTATGTATGTGTTTGTGATATCGTGTCTGTAAGTTTCCCATTCTTGGGCCGAACGGCAGCAGTGTTTTGGTCCCTACAGATGCAGGCACAAGAGATGCGAGGCACTCGACTGCACACATAGATGGATCTATGCACGTAGCTGTAGCTCCCTCGCTCTCTCTCTCTCTCTCTCTCTTTCAAGAGAGAGAGAGAGAGACAGACAGACAGACAGAGAGAGATAGAGAGAGAGCTAAGCAAAGAGCCAGAGAGAGAGAGAAAGGGGGAGGACGATAAAGGAGAGAAGAGAGGTCCTCCTGCTCTGGAGGCGATCTCCAGAGGTGTCCGGATCTGCCTCTAGGTCGTTTCCAGGACTCCCCGGAGGCCTCCAGAGGTTCGAGGTGGGTCAGAGACGCCCAAGACCTCGATCTTCGATCGTCCTCGATCCTCAGAGGAGGGGGAGAGAATGGGAGGCAGAGGGAGAGAGAGGGACAGAGTGACAGAGAGACAGAGAGACAGAGAGACAGAGAGACAGAGGAGCGGTGATCCTTTCTCGTTTTCTGGGGGCGTGTGTGAGCGAGCAGTTCCTGCCGTCAGTTGCACCGCGTCCCGCAGGAGGATGACCCCACGGGCCCCAGGAAGAGGCGCAGGCGGCATCCCACGTGCCGCGGAAGTGGGAGGGATGGGAGGGGAGGGGAGCCCTCTCCTCACCTCCTCATTCTTCTCCTCCTCCTCCACCTTCCCCTTTCCTCCTTCTTGCCTCCTTCCTCTTTCATTATCATTCCTCTTTCCTCCTTCTTGCTCTTTACTCCTTCCTTCCTCGTGCCTCCTCTTTGCTTCTCCTCCCCTCTTTTCTGATGCCCTCCCAATTCATCCCCATTTCTCGTCAATCCTCCTTGCTTTTTCCTCCTGTTTCCTTTCCCCCCCCCCCAGTTTCCTCCTCATCCCCCTCTCCTCTTTCCTCTTCAATCCTCATTCCTCCTCATTTCTCCCCTTACTGCTTCAGCTGCTGTTCTTGTCCGCTTGCTCTTGCCAGGGCCGGAGCCGGGACGGGCTGGGCATGGGTTGGCACCGTAAGCCGGCCCACTACCAGAAGGCGGCATCATAGCTTCTACGCCAGTGCACAGGACGGATCCACAGACGGATCCAATCCGTCCTCCATTCATTGGCATCAAACCCATGCGAAGCAGCACGTTCTCCACTCCTCCCCCCCCCTCCTCTCCGCTCAACGTCGAAAGGCCGCAAAAAAAGACGCTTGCTTTCCTCGTCCCCCTCGAGCGTGGCGGAGAGTGCACGACCCGCTGCCCGGCCGGTCCTGCGAGGCCTCGCGCCAGGGTGCGAGCCAGGGTGCCAAGCATCGGGCGGCCCCGGGAACATCATCGGCGCGGGGACGAGGGGTCCTGGACGAAAGGGTCCTCCTCCTCCTCCTCCTCCTCCTCCTCCTCCTCCTCGTTCGCCGTGCCGGGTCTCTCGGGGCCCCTCCTGTCGGGGCCCAAGGGACGGAGGTCAGTGCAAAAAACGGCGGTCAGCCAGGGCGCCGGGTCTTGCTTGATCCTGCAGGGCCAGGGGTGCATGGGCCCGGGCTTGGGCGAAGGATCCTGCAGGATCCGGCAGGATCTTGGCCTGACTGACCGGGGTCTGGACTGACCCGGGTCAGAAGGTCCCCGGACAAGGGGTCTTGGACGAAAGGGGTCCTGGAAGTTCGTTCGCCGTACCCGGGCTCTCGGGGCCCTTCCCGGGCCCCGGGGCCGTTCAACGAAAGCCTCAGGACGATAGGCCGATCCCTGGGGAAGCCGTGGGGTCCAGGACCCATTTCCGTCTGGACGCTCTTCCGTCATGCCAATGCGGTCCAAGCCCAAGCCCAGGCGCAAGGATCAGTCGTTCCAGAGCGTTGTGGAACGCTGGGCTGACAGCCTACACCACCATAAGCTGGCATGACTACGCGGTTGACCAGTGGCATCAGCCGTCCCAGCGGCCACAAGCGCTCGGTTCGAGCGTTTCACCTGAGTGCCAAGGTGGCGCTTTTGACCCCCAAGAGCAGAGTCCAGAGTCCAGTATTTCTCCTCCTCCTGTTCCTCCTGCTTCTCATCTTCCATCCCATTTCCATCTAAATAACGCCTCCCTGCGCACCCCTACGTAGACGTGTCGGTAGGGCAGGCCAGGCGTTTCGCCTGGGACTCCCTCAACATGTGTAGCCCTGAAGCTTGAAATTTGCGATAGTTTAACAGATGGCGGGCGGGTTGTTTTCAAGATGTGGCTATCGCCTTCGCGGTGCCCTCATTTGTTGCAACAGTTTGTACGAATGGGGAATCGGTGCTTTTTAATGCGACTCTTGCTTCTGCGCCTCGCGCGTCGTTTTTTAAGCTTGCAGCAGGTTCAAGGATGGAGTGCGGTTCCTTTTCAAAATATGGCTCTCGCGTTAGCGCCGCTCACATTCGTTCTTCAACGTGCGCGACAGTTTCGAGGACTCGTGTGGTTGAAGTCCCAGGAATGTCGGGACGTAACAGTCACGTTGATCCGTGGTGTTGCAGACGCTGGCGACAACGACGGCATCGGGGCGTGGCGGGGAGCATCGGTGGACCCGCACACCGAGCGCCGTGTTTCGTTCCACGGCGTGCCCGCCCCCCCCACCACTCCCGCTCCTCGGTGCCAGCCTCTCATGCTGAGACGCTCTGTGTCGGTCCTGCGCCCTTCACCCTGGCGGCGACGACTCAGGAAGGCCATGATCGGGTGGCGCATACTCGCTGCCGCCGGGCGGCCGAAGGGCATCGGTCGCTGCACCTGGCTGCTGCTGCTCAGACCCTTCGCCCTCCAGGCCCCTGCCTCTCCCAGCGCGACAGCTGCTCTCCTCCGCGACGCCCCGCGCCGCAGGCTCCCGGCGCCGGCGCCCGGCGAGCAGCACGCGTCAGGCGGTGTCCGCCGGCCTCGCCTCCCCACCTCGGCCGCCCGCCGCCGCGGCCTGCCGCCGCCGCCTGCCGCCCTCGCCCGCCCTGCGGCCCTCTCGGCGGCCCGCCGAGGGCCCTCGGCGGTCGTTTTCGGCGGCCTTCGGGCGGCCCCCTCCCGGCGGCCTCCAGCAGCTGCCTGCGGCGGCCCTGGCAGCGGCACGGAGGTCGTTATCCTCGTCGTTATCCTCGTCGTCGTCGTCGTCGTCGTCGTCGTCGTCGTCGTCGTCGTCGTCGTCGTCGTCGTCGTCGTCAGCGCCGAGATCGTCTCCGACGACTGCGCCGCCGCTCGGCGGCCAGAATTCCCAGGTTCAATTCGGCCGTAGCGATACGAGGCCCTAGGAGGACCAAGATGCAATATAAGCCAACCCAGTACTCCAAAGAGGAGGAGGAGGAGGAGGAGGAGGAGGGAGAGGATGAGGAGGAAGAGGATGATGATGAGGAGGAGGGGGAGGCGGAGAAGGACCAGTGCAAACCGAAGACTCATCAACGATGTTGCGACAACTCCTACCTCCGAGTTCTCTCTTCATAGGTCCCTGCAAGGTTCCATGCGGAGGAGGAAAACGAGGATGAAACCGAGAAGGAAAACGAGGAGGAGGATGAGGAGGATGAGGAGGAGGAGGAGGGGGAGGAGGAGGAGGAGGAGGAGGAGCGGGAGGAGGAGGAGGAGGAGGAGGCGGAGAAGGAGAAGGAGGAGGAGGAGGAGGAGGAGGAGGAGGAGGATGATAGGACGATGGCGACGGATTGGTGGCCGCATGTATGGGCATCCCCGCCCCTCCCCTCCGTGCCGCGTCCGTTCAGCGCAGGAGCACAGGAGCTTGGGTTGGGCACTCCCCTCCCTCTCCCGTCCCCCTCGCTTTCTTTCCCCTCTCTTCCCCGTTATCCTCGGAGCGCGTGCGTCTCTTGAATTCCCTGTGGGCACCTTAAGGTCTGCCTGTTCCAATTTCTGGATTCGCTGTGGTTTGTGTGTGTGCCCTTAGATCCGACGTTGCAAAACAACTGCGACATCGCAAAAAATCGCGACCAGACCCCTGGGCCCCATTTTGCTGCGTCATTTTTCGAGTCGGATCGATTCGTGAGGGTCCCAGGGCCCGAAATTGAGCGAAAACGCCCGGCTCGAACAAAATTGAGTCGCCAGGATCTCAGGGTGTGTGTGTGTGTGTGTGTGTGCGTGTGCGTGTGCGTGTGTGTGTGTGTGTGTGTGTGTGTGTGTGTGTGTGTGTGTGTGTACGGCGGCGGCGACGGCAGCGGCGACGGCGACGGCGGCGACGATCGGCGGCGGTGCCCCAGGCGAGTCCACGCCTGTGCCGTACACGCCGATGGGGCCGCCCGTTGCCGCGCCTCCGCCGCCGGAGGCGCCGACGCAACCGCCGCCGCCGCCTCCGAGGCCGGCATTTGCGTGGCCTCGCGACCTGTACAGCTCGGGGAGCTGCCAATCGAAGAACAACCATGTTTTAATAACCAAGCAAGACAGGCTCAGCCAGAAAGGTGCTGATAACCTTTCGTGCAAACCACAACGGTCATGATAACATTTTCTGATGGCCCTCTAGGCAAGCCAGTACGCTTCGCCACTGCTGGACAATTCTAGAAGAAGAGTGGAATATTAATAATAATATCAAATAAAAATAGTAATACCAATAATAAGACATGCACATAACTTTTGGCGCTCCGCGCGGATTTCTTGGACCCGCGCGAGGCCCCCCCGGCGGTGCCTCCAGCGCCGCCCCTGGCGCGCCCCGCGCGCCAGGTAGGGGGGTCCAGCGGGGATCCCCGAATTCCGCGCGGAGCGCCAACAAGCTTGTGTTTATGGCGTTTTTGCTTTTTCTAGTCAAGCAGTGGCGAAGCGTCCTGGCTTGCTTAGAAGCCCACCAAAGAATGTAATAACAACCTTCTGTGGTTTGCACGAAGAAAGGTTCTTAGAACGTTTCTGGCTAAGTCTGTCTTGTTTTGTTTTTGAAGCCTTTTTGGCTTCGAAGAACATGTCGTGGTAGCACACAGGAATGCCGGGACGGTCGGTCCCGGCTCAAAACCGGGAATGGCACAAACATAGAACATCGGATAACCGCGCGGATTCCTCGGATCGGCGCTGGGGCCTTAGCGCCGCTCCGAGGAATTCGCGCAGACCTCCGAGTTTTTGTACGTATGTCGTCGTTCTTCCCCTTGCCAGTCAAGACGATGAAGTAAGGACCGCTTTGGGCTCGGGAGGGGCTCGGGTTCTCGGGCCGGTCTTCATATTTCGGTAGTGGGGCGTGTTTGGGGCCCAGGGCCGCCGTGGCGAGAGAGCCCCTCCGTTCCTTATATTCTGCGGTCCCTGGGCCTCGGGGGTGGGTGGGTGTGGATGCACGTCGGACGCTCTGGGCCCAGAGATTGCCGCTGCCTCCCAGAGTGCTGGGGAATGGTTTCCCAGAGTGGTGGATATTGAGCTCTGGCGTCTCAGCCCCAGCCGCCGTAGCCGCCGTCGTCGCCGCCGCCGTGCGTCGTCGTCATGATTGTCGGCGCTGGAGCGGGGTATGATGATGATGATGATGATGATGATGATGATGATGATGATGATGATGATGATGATGATGATGATGCTGATGCTGATGCTGATGCTGATGCTGATGCTGATGCTGATGCTGATGCTGATGCTGATGCTGATGCTGATGATGCTGCTGCTGCTGCTGCTGCTGATGATGATGATGATGATGATGATGATGATGATGATGATGATGGCGGTGGTGGTGGTGGTGGTGGTGGTGGCGGTGGTGGTGGTGGTGGCGGTGGTGGTGGTGGTGATGGCGGTGGCGTTGGTGGTGGTGGTGATGATGACGATGGTGGTGGTGGTGATGATGATGTGATGATGATGATGGTGGTGGTGATGATGATGATGATGATGATGGTGTTGCTGCTGCTGATGATGATGATGATGAGGAGGAGGAGGAGGAGGAGGAGAAGGAGAAGGCGAAGAAGGAGAAGAGGGGGGAAGAGGAGAAGGATGCGGAGGAGTAGGTGTGGTGTTTTTGATGGCGTCCGGTGGATTTCAGTCAGTGAGCTTAGCAGGAATCACGGCGGGACGCCAGGACAAACAACACGCACGCAGATTTTGCAATGAGTGTTCGGGGAGACGACTTCGACGAAAGTCAGCGCTGATCGTTTTGCAACTTCTCTTCAGGCCAGCTTGGTATCGCCTGGGAGGTCGAGCAGTCTTCGAGGCCACCTGACGGCCTCTGGATGTCCATGAGGCGCTCAGTGCGTGAGTAGTGTGCCGAATCGAGGCTCCTTTGGGCCATCCTGATTGGCCAGCTGAGGAGCTCGGGTGGCCAATGAGTCTCGAAGCGTGTGAGAACTGTGCCCAAATTGAGGATCCCTTCAGCCGTCTTGAGGGGTTCTCGGGGGCCAGCTGAGGACCTCAGGGGGCCCATGGGGCATGAAGTACGTGAGGGTTCACCGAATCTAGGGTCCCTCGAGCCATTTTGAGAAGACAGCTGTGGGTCTGTGGTTGTCCATGGAGGACGAGGTGCAGGAGGGGTGTGCCGAATCGAGGCTCCTTCGAGCCCTCGTGAGGAGACAGCTGAGGGCATGTGGCCGTCCATACATCAGGCCGTCGGCCGAGCCAGGCCGTCTTTCAGCCGTGCACCAGCATCGCTTGCCTGCCCTGGCATGGGCGCCGTTTGCTCGCTACGAATCACGAGGCCAAGGAGGGGTATGTCAAATCGGGGCGCCCTTTGGTCGTCTTGAGCGACAGATTGGCTAATCGGGAGGTCCATGGAGCACGATGTGCGTGAGGTGTAACTGTGCAGAGCCGAGGCTCTCAGAGGAATCGGTGAGCGGATGCCCTGCGACATAGCGCGGGGGCTACAGCTGGAATCTTAGCTGCCCCGATACGCAACACGCAACACGTAGCGTTTTGATACGGAGTTCAACACGTAGACCGAACACGTACGTTTTGAACACGGACGTTTTGAACACGGCACGCGTTGCGCTTCAAAACGTGCATATCAGAGCAGCCGAGGCTGGAATGTGCTTGGTGTACGAATTTCGCATCCCAGCTCTCCACCATCAGGGCAGCACCCAGCCTGCGTGAACGCCCCGCGCGCAGGGGGGCCGCCCCGCTCCCGCGCCCGCAGGGGGGCCCGCCAGGCGAGGCCCGCAGCGCGGGAGTGGCACGGCGGGCCTCTCGTGGGAAGCGCGTGCGCGCACGTCACCACCCTGCACGCTGGCCAATGCTCAGGAGGGAAGAAAACACGCAGACACAATGAATCGTCGATTCCCCAGCAAAGATGGGAAAATATGGGAAGTGGGGGGGGGAAGACGAAAACCCAACAAATATAAGAAAATGTAGGGAATCCTGTTATTTGTGTGTATTTGTTTATGTGTCCCAGGGCCCCTTCAGATGCGCTTCTCGCTGCCCCCGTTCAGCTCCCTGGCCGGTGCAGCCATCCTGCCTCGCCGCCGGCGGACACGGGTCCGGGGGCGCGGCTCCGACGAGGGCCGGCACGCCAACCGTTGGGCAGTGCACGTGGCCTCCACCGGCCTTCCCCCGGGGGCCCGGGGGCTCCCGTGGCTCTCTCTTGGCCACCCCGGGGCTTCTCTCTCTTTGGGGTCTTTCGGGGGCCAGCCGAGAGCCTCTGCGCCGAGGGCGGTGTGCTGGCTCACGGCGGAGCAGGAGAAGCAATCGTAGGAAGGCGTGGTTCGTGGCCAAGCCGCCTGCAGGAACGCGTGGTTCGCGTTTTCCTGCATCTCGCCGTGTCGTTCTCGTTCGATGCACTCGCATCTCTGAAATGTAGAAACGGTGTTTCGTGATTCCCTACATTTAGTTTTGCGTGAGCTCGGTGTCACAAAAACCAGACTCCCAACCGCACCGTTAACCAAGCACGCCGTCAGCGCGGCCATGGGGCACGGAGTGTGCGAGGGGAGTGCCGAATCGAAGCCCGTCTCGAGGAGCCCGTCTCGAGGAGCCCGTCTTGAGGAGCCCGTCGAGGACCCGTTGGGCCGCTCTGGGGCTTCTCTCTGGGTGTTTCGGAGGGCCAGCCGAGAGCCTCCCGGGGGCCCATGGGGCACGGAGTGTGCGAGGGGAGTGCCGAGTCGAAGCCCCCCTGTGCGAGCCAGTCTCGAGGAGCCCGTCGAGGACCCCCCGCCTTTGGGCTTGTCACGAGGCACGCTGTGCGTGCGAGGCGTGCCGCGCATCGAGGCCACCCTCCGCCGACTTCTGTGGGGGGCCAGTGGGGAGCGCCCAGTGCCAAGTCAGGCCTGTCCCTCTGCAGGGGGAATGTGCGAGAACAGTCAAGAAAAGGAGTACGGGGACGATGTTTTGACAATTGTTGGCTATTTTGGGGCCCGTGGAGCGCCCAGTGTTGAGTCGGGCCTGTTCCTCTACAGGGGGGATATTCGAAAATAGTAAAAAAATAATCCTGGGACGATTTTTTGACCACTGTTGACGATTTTGAGTATTTTTTGGCTATCTTTGATTTTTCGTCCAAGATCCCCCTGTAGGGGGACATGCCCAGCCTAAGCTGGGATCCGTGGGGCGCGACGTGTGTGACGAACCGCGCGAGGGAAGCCGGACAACGCAGGCCGCTGCTGTCGCGTCGCGCGCAGCGGGCGGCACGCCGCGCGCCGGCCGGCCGTCCGGCCTGGGGTCACGCTGGCGTGCAGTCGACCGCGGAGGCCGAGAGACTCGGGGCGGACGAAAGGGGGGGGATTGGGAAAGGGGGGTCACGAAATTTGCCGCATGCAGCTGGTTTCGGCCCCGCCGAGGGGTCCCTTCCTCGATACGTGGCCGCCTCCCGGCGCCGGGAGGCGCCGGGAAACTCAGCTGCGTGAGCTGATGCTCACCCCCCCCCTTTGCTATCCCCCCCTTTCGCCCGACCCGAGAGACGGCCGGAGGCGTGCAGAGTCCCTGCTCCTCGACCTCGAGGGCATCGTGGGCAGAGCTCGGCAGGCCCACTGACGTGGCGCCCTGTCGACCTCCCAGCCCCCCGAGGGGTCGACCTCTGCAATCCGCGGGCCCCCAGGGATCTCGAGTTTCTTGTCTCAGGGGGCCGACGTGTCGTCCTGCGTAGTTTTCCGATGGCCCTGGAGCTCGGCAATAGCCCCCCAAGCTGACCATGGTGAAAAGCCTCCCCAGTAGGTTCGCTTCATGTCGACCGGCGGCGACCCTGCTGCCGTTGTTCAACGTTGAGCGCCGCCAGCGACCCTCGAGTCGGTCGTTGTTTAACTTTGGGAAACGGCCGATCGTGCAAGGTGGAACGCGCCCCGCGGTGTCAGGAACCGGCGCCGAAGTCGGCACGACACGAACCTGCTCCACCCATCTGCTTTGCCTCCTCGCCGTCTCGCGGCCCGTTTGCAGCGCATTTACTCGTCGACATCGCGGCTCGGCGGCCGTCCTGTTTTCCTCCGTCGCACGCTGCGGAGCAGCTTCGCTGTGGTGATATACAGTGCTTTAGGGCGAGGCGTTCAGTCGCTCTGCGTTCTCAGACCTCCGACGTCATGATCTTTTCATGACGTCGACCCCCACAGGGCTCGACCCATTCCCCGGGACCAGCTCTTCGGCCCGAGTAGTTTTTTGGACAGCCCCGAGGCCCAGCGAGGGTCCCCCGGGGCCGAGAATGTTGAGAAGCCTCCCGTCTTGAGTTCTTTGTGTGTGTGTGTGTGTGTGGCTCGAGGGTGTCTGGGTGTTGGGGGGGGGGGGGGCAGAGACGCACTTGCTGCACCCGTGCTCTCTCAAGACGCCTGGGGGGCGTGGTGGGGACCGGGAGGAGAGCCAGCCCCCAGACCTGTCTGGGGGGGGGCGCGTTTTGGGGCGGTGTCTCGGGGCGGGTCTGGGGCCACCCTGGTGCTTCCCCACAGCGGGCGAAAGAGGCTCAGACGGCCAGATCACTCGAGTAGGAGATCGGCTGCAGAGGTGATGTGTCCCCCAAGCTGTCTTTCTCGGGCGAGAAAGGCTCAGGCGGCCAGATCACTCGAGCAGGAGATCGACTGCAGAAGTGATTTACCCCCGAGTGTTTGTTTGGTGGAGTCTGCGAACACTGCGTGGAGTGCGTCGTAGATGTGCGGCGCATCACGCGTATGTGTCGTGGGTTCGACCAGAAAAACAGTTGTGAGGGTATACCTATTATGTGGTCGATCTGCAAGCTCGAAGAAGTCGATCCTCGAGAAACACCGACCCGACTTTGTTCAAGGCGCCATTCTCTCTCTCCCCCCCCCGAAGCTGACAATGGCGAGAAACCTCCATCCATGCTTTGTTCGCTTTTCAGAGACGCTGGGGGGGTGGGGATCGGGGAGAGTCCTGGGGCAGAGTCTCGAGGCGGATCAGGGGCCGCCCTGATGCCCCCCACAGGGGGCGAGCAGGCTCAAACGACCCGATCATTCGAGTAGGAGGTCGACTACAGAATTGACGTGCCTTTTCTTGTCCCAGCGCTACGAGCAATGCGCAGAATGCTCTGCGGAGCATTTTGCGTCTTCTCGCAGATTCGACGAACAACACTTGTTTTCTGGTGTAATTCCATTATGTAGTCGACGTCTTCCTCGAAGATAGTCGATCCTCGAGAAATCTCTGGCTCGATCTTGTTCACGGTGCCACTCCGATTTTCTCCACGCCGACGGCGCTGATGCAAAGCAAAGTCCAGGCCTGATCGGGGAGGACCTCTTCTGGGAGGCCTCCTATCATCGATCCCCGAGAAGCCTCCGCCCTGATTCTGCTCGAGGCGCCACCCCCGACGAAGCAAGGCCGCGCGCGCGCGCCCCTCAGCCGCAGGTGCCCTCCGCGCCCTCCGTCGAGGCGCCCTCCGCGCCCTCGGGCACCATCGTCGCGGCCCCAGCGGCCCCCGCCCATCGAGCCCGGGAGGAGGAGAGGCGCCTGTCTTCTGCACTAGGCGAGCATGAGGCATGGCTCGCCGTGCTCCTCGAGGGGGAAACAAGCTGGACGTAGGAGTGACCTTTCGCCGGAGTGACTTTTGGTGCGGGCACAGATGGGTCTCCCGATCGCTGAACGCGAGGCAGTAGCAGCGGCGTGCGTGCCCAGGTTTGACCACCCCGCGTCCCCCGTTAAGTCTCGCACCAAGGGTCACGCTTGCCCAGGGTCACTGTTGCGTGCAGCTGAAAGGAAGGGGAAGGCGCCGACTTGGGCATGTGAAGACAGATGAAGGCTGCTGCCAGTGCGGACTCAAGCGATGCCAGAAGAGAAGGTTAAAGAAAAATTGCCCCGTGAGGGCGCGGCGTTCTTCTTCCTCCTCCTCCTCCTCCTCCTCCTCCTCCTCCCCCTTCCCCTCCTCCTCCTCCTCCTCCTCCTTCTCCTCCTCCTCCTCCTCCTCCTCCTCCTCCTCCTCCTCCTCCTCCTCCTCCTCCTCCTCCTCCTCCTCCTCCTCCTCCTCCCCCCTCAGAGCTCAGAGCTGCGAGGACTACACAATGACGTACATATAATATGACAGACTCGGAGCTCCGCGCGGATTCCTCGGACCGGCGTTGAGGCCCGGCGCCGCCCCTGGCGCGCTCCGCCCGCCGGGCAGGGGTCCAGCGCCGATCCGAGGCATCCGCGCGGACCTCGGAGTCTTTGTGGGTTCTGCGGGGATGGGGCTGCTGCCGGATGCCCGAGCTTCTGATGTCTCTCCCCCTGCGTGTTGCCGCTTGTGCGACTCACCCCCGATCGGCCACCCGTGCCTGGGTCTTGAATTTCTGTTCTGACACGCCAGACATTGTCGCCTGAGCCCAGCGCGGGGAGGGTAGTTTTGCTGCGCTGCTGATGATGGTGTTGTTGACGATGATGCTGAGGCGGTGGAGAGAACTGATGAGGATACGGATGAGGATGCGGATTGGGATGGGGATGCTGATGATGAAGATAACGAACACGGTGGTGATGATGAACCATGATGGTGGTGATAATGATAATGACGATGGTGATGATGATGTGGAGGGGGAGTCTGAGAAGGATGACGTGGATGAGGAGGAGAGGGAGGAGAGGAGGAGGAGGAGGAGGAGGAGGAGGAGGAGGAGAGGAGGAGGGGAGGAGAGGAGGAGGAGGAGGAGGAGGAGGAGGAGGAGGAGGAGGAGGAGGAGGAGGCGGAGGAGGAGGAGGAGGAAGGAGGAGGAGGAGGAGGAGGAGGAGGAGGATGGGATGATGCTGATGTGCTGATGAATGATGATGCTGATGATGATGATGATGATGATGATGATGATGATGATGATGATGATGATGATGATGATGATGATGATGATGATGATGATGATGATGATGATGATGATGATGAGTGATGATGATGATGATGATGACATGATGATGATGATGATGACTGCTGCTGCTGCTGCTGATGATGATGATGATAATGATGATGATGGAGAGGGGGAGGAGGAGGAGGGAGGAGGAGGAGATTGATGAGGAGGAGGAAGAGGAGGAAGAGGAGGAAGAGGAGGGGGAGGGAGAGAGTTTCGATGAGGGGGGCGAGGGATACGAGGGTAGAGACGATGAGTGAAACGAGGAAGGAGAGACGTAGGAGGACGAGGAAGAGGAGGAGCAGGAAGACATACCCGAAAAAGGGTCATGATGACGATGGCGACGTCGACGACGACGCCGACGACGACGACTAAAATGATGATTATGATGCTGATGATGGTGATGATGATGATGATGATGGTGATCTTTTCGATGATGATGCTGATGCTGCTGATGATGATGATGACGATGACGATGACAATGATGATAGTGATGATGATGAGGATGATGATGATTCTGACGACGATGACGACGATGATGGTAACGATGATGACCAACATTATGATACTGATGATGACGATGATGACGATGACGATGATGTTGCTGATGATGATGAGACCGACGACGACTATCATGATGGTGCTGCTGGTGATGATGGTATCGATGATGACGATAATGACAAACATTCTGATAATGATGATGACGATGACGATGCTGACCCGGATGTCGATGATGATGATGGTGGTGATGATGATGATGCTGATGACGATGGTGATAATTATGATGATGGTGATAATGATGATGATGATGATGATGATGATGAGGAGGAGGAGGGTGCTGCTGGTGCAGTTGGTGGTGGTGGTGATGACGATGCTGATGATGATGTTGATGATGACGATGCTGCTGATGAGGATGATGCTGATGATGATGATGTTCATGATGATGCTGATCATGATGATGATGATGATACTGATAATGATTAAGATGATGCTGCTGATGATGACGACGATGATGATGTTGATGATGATCAGTGTGGTGATGCTGATGATGTTGCTGCTGATGATGATGATGGTGATGATGATGATGATGATGATGATGATGATGATTATGATGATGACGATTATGATGATGATGCTGATGATGATGATGATGATAATAATGATGTCGATGCTGCTGCTGCTGATGATGATGATGCTGCTTATGATGATGATGATGATGATGATGATGATGATGATGATGATGATGGTGATGATGGTGATGGTGGTGATGGTGATGATGATGATGATGATGATGATGATGATGATGATGATGATGATGATGATCAAGGAGTGACGGGGCTAATGAGGATGTGACGGCGCCCGTGACTGGGCTTTGCCCAGCGGGTTGTGTTGACTCGAGGTCGTTGCGCGCTCACTCACATGCCTTGCTCCGCTTCCGCTCTGCGCCCCCTCCCTCCCCGGCTCCCCGCCCTGCCCCCGTTCCACGTTGCTGCTTCTGGCTTCCCGTCTACGAGCAGCTGGGCGGGCGACGGCAGCACGACGTCGAGCAGCACGATGCACGATGCAGAACGGCAGCACGACCCCGACATCCACGACCGGGGCGTGCAGTGCTTGGAGCCGCGCGCTTCACGGCCCTCCGCAGCACGACGGGCGCCAGCTGCCCGAAGTTGGACATCGCATATGGGGGAGCACCGGCTCGGCCCTGGCATCCACGACCGGGGCGCGGCGCATCGGGAACGCCTTGGCCGGGCGGCAGCGCGGCGGCTCCCGGCGCCCACGGCGTTGGGCAGCACGACTGGGAGCCGCAGCACGGCCCCGACGCCCGCGCGCCCCCTCCCGCTGTGCTCCCACCGCCTCCTGCCGCGCGCGCTCCCGCCCGACCCGGCCGGCCCTCCCGGGGCCCTCGAGGCTCCCTGGCCTCCGTGCGGGCTGCGTCGGCCTGCGGCCGGGCCCCCTGCAGCGGGCCGGAGCTCCCGCGCTGCACCGCCCGCGCCTGCCTCGAGCGAGAACCACCTCGGCGCCTGGGCGGCCCCGAGCAGTGCTCGGCACGGCCGGCGGGCCCCCCTGTCCGGTCAGGGTTTTTGGGTTCTCGCCGAGCCGCCCGCCCCCCCCGCCCAGTGGATGGCCAGGCACTCATGCCGTCGCCGAGAGTGCCGAAGTCACGGTCTGCGGAGCAGCACTTGGTTCAGCCGCATTCTCGGCATGGAGCAGAAGGGCGGAGAGCATCAGCACGATCTCTGCATTTTTCAGGCGGCAAGTAGTGCTCCGAGCACCCCGTCTATGAGAAGGTAGGTGGGTAACTGTAACGAGGAATTGAGCAGCACGATGCCGAACGGCGGCACGACTCGGACATCGACAAGTGCGGCGTATGGTGATTTGAGCAGATCTGCTCTTGGGCAGCACGAAGGGTACGGTAGGTTCGCGTGGTGTCGACTGGCGGCGACGCTGCCGCTGGCGTTCAACGTTGAATGCCGCCGGCGATCCAGAATCGTTCGATTTTGAACGATCACCGCAGTGTCAGAAGCCGACGCCTAAGTCAGCACGACACGAACCTGCAGTACCAGCGGCACGTCATTGAGCACCTCGTTGGCGGGTATCCGTTCGACTCCGATGTGCAGGCATGTAGGTGGACAAGGCACCGTACACCAACCCGTTGAGATACACGCCGGGCGATAACAGCACGACGGGGAGCAGCATACCACTGCGAGTTCACTTGCTCTTTCTGCAGCTCCACTGCTTCCGGTACGGCGCGAACCAGCGGTACAGCCTGCCAGAGGACGTATTGCATGGGAAGGCGAAGGCGGGGCCGACGATCAGGATTACATCCTTGTCTCCTGCCCATGGCTTGTTGCTGTTGCTCATCGGCATGACACTGCGATGGCATGCACATTGTGCAATCTCAGGCCTCTTCCAATGACCGTGAAACGTATTTCGAGCTGGCAGTGGACGTGTGCGGTGATGAGGCCGCTTGCCATCCCTTCTCTATCTCCATCTCACCTTCGCTCGTCTCCTTCCTCTTTCCCGGTCCCTCCGCCACCCGCTGCCGCCGCTCTTCCCTGCATGCCTCTGCTCGTCTTCACTGGTCCGGACGAGGGTTTACGACATCTGCTGCGTGCAGCTGGTTTCGTTCCTGCCGCCTGGCGCTCTCCGTGACAAACTGGCGCCTCTGGCGCCGGAGCGCGCCAGTAAAATCAGCTTCTCGTCCGCTCCGACTTTGGTGCGCAGCTGCCTCCCGCACCGCCCTGGCGGGCAGCGTCCAGATGGTTCCGCGCATGCCGGCGCGGGCAGTGTTGGCGTGGCTCTTCGGCGCAGTGTAGGAAAAGGACGGTGAGGAGGAGGAGTAGGAGGAGGAGGAGGAGGAGGAGGAGGAAGAGGAGGAGGAGGAGGAGGAGGAGGAGGAGGAGGAGGAGGAGGAGGTGCTCTGCTTCCCTTCCGGCCTGCACGTGAGAGTGGCCCTTCGTCGGAGTGGCCTCTGGTGTGCGGCTCTCGAGGGAGCGCAAAGGGGGGGTGGGCGCACCGGGGCACGCAGGCCGCTGCTGTCGCACCGCATGCAGCGGTCGGCAGGCTGCGCACCAGGGGCCTCCGTTGGCCTGCGGCCACGTTGTGCGTGCAGCCGACCCTTCCCGAGGCTCTGTCCTCCTAGGCTGTTGTTTCTCGTCTCTCCCTGCTCGCTTCCTGCCGCCCTCTCGCACACCTCCGCCGCCGCAGCTGTTTGCTTGCTTGGGAGATCAAGGTGCGGGCACCGCGGGCCCGCCGCCGAGCGCACTGAAAGGAAGAGGGTTCGTCGTCGTCGTCGTCCCTCCTCCTCCCTCTTCCTCCATTCTTAGTTTTCTGGCAGCGGGCCCTTCCGTTGGCTCTTTCTTTCGACGCTTGTTTTTGGTTGTCTTATCTCGGGTCTGGCCCTCCCCGCCGCTGCGTTGCGGTGGTCTCGCTCGCGTGGCTTCTGCCTATCCCGGGTCTTCGACCTCTTGCTCTTCTTCTCGTCCTCCTGGGGGGGGATAGCCAAACCGCGGTCCGGGCAGTTGCGCGACCGTGGCTGTGTGATCCTACGATGCCTGTGTCGGACACAGGCGGAGCCACGCTATTCATCCATTGTCACGAAGTTCGACTGGGGTTGATGTTGATGATGTTGCGAACGGCTACACCTCTTAATGTACACCGACGATTACCACAATCAACGCAGGCGGAGCGTTCCAAACATGGCGTTGCCTTCGAGGGTGGAAGGAGTTGTCATCTCTTCCGTGGTGGAAGGCGGCGGAAGGTCGGCGGAAGGTTCGGCGGGCGTAAGACGAGGCCGCCTCCGCCGGCGGAGGCTGGCGGAAGGCCGGCGGAAGGCGGCGGAAGGAAAATATGCGCCCCCAAGGGATGAAGACGCTTTTGGGCCCAGGGGGTAGACCGTGCCGTCTCGCCCTCCTGCTGTGCCAGCGCAGCGGCTCTCGGCGCCGCCGCCGTGGCGGGTGCCGCTGCGGCCACGGTGTTCTGCTTGCCTTGCGCGCAGACCTCGGCGGCTCGCCTCTGGACGGTCGAGGTGCTTGCGCCGGGGAAACGATCGCAGGGGAATGGCGCGTTGGATGGGATCGGAAAGGGGGGGATCATCGTGCCGTGGGCATTTTGGATCTCAACTATTTGCGCTGCCCCCCACCCTCTCCCTGTGCCTCCACCTCCCTCTCCCTCTCCCGCCCCGCTTTCCTGATCCCCTGCTCCTCCTTCCCCGTGCTCCTCCTTTCTCCCTCGTTCCTCCTTCCTTTTCCCCCTCCTCCCTCCTCTCTCCTCCTATTTCCTGCGCTCCTCTCTCTCTATCTCTTGCTTCCCCCATTCCTCCTTCCGGTTCTTCTCCCTGCCCTTTTCCTTCCTCGTCTTTCCTCTTCCTCCTGCCTGCCGTCTTCCCTCGTCCCGCTTCCCTCTCCCTTCCCCTCCACCGTTTACCTTTCCCTAGCCCCTTCCTTTCTGGAACTGTGGCCTCTACTCCTCCGCAGCACTCCTCCGCAGCGATGTCGGCCCAAACAGTTCGCGCCGCGCCACGGGCCTCTTGAGCCCAACAAGCATCCGACATGGCTGCCACGGACAGGGGGGTAGACAGCGTTCTGATTGCTATCTTGAAGAACACAAAGCGGCATAAACATAACTTTGGGAGCTCCGCGCGGATTTCTTGGATCGTCGCTGGACCCCCTCCCTAGCGTGCGGAGCGCGCCAGGGGCGGCGCCTGAGGCGCAGCCAGGGGGCTCCGGCGCCGATCCGAGAAATCCGCGCGGAGCTCCGACAGCTGATGTTGACGCCGCTTCTCGTTCCTCTACCATTGCGAGCGTCCTCCGGTCGAAGAAGCTCCGGAGCTCCGACCTCTTCCGGAACACCAGCTCGGGTGTTGCTAGAAGTGCCCCTGGCCCAAGGTGCCCCCAGCTCGATGCGCTCCATCCTGGAGCCCCTGAGGGCCCTCTGGGCCTCGAGGGGGGGTGCTCTGGAGGCCCTCTGGGCCACCCCGAGCCTCCCGGGGGCGCCGTGGGCCGGGGGCACTCCCAGCAGCACCCGGCCAGCGGAGACGGCCTGGCGTTCCCCGAGGAGCTCCGCGGCGCGCTCGAGGGCCTCGGCCTGAGGCTGGAGCCCGAGCAGCTCGCGGCCCTGGCCGCGCGGCTGGGCCCCGACCGCAGCGGCAAGGTGGGCCTGAAGGAGCTCGAGAAGGCCCGGAGGGGGAACAGGTGCCCCCGTGGTCGGGGTCGGCCAAGAGGGGGGGTCGATGACCAAGGGGGGTGGATATCATGGCGGGGGCCATGAGATCTTCTCAGACGTCACGGCGCCTCTTCTTGCTTCACTGCGTCCCTGGCCCCCCCCCCGGGGCCGCGCACATGCCGCTGGTCATGATTTGCACCCCCCCCTCTTGGACCCCCCCTCTTGGCCGCCCCTGACATGGGACGCACAGAGAGCCTGGTAGTTTACGTCCTCCTTGGAGGCGCGCGTCCGACCCGAGCCTATAGTTGGTATGCCCATCTTGCAGCACATCGTTTCCCGAGCGGTGTGGCCCGAGGGCGCCCGCCGCGGCGCACATCCCAGACGACTCCTCGGTGCGCGCGTCGCCCCTTGGGGGGGCGAGGCACGCACGGTGCTAGCATGCTTGGGTGGCGCCGACGCCACGCTGTCGCCCCTGCCCCGCTCTCGCCCCTTTTTGGGCCTCCTGGGCCGCGGGGGCCCCGTCGAACTTGAGCTCAGGACGCACCCCAGGAGAGTGCTGGGGAGTCGCGGCATCTCGGCGCCACCCCGACATTTTGATATTGTGCGTGCGTGCGTGTGCGTGTGTGTGTGCGTGTGTGTGTGTGTGTGTGTGTGTGTGTGTGTGCGTGTGTGTGTGTGTGTGTTTGTGTGTGTGTGTGTGTCTGTGTGTGCGCGCGCGCGTGTGTGTGTGTGTGTGAATGTGTGTGTGTGTGTGTGTGTGTGTTTGTGTGTGTGTGTGTGCGTCGCCCCCCCCCCCCCCCCCCAGGGGGCGAGATGCGCGCACCGATAGATGATAGATCTTCCCGTATATGCGTCGAGGCGGGCGCTTCCTGGCCACGCCGCTCGGGAAACGGTGTACGACTGGATGGGTATACTGTATGTTCTGGTCGGACGCGCGCCTCCAAGGAGGTTGTATAGTACTAGTATGTCTCTGTGCGTCAAAGTGTCGGTGCCTTTTGGTTTCCCCCAAGGCCATGCGGCAGGCGGAGAGGCAGTCCGCGGCGGCGACCTCGCCGAAGCCCGTCGGGGCCCAGAAGCCCCCCAGGGTCGCCCTGAAGAAGGAGGACAAGGAGGAGTTCCGGCAGGAGAGTGTTTCTTTGCCCTCTGGGCCATGACGCGCGTTACTGTATGCCCCTACCCCCCCGCCCCCTCCCCCCGCCCCTTCCCCCATACCGTGGCGCTCCCTCCCTCAGTGCGTCCCTGGCACTGCCGCAGTGCGTCCAGCACCGCAGTACTGGGGCGGGGGCGCTGCCCCCTCCCGTCTCCCCCCCCCTCCCTCCCCTCCCACGACGCCCGTTGTGGCCGCGAATGCGAAGATGCGCTCCAGATCTTCGGCCTCTTCAAGCAGCTGTGCCAGGCCGGGGGGCCCGACGAGCCCGAGCTCGTGGACTGGGACGAGAGCGGGGACATCGGCGTGGACGAGCTGGAGCAGCTGTTGGAGACAGTGGGCCTGAACCTTAACAAGGCCGAGCTGGACGTCATGGTCAGAGACCTCGACAAGAACAGCGACGGGAAGATTGTTTTCGAGGAGTTCTGCTCCGCGATGACTGACCGGATCCAGGTGGGCTACTCTCAGCAGGAGATAGTTTCCGCCTTCGCGTCGTTCCAGAAGAACAGTCCCGATGGTTTGATAAAGGTAAAAGACCTCAGAGAGGCTTTGAAAGCTCACATGTACCAAACGATGATCGGCGCGGAGGTCGACGAGCTAATCCTCCATTATAAGGACTGCTTCGTGAAGCTGCCAGGATCAGACGAGGATTATTTCAATTTCCAGGACTACATCAATCTAATGCAGCCTATCGGCTTCGGCTCAGAAGACGCCACCTTGCGCTGACCAAGCTAACTCGTCAAAGGATGGGGTGCAGCGGCGTCTTGCGAGCAGACCTCCCCTCCAACATCCTCCCTTATCCCCTCTCTTCCTGCTCCCCTGGAAGCCGTTCAGGATGAGACGTTGCCAGCTTTTTGATCTTGGCCGGTCTGCGTGGGAGTTTTCTGTTTGCCAGAGGCGGCCTGCGGCGCGTGCAAACAGTGCGACGCGCAGGGCTGTGCTGCAGCGGCAGGCCATTGCGCATTACTGGAGCCAGTTGTTTTTGTTTTTCACTCGATATGTCGGATGGTTGTCCTTTATAACTTTGAACATTTTCGTTTGCATGTCTGAAGCCTCTCCAACTCGGAAGAGTGGATACGCTGGCAGCTTTTCCAATCCTTGACGATCTGCTTGTTCCCTCCAGTCCAACCAGGGAGGATCTCAAGGTGAGTTGCATTTATCAGTGCAAGTGAGGAGGGGTGTTGCCAGCGAACCGAAACTGGGGATCATCCATCGCAGGCCCAGGGGTCTTTCATACATGCCTCTGCGGACCTTTTGACCTGAGAGCTTTTTGCAGGCGTCTTGGGGCCATCTTGGGGTGCTCTGCCGGCCCTCTTGTGGGCCTTCGGGGACCTCTTGTAGCCAGCTCGGAGGACAGCGACCAACATGAGGGGGTCCCAATTACATTGCTCCTCGGGAGCTGGAACATCTAATCTTGAGGCACCCTGGGGACGCTTTTGGGGTGCTATCGGGTGCCTTCGGGGCCGTCTTGGAGCCCAGAAGGGCCCCTCGGGGCTTCTTTGGCAGTCTTGAGGCCCACCTCGAGGCCTCAGAAGCCCATCGGAAGCGAACGGGCAGGATGGCAAACATCGGTGAACAGACGTGGGTTTCTGAAGGGCTGCGGGCTCCGAGGTATCCTTGGGAAGCTCCGCGGCAACCGGGAGCCGTCTTGTGGGTGGTCTTGGACCCTCCAGGAAGTATGCTGGAGGTCATCTTGGTTCATCTCGGGATATGTCGTGCGCTGCCAGAGGCCATCCTTGCCTATCCATGGCTGTATGGGAGCCATCGAGGGCAAGCTTCGACGCTCCAGCTGGTCGCGCCGCCCCCCACTTCCAGACCTGGGAGGAGGATCTTCTAATCACATTGGCCAGCCCCGCCGACCGTCCCTCGCCTGCAGCACCAGCGTGTGCGGCTCCCGTCTTGGCCTCGGCAAGGCAATGCAAGACAGCGCGGCGCGGTGATATCCACCAAGATGTCACGCGATGGTCCGCGATGGCCTCCACTGGGCCTCCAGAAGAGGCCTCCAGACCGTCCCGAGCCGGCCAGAGGCGGCCACCAGACCTCCCCTGCATGGCCCCTGAAGCCCAGGCGTTCAAAACCCACGGGCTTCTTCATAATGCTGGCCTCCTCGCCTTCCGTCTCCCGATCGGTTCTTAAAGTCTCACTCCTCCTCCTCCTCCTCCTTCTCCTCCTGCTCGGGTCGCCTACGGCCCCCGGGGAAGCCGTGCAGCTCGAGGGGCGTGCGTGCGTGCAAACGGGGGATCAGTCAGAGCGCCGGATCTAGCAGGATCCTGCAGAGCCAGGGGTGCACGGACCCGGGCTGGGGTGCAGGATCCCGCAGGATCCTGCAGGGTCTTGCAGGGCCCTGCAAGACCGGACTGACCGTGGTCACCCTGGTCTGGATTGACCCGGGTCAGCAGGTCCCCGAGCCACGCTGGTCGGAAGACGGCCCGATATGGGGGCTCCTGAGGTCTGGAGAAGCAGCGGGGAAAAGGTTCAAGAGAGCCCCCAGAGGGATCCAGAAGGCCAAAATAGGTGCCAGCAGGGACCCCCGAAGAGTTTGGTAATGATCCCAAGAGCTGGCGGCGCGCACACGGGGGCAGCGCGAGGGGGCCGCCTTCTAAGGCCACCCTCCTCCTCCTCCTCCTCCTCCTCCTCCTCCTCCTCCTCCTCCTCCTTCTCCTCCTCTTCCTCCTCCTCCTCCTCCTCCCTCCTCCTCCTCCTCCTCCTCGTTCTCCTCCTCCCTCATCCTCCTCCCTTGTGCGCGCCGCCCACAACAGGTACCCCCGCCCAGCCCTCCGACCCGAGGCTCCGCCCGCCAGGGATGGCCACCTGTACCCCGTCCTCCTCTCCGCGGCTGCAGCTGGGGGCAGCCGCCGCGCCAGAGTGCCAGCCACGTCCTGCCCACAGGCACGGAGGAACACGTGGCGACGTGGGAAGGGGGGGGGGGTGGCGTTAAGTCGGGCCTGTCCCTCGACAGGAGGAATATCCCCAAATAGTAAAACATCGTCAGGGGGCGGTTTGTTTAAAGTATGTTTGAGAATGTTTGGTGTATGTTTTGAAGATTTTTATTTTTCGTCCCAAATCCGCCTGTGGGGGGACACGCCCGACCTAAGGGTAGCGGAGCGAGTCGTTTTCCAAAGGGGGGAACGCCCCCGACCCCCTCGGGCCATGACAAAATTCACGACGCGAGGTTTTTCGCCCTTCTCGGCCCCAAGGGGCCGGCCAAGAACGGCTCGGGATGGGAAAGTCACGACGTCGGAGCATCTTTTCTTCTGAGACCGCTCTCTTACTTGGGCGTCTTGACGTCGCCGTAGCGCCGCTTCATGCATGTACTGCGTGCTGGGGAAGACTTAGGCCGCAGGCCACAGTGCTTGTGTATGTGGTAGCCCACTTCCCCACCCCACCTTCTCCCTTCCTCCTCCCCCCTTTCTCCCTTCTCCTCTTGTCTCCGCCTCACTGCACCACGTGCCGTTGTCTAAAGAGGTCCTCTTTATCGACATTATGCTTATCCGCCGGCTCGGTCGGTGTGGATTCTCGACCGCTTTCGGCCACACATGGCCGGACGCAGTACGCAGGTTTGCTGCACTCGGGTTGTACTCTGGAGGGCATGGCCGCGCGGCCAGAACTGCCTCGATCTGCGGGTGCTGTCGCGATGTGCCGCTTGCCCATCCCCCTGCCCTCCCTCTCATCATTATCGACCGTATCATCTCATCCTATTTATCATGGCATCCCGTCCCTATCAATCGAAAAGGTAGGTAACCGAAAACGTGCTCGAAGTTGTGACCGAAAACGTCGTGTGACCAAAACTGCGGCCGAAGTTGAAGATCGTCTTGGCTTCGAGCGAAGCATCTCGGTCACACCCGGGCGCGGTCGGAAATTTTCGGGTGCAAGTCTCGGTCACACCCAGGCAGAGATTCGGGCACAGTTTCGGTTACGATGCCTCCCTGATAGAGACGAGGCTACGTGATACTTGCTCCTCACCATCCCCGTGCCAATGCCGCCTCCAGCTTGGAGAGCCTCAGCGCTTCTGTTCGAGCAGCGCCCGTTGCAGTCACGCTGTCCGCTCGACGGCCCACCTTGAAAGCTTGGGTTCCGCGAGGGTGTTCCCGCAGCGGCAGCAGGCTCTGAGCGTGCGAGTCTGGACCTCTGGTACGTGGCAGGGATCGGCGCGTGCGATTCAGCTCAGCCGCCACAGACACCCTCTAGTGGATTACCCCTGGGCCTCAGGCGAGGGTGGCGGTGTACAAGTCGCCACTGAGCGCCCGCGACTTGACACACCGCCACCCTCCCTGAAGGCACAGGCCAAGTTTGTCGGAGGGTGTCTGCGTAAGAGAAACTCCTGGCGTAGCACAGGGAAGAAGTCAACATAATCAGCACAGAAGCGTTCGGACGTCCGCGGGCGGCTTCTCCGCGGCCCCGGGAGTCCCCTCCTCTCACGCTCGTGCCCGGCAGGCGAAGCACCCCGACGGGGCGGGGGTGAGAGGGTCCGTCCCCGGCGGAGAACCGCTCGAGGCAGTCCGCCAGTTCGTGATCGCTCTCTGCTGGGTCCCGCTTCCCGAGCCACGGCCGTGCTCCTTTTGCTCCTTCTTTGTGCCCCCGCCCGCTTCGTTTTAGCGGGTGGGACGGCAATGATCATTCATGGCAGACTCCTGCAAACAAGTCATCCTCGTCAACATCTCCATCATCACGCGCCATCATCACTACCACCAAAAACCTTCATCGTCATCATCATCATCAACAACAGCAGCATCAACAGCAGCAGCATTATCATCCACCATCGTCATCATCACCATTACCACCACCATCACCAACATCCTCATCATCAACATCATCATCATTTTCATGATTCCGTCATCGTCGTCATCATCATCATCATCATCACTTGCATCATTTTCATCATCACCACCATCATCATCACCATCATCATCATCATCATCATCATCATCATCATCATCACCATCTTCATCATCATCATCATCATCATCATCATCATCATCATCATCAGCATCAGCATCAGCATCATCATCATAACCAACATCTCACCATCACCATCGCCATCATCATCGCCATCATCAGCATCATCAGCAGCAGCATCATCATTATCATCATCACATCGTCATCATCGTCGTCATCGTCTTCATCGTCATCGTCATCGTCATCGTCGTCGGCACGTGAGTGCCGGGAAGGGTCCATCGACTGCGGAGTCCCTCGAAGGGGGGTGCTTTAGGCCAGAGCGTGCGTTTCCCATGCCCGCGGCCACTCGACTCTTGCAGGAACCGGTAGGGCTCCTTTCTCCCGCGTGCGGCACGTTCACGCCGTGCCGACCGGCGGCGACCCCGCCGGCGGAGTTCAACGCTGAACGCCCCTGGCGACCCAGCATCGGTCGACGTTGATCAGGAGGAAAAGAAACACACAGACACAATTAATCCTCGATTCCCCAGAGAATACCGGAAAATATGGGAAGTGGGCGGGAAGACAGAAATCCATAAAATACTGGAAAATATGGGGAATATTTTTATTTGTGTGCATTCATTTGTGTGTCCTGGGGCCCCTTCGGTTGAGAGATCTGACGCTCCTTGAGACGGCCGATCCTTCCAGGCGGAGCGCTCCCCGTGGCGCCGAGAAGTCGGCACGACCCGCGAGCCTGCCGCAGGCGGTGGCCATCTCGTTCCGCAGCCGGCCCCCTCGGACATACTGCCGCAGCACGCCCGTGGGCCGGATCGGGCCGCCGCCGCCGCCGCCCCGCCGTCGAGGGCCCCCGGGTGCGGGCAATACTTCTGTCCATGTCCACTGCGGAGGAACAGGCGGAAGAGCAGGAGGAGGAGGAGGAGGAGGAGGAGGAGGTGGAGGACGACGAAGAGGAGGAGGAGGAGGAGGAGGAGGAGGAGGATGAGGAGGAGGAGGAGGATGAGGATGGGCATCTAGGCCTCCTAGATGGGGTCGGAGCAGACGGGGTCGAAGGAGCGCGCCGCATCGCCGATGCATCGCCGATGCGGCTCGGTGGGGAGCCCGATTTGCTTCACGTCGACGTCGCCGATTCATCGCTGACGTCGACGATGCATCGCTGGTGCATCGCCGATGCATCGCCGATGCATCGCCGATGCATCGTCGATGTATCGTCGATGCGGCGCCATCCTCCGACCCCATCTACTCCGACTCCATCTAGGAGGCCTCTAGATATGGAGTTTCGGGTTCCCTTCCCCAGAAACCAGAGGCGCGCTGGATATGGATCAATTTGCCCCCTGGAGGCTCGATCTTTATCCGCATCCAGTGCGCCTCGGCCTTATGACGCTCCTTCCCAAAAAATCCAAGACGCACTGGATATGGATACGAACCTTGCCCGCACCGGGGCCCGCCCCTGCCCGGCCTCCGGCGCCGCCCCCAGCAGACATCGGGGGCGGAACAGAGGGGGGTGATGACTAGGGGGGGGGATGGATGTCATGGCGTGGGCCACGATATTTTCCGAGATTTCATGGCGCCCCTTCTTGTTTCATTACGTTCTTGGCCCCCCCCGCTGGGCCGCGCACATGCCGCCGGTCATGATTTGCACCCCCCCGTCTTGGACACCCCCCTCTTGGCCGCTCCCGAGTGCTTATTCCGCGCTTCTTCCTCTGTGGCTCCGCTGCCACGTCAGGCTCATTCGAGACAGGCACGGCAGCAAGGCGCCTACAGGTTCCCAGGCCCGCCTCACCACAAGAAGGCGCGCGATCTGTGAACACCATGTCTGCACAATCAGTTGGGAAGCGATTCATAAGCGTGGGGAGGTGCGCCAAGCAGTTCTTGGCGCCGCATCTTTGTGTTTGTGGCCGCGCACGCCTGCCAGGAAAAGGAGGCCAGGAAGGATAGAGGATCTCCAGCGCAATTTTCGGCCCCTGGAGGCCGAGAGTTCGGGCTCTTGGTTGGCAAAAGGATACCCCTATTATGAAATGTTGCGCCCCCCGTTCGGGGTCCAGATATCACGAATAGATCGTGACGCCAGACGTATGGAAAGCAATCAAGGCGGACTCTTGTTGCCCGCGGCTTGGTGTCGGACGCAGCCCATATGGATGTTTCGGGAGGCTAGCTGGCTGACTGCCTGACTGGCTGACTGATAACCAGTCAGCCAGTCGATCAGTCCAGTCAAACAATCCAGTCCAGTCAGTCAGCCAGTTAGCTGGCGCTTCAGTCCAGTCAATCAGACCGACTGGGCTGAAACGCCCGCATTCGATGATTCGACAGCTGCCCGCGGCAAAGTCCCCCCCCCGCAAGGTGGGGTGCCGCAAACCGAAACAAAAATCGGCATCGTTGTCCTCCCGTCCCCCGTCGCGTGCCCGGCTCGGCCCCCTCTCCCGAGCCCGGCCCGCCGCCGAGGCGGGGCACTCCGGCGACGAGGGCGTGGACGCGCAGGCTGCCCGCCAGCCCGCCCGCCTGCCGGCGCCCCGAGGAGTGCTGGAGGCTGGTTGTCCTGCGCTCGTCGCGAAGCAGAGCCCGGCGGGCTCTCTTGTGGCCCCTCTCGGCCTCAGCCTCTGGGACCGTGAAGGGTTTGCTCGGAATGAAGATCCGGTTCCAGGCCAGGACTTTTGGGGGCTTGCATGTGGAGGCAGAGATGAAAAGACACACCGTCGGGCGTTTGGGTCTGGGCTTCCAGAGGCTCTTTTCGAGCCTCAGGACCGTCACAAGACGGGTCGGGACGAAGAGACGAGTCCCATGGCGCGCAGAGGCGCAGGCGGCCCGCTGGTCGCCATCGTCGGCTGTGGGACAAGACAAACGACTTGCTCCATCTTTCGCGGCTCCAGGCCGCTTGCGAGGAGCCTAACAGGAAAGCAGCCGCGGCCAGTTGTTGCAAGTTTATCTGCTTCTACTGTTTCCGTTTATGTCAGGCT
>CAUYUJ010017111.1:194415-197797 GCA_963575745.1 Prorocentrum cordatum
GATGCTGATGATGATGATGATGAGGAGGAGGAGGCGAAGGAGGGGGAGGAAAAACGAGGAGGAGTTGAGTGGAGTGGAGTAGAGCGGACAGACTGAAACGTCCCGCCGGTCGATGAAGCGCCCAACGGCCGCAGCGGGCCGGACCTCCGAGAGGCCATCAGGATGCTTGCGGACAGACGAAACGCTGGGCGACCCGGGTTGGAGCCACCGAGTGTTTGAACCACCGAGTCAGAGCGCTCCTGGAAGAGCCTCGCTCTTCAGCGGTCGAGGGGTCGGCCTCTCTTCCCTGGCTGAGGGCGTCGGGAAGCCTGCGGAGGGCGGCCGAAGCAGAGCGGGGGGCGGGAAGGCGAGCGGAGCCCGCGGACGTAAACAATGCGTCCCCATCAGGATGCTGGAGGAGGGGGGGGCATGAGGAGTGACCTTCACGAGAGCTCCCCCAGGTGGCACTCCTCCGTAGGGGACCGAGGCCTCCGACGACTTGACTTTTTGGAGTCGTCGGCTCCGTGAGCTTTCGACCCCACTTCGTCGTGATCAGTTTTCATGTTTCACGTATTTGTTTATGCTGAGGCCCATTGCGGATGCCGAAATCGGCGAACGCACCTTAGAATTATCCTTCGGAATCGCAAGAGGTACTCCCAGACTTGTCCTCGGTCGCGTGCTTTTCAGAATCTCAAGGCGAATGCAGACGTGGTGACGAGAAATGGTCGAGGACCAAAAAGGCCATAACAAGTACAACAACTCGCGATCCTCGAACCTCAATCGTCCTCGCGGGACGCGGCTTCGGTCCATCGAGGTCCCCAGAGGCATCTGGAGGACTCTAGACTCCAGGGGCACAGAAAAGATAGCAAGTATGCAAAACAACATACACGCATCTAGATCCTGGGACCTCACCTGAGATCCGACATCACGAACAACATGCAATATCTGATAACCTCACGCACAGAGCGCTCGACCCCATTTTTCTATGCCACTTCTTGAGCTTGATCGATCCGCGAGCGCCCTGGGGCCCACATGCGCACAACACCGAGAACGACGGCGACGACGGCAGCGACGACGACGACCTTGACGCCCACGGCGCCGACTGTGACGGCAGCGACGGCGACGGCAGCGGCGGGGAAACGCCTCGGGTGAAACAGTAAAACACCGAGCCGCCCGGATCTCAGGCTCGATCCGTGAGATTCGACGCCCCGAAGCGCCTAGAGACCCCCGGGCGGCGTCCCTCCCCCCCTGCGGGGCCCCGCGCCCGACCCCGCCGCCCGACCCCGCCCGCGGCGACGGCGCGAAGGTGCCCTGAGCGGCCGGGCGGCCGGTCGACCGCGCACGCCGCGCGCGCCCCAGACTTTTCGAGGACCTGCGAGGAACGAGGAGGAGGAGGAGGAGGAGGAGGAGGAGGAGGAGGAGGAGGATGAGGTGGAGGAGGAGGAGGAGGAGGCGGAGGAGGAGGAGGCGGAGGAGGAGGAGGAGGAGGAGGAGGAGGAGGAGGGAGGAGGACCCAGCGCCCCGACAGAGCTCCAGGCGGATCTCTGTTTGCGGCTTGTTCGGTGTCTGGAGGCCGGCTGCGGGCCCAGGGGCCGGCGTTGAGGAAGCACCGCAGGGGGGAGAGGCCGGCAGGGGGCCCCACATTGAAAACGACACTTCCTCGGGTGTCCGGGGTCGACCCCTTGCCTCGGTATCGTTTAACCGATCCCCATCCCCATCCCCCTCGAGACCCCCACCAAATTGCCACCCAAGTTGGGGATACACCCCTCGAAGCCCGAAGGACACGGCCTATATCCCCATCCAGGGGGTAAATCGGCCAGTGGGGCCCAGGCCACGCCGCTGGGGATGGGGATCGGTCAAACGATGTTCATTGCCGAGTTGCCCGTCTTCCAACCCGAGCCGCTTTTTGCGGCCCCCCCCTGGCAGGGACCCCCAGAGGCAGGTTTTTGTTAACGACGCGAGGGGCTCTGGACCAGGGGGTCGACAGTCGACCCCTGGGCCCTGGGCCCATCCCGAGGTGCGTCCGGTAAATGGTCTCCAGCGGCCGTTCGGGGCGATTCGGGCACTCCCGGCACGCTCTCGGCGAGGCGCAGCTGCAGGAACGCCTCCCAGGGCCCGAACGAAACCAACGCCCGAAAAGCTCCCGACGGGTGGCATAGAGAAGCGTACGACAACTGGGGCGCGCGGGGGTGCGGACAAAAACGCGGGGGTGCGGAAGACACAGTGAGCTGGACATGAGGATGCGGAAAGCCCGCACGGGGATGCGGACGCACACTGACGGGGATGCGGAACACACTCACAGACACACGGACAGACACACAGACCGACACACAGGCACGGACACAGACACAGACAGAGACACGGACACGGACATAGGCACAGACGGACACGCACACACACACACACACACATTTCGCGTCGGCGGCTAGGCAGGGTGACTGCGCTGGCTCGAGAGCATCAGTAGGACATCCAGATGCGAATTAAGCCGCGATGCACGGGGGAGAGAGAGGGAACGCCCGGCGAGGGCAAGAGGGAGGGGGAAGCCGGGCCCGCTCAGAGCGGAGCCAGGCGGCGGCAGACAGAGACAGACAGACAGACAGACAGACACACACACACACACGCACACACACACACGCACACGCGCACACGCCCACACCCAGCCACGCCCACACACACACGCACACGCGCACACACACACGCACACGCACACACACACACACACACTTTCACACACACGCACTCACACACGCACACACACACGTGCGCACACACACACACACACGGACACACATTCACCCACACACACGCGCACACACTCATATTCACATCACGCACACGCGCACACACACACACACACGCCCCCCCCCCCCCCACCAAACACACACACACTGCACACGCAAACACGCACGCACACACATGCATACACACAGGCACACACACACACACGCACATTCCCACACATTCACACACACGCACCGCACCCACACACGCACACACACACACACACACACGCACGCCCACCCCACACACGCACACGCACACAACACACAAACGCACACACACCACACACACGCACGCACACACACACACACGCCCACACAACACGCACACGCCCCCCCCCCCCAAACACCACACACACACTCACACGCACGCCCGCCCGCCCGCACGCACGCACACAACGCACGCACACATGCACGCACGCACGCACGCACACACACACACACATAGACACACACACACGCACACACACACACACACACACCCGCGCGCGCACACAAACTTACACACTTACGCACTTACACACACACGCGCACACTCGCACACACACACACATACGCGCATACACACACGCACACACACTCATTCACACGCACACACGTACGCACACATACGCACACACACA
>CAUYUJ010017111.1:202897-248425 GCA_963575745.1 Prorocentrum cordatum
TGCTGCTGATGATGATGATGATGATGATGATGATGATGGTGGTGGTGGTGGTGATGATGATGATGACTGATGATGACTGATGATGGTGCTGATGATGCTGCTGTTGATGCTGATGGTGATGATGCTGCTGGTGCTGGTGATGGTGACGACGACAACGACGATGATGATGCTGAGATGATGATGATGATGCTGATGCTGATGCATACGATGATACTGCTGCTGATGCTGATGCTAATGCTGATGCTGACGCTGATGCGGATGCTGATGCTGATGATGCTGATGATGATACTGTTGATGATGTGATGATGATGCTGCTGGTGATGATGATAGCAACGCCAACGATGCTGATGCTGATGCTGATGCTGATGCTGATGCTGATGCTGATGCTGATGCTAATGCTTCTGCTGATGATGATGATGATGATGCTGATGCTGATGCTCATGCTCATGCTTATACTGCTGATGATCATGCTGCTGCTGATAATGATTATGATGATGGTGATGGTGATGATGATGATGATGTTGATGACGATGATGATGCTGATGATGATGATTATGATGATGATGATGATGATGATGATGATGATGATGATGATGATGATGATGATGATGTGCTGATGCTGATGCTGATGACGATGACGATGATGGTAGGGATGCTGATGCTGATGATGCTTATGATGCTGCTGTTAATGCTGATGCTGCTTTTTTTTGATGAGGTGATTCCCTACCTAGGCTCTGCCTAGAAGGGTTCTTACTTCGTAGCTTAAAGGGCCGGGCAGTGGGGCACGCCCCGGGCGGTTCCCCCAGTATCCGCCCCGCGGTTCCCCCAGTGACGTTCCTTTAGCTTCGCGTTGCTTATCTTATCTTAGCTTAGCTTATTTCATCTTACCTTAGCTTAGCTTCATCTTACCTCAGTTCCCTACCTAGGCTCTGCCTAGAAGGGTTCTTACTTCGTAGCTTAAAGGGCCGGGCAGTGGGGCCCGCCCCGGGCGGTTCCCCCGGCATCCGCCCCGCGGTTCCCCCAGTGACGTTCCCTTAGTTTCGCGTTGCTTATCTCTTCTTAGCTTAGCTTATTTCATCTTACCTTGGCCTAGCTTCATCTTACCTCAGTTTTATCTTAGCTTAGCTTACCTTCATCTTAGCTTCGCTGAGCTTTAGCATAGCAGAGCACAGCATAGCATAGCGTAGCATAGCATAGCGCAGCATCGCATATCATAGCATGGGTGTAATTCCCTACCTAGGCTCTGCTTAGAGGGTTAGCTTAGCTTAGCTTAGCTTAGTTCCCTACCTAGGCTCTGCCTAGAAGGGTTCTTACTCGGAGGCTTAAAGGGCCAGGCAGTGGGGCCCGCCCCGGGCGGTTTTCCCGGCATCCGCCCCGCGGTTAGCTTAGCGTTGTTCCCTACCTAGGCTCTGCCTAGAAGGGTTCTTACTCTGTTCGCTTAAAGGGCCGGGCAGTGGAAAGCGCCCCGGGCGGTTCCCCCAGTCCCCTGGGAGCGGTTCCCCCAATCCCCTGGGAGCTTGAGCTTTAGCTTTAGCTTAAGCTTTAGCTTTAGCTTAGCTTGAGCTTAGCTTTAGCTTAGCTTTAGCTTAGCTTAGCTTTAGCTTAGCTTTAGCTTAGCTTTAGCTTAGCTTTAGCTTAGCTTTAGCTTAGCGTTAGCTTAGCTTTAGCTTAGCTTTAGCTTAGCTTTAGATTAGCTTTAGCTTAGCTTTAGCTTAGATTTAGCTTAGCGTTAGCTTATCTTTAACTTAGCGTTAGCTTAGCGTTAGCCTAGCTTTATCTTAGCTTTAGCTTAGCTTTAGCTTGCTTAGCATTAGCTTTAGCTTTAGCTTGAGCTTTAGCTTGGCTTTAGCTTAGCTTTAGCTTAGCTTTAGCTTAGCTTTAGCTTAGCTTTAGCTCAGATTTAGCTTAGCTTTAGCTTAGCTTTAGCTTAGCTTTAGCTTAGCTTTAGCTTAGCTGTAGCTTAGCTGTAGCTTAGCTGTAGCTTAGCTTTAGCTTAGCTTTAGCTTATGTTTAGCTTAACTTTAGCTTAGCTTTAGCTTAACTTTACCTTATAGTTAGCTTAGCTTTAGCTTAGCTTTAGCTTAACTTTACTGTTACTACTAATGCTGCTTTCCTAGGGGCTCCAACTCCTAGGTAGGCTGCACTAGGATAATGGTGGTGATGATGATTGTGATGATGATGCTGATGATGCTGCTGCTGATGCTGATGCTGATGATGCTGATGCTGATGCTGCTGCTGCTGCTCATGATGATGATGATGATGATGATGATGATGATGATGATGATGATGATGATGATGATGGTAATGCTGATGCTGATGCCGATGCTGATGATGAGGATTATGCTGATGATGATACATCCCCAGGACAAAAGTGTTTTCCTCTTGGGCCCGTAGCGAAGGTTTGAAATCTTGAGCAGACGCGTATGAGATACTCGCCGTCGGATCCAATGAAGCTCGCGCGGATCCAATTTTGGTTTTGGTTTGTGTTTCGGTGGATCCGATTTCTGTCTGCGCGGTTCCGATTTCGGATTTTTTTGGATCCGCGTCCGACCTTAGTTTTTTTACGGTTGATCCGATGTTTACCTTGTTTTAAATTTATACTAATCAATTTAAACAGGGGACCAGAAGACATAGGATCCGCGGACCCCGCAAACCGCTTGTGTTAAGATTCTACGGGGGAGGGGCGTTCGGTAATCAACTTTCCACGCTGGGCCCTGCGTCGTCTCGCGCACTCCCATAAACTCCCCGCGCGAGCGGGCCCTCAACATGAATACATACATCCCTCTCTCCCCGGTTGCTGCAAACAGCTCGTCCGGTCGCCGTCCGTTCGGCGGTGCCGACGTTGTCTCGCGAACTCCTCATGGCCATTTCCATCTCAAGAGGAAAATCTTTCGTCCTGCGTAAGCGCGTTTCGGCCCTGCGTTTCCTGACCCAACGGGGACGTCTCGAGCGGGAACTCCTGACTGCGCGTTGCGGGGGAATTGTGGTGAGGTGTGGTGTGTGGGCAACGTGGCAACCAACATGTCCGAAGACCAAAACGCCTATGCGTTTCGGCCCTGCGTCTCCTGACTCAACGGGGACAACTCGAGCGGGAACTCCTGACTGCGCGTTGCGGGGGGGTTGTGGTGAGGTGTGGTGTGTGGGCAACATGGCAAACAACATGTCCGAAGACCACAACGCCCATCCCCAGGACGAAAGTTCTTCTTCTTGGGCCCGGAGCGAAGGTTTGAAATCTTGAGCAGACGCGTCTGAGATACCCACCTTCGGATCCAATGAAGCTCGCGCGGATCCAATTTTGGTTTTGGTTTGTGTGTTCGGTGGATCCGATTTCTGTCTGCGCGGTTCCGATTTCGGATTTTTTGGATCCGCGTCCGACCTTAGTTTTTTACGGCGGATCCGATGTTTACCTTGTTTTAAATTTATACTAATCAATTTAAACAGGGGACCAGAAGACATCGGATCCGCGGATCCCGCAAACCACCCTTGTTAAGATTCTACGGGGGGGGGGGTCGGTAATCAACTTTGCACGATTGGCCCTGCGTCGTCTCGCGCACTCCCATCAACTCCTGTCATCCTGGTCAGGACGGGCTCTGGGAGATGTCGACGGTGACGGTGACGGAAGAGGGAGGATGATGATGGTGAGGAGGGAGGAGGAGGACGAGGAGGAGGAGGAGGAGGTGGAGGAGGAGGAGGAGGAGGAGGAAGAGGAGGAGGAGGAGGAGGAGGCGGAGGAGCGGGAGTGGCAGAAAGGGCAGCCTCGAAACACCGTCTGAAGACCAAACAGCACTCGGCAGGTGGACGACCACGTCGCCTCCCACACGTCCGCCCGTAGAGGTACGCCTTGGGAGACCACGAAGCCGTCCACGACCGGGCGAACTCGTCGCCTCCCACACGCCCGCCCGTAGGGGGGGACCGCCCTGGGAGACGACGAGCCCGTCAAGCGGGCGGCCCTCAGATGAGAACCGCGTGGATGCCGACGGTCGGCGCGAACACCGGACGCGCCGCCAGTGGGCGCCGCGCGGAAGACCTGCTCCGCGACGGCTTCCTCGAGGCACGGGGCTACCGTCCCCGACGGCGGCGCCCCCGTGCCGCCCGGGAGCTCCAGCCAGCTGCACGCGGCGGCCCCTCCTGTTCCGGCGTGCGGCGGGCAAGGCCCACCGCGGTGGCCGCCAGCGCCGCGAAGGGGGAAGGCGGGACCGCGTCGCCGGTGCCACACCACTCCGCCACGATCGCCTCCGCAATCGCTCGAGCGGCCGCCGTCGCCTCGGGCGCCGAGGGCGCCAAGGTGGGCGGCCGCGAGCCCCGCTTCCGCCTGAGCAGCCGCCGCTTCCGCGGGCGCCGCGGGGGCCATCGGAGCAGCCGCCGCCTCAGCGGCTGGGCGAGGGGCCTCCCGCCGCGAGGCGTCGGCCCACCTCCGCGTCCACGCCAACGGCAGGCGCCCCATGCCGCCGCCTGCCGCGCTGCACGGCGCTGGCGGCGCCGCCGACGCTCCGCGGCGCGAGCCGAGGGGTCGGGTGCCGCCGCGCCTGCGCGGCCTGGGCCGGATAGAGCATCGCCACCTCCAGCGGCGGGCGCCGCCGCGGCCTGCCCCGCGCGGTCCCGCAGCGCGAAGAGCGCAGCGGACACCGCGGAGCGCGCCACGGCCGCAGCGGTACGCCTCTGCATGCCCGCGGCGCCGCGCACCGCCGCCGCGACCATGGCGCAGCAGCGGCGGCCTCCATCGGCCGAGCTCCTCGGGCGCCTCGCACGGTGGCCACCGCGGGGACGGCGGAGGCAAGGGGCATGCGGACGCTTGAGCCAAAATGGCTACGGAGAAGGGGAGAGGGGGAGAAGGAGGAGGAGGAAGAGGAGGCGAAGGTGGAGGAAGAGGAGGAGGATGAGGTGGAGGAGGGGCATGGGGGGAGGACGGGATAAGAGGAGCGAGTCGAGTCTTGACGATCTGTTTCTGATTCTTGGCCCCTGGGAGGCTCTTGTCGTCACTGCTGGTTACGCCTCGGTACCATGGTCTTGCGCGCTCCAGAATAGGTCCAGGGGTCGACTGTGAGGAAGGAGGAGGAGGCGGTGCATGATGAAGATGATGTGCAGGAGGAGGAGGAGGAGGCAAGGGTGAGAGGCAGGGAGAGGCATTCACACGACTTCAGCAGGATGCTGCTGCTGCTGCTGCTGCTGCTGATGATGATGATGATGATGATGATGAGTAATGATGATGCTGATGCTGATGCTGATGGTGATGATGCTGCTGCTGATGATGGTGATGACGCTTACAGTGATGATGAGGATGATGTTGATGATGGTGACGGTGATGGCGGTGCTGATAATGACGATGATGATGACGATGATGGTGATGATGACTATGATGCTGCTGATGCTGATGCCGATACTGATGCTAGTGCTGATGCTGATGTTGGTGATGATGACGATGATTATGATGATGATGATGCTGATGATGAAGATGGCTATGCTATCGATGATGGTGATGATGATGATTATCAGGATGCTGATGGTTTGATGACGACGATGATGATGATGGTGATGGTTGTGGTGGTAGTGGTTGTGACGATGATGGTGATGACGATTATGATGCCGATGAAGATGTTGATTCTGATGGTGATGGTGACGATGCTACTGATGCTGATGGTGATGATTATGGTTATCATGATTTTGAGAGCGATTGTTCTGATGATGATAATGATACTGATAATGATGATGGTAGTGATGGTGACGATGATGCTGGTGGTGCTGATGCTGATATTGATTATGATGATGACGACGATGATGATGATGCTGATGGTGGTGATGATGGTGGTGGTGGTGATCATTGTGATAATGATGATGATGATGATGATGATGATGATGATGCTGATGATGATGATGGAGGTGGTTATGATTATGACGATGCTGATGGCAGTAATGATGATGACGATGATGATGATGAATGTGATGCTGATGGTGATGTTGGTGATGAGGATGATGAAGATACTTATTACGAGGCTGATCATGCTGATGCTGATGCTGGTGATGATGATGCCGATGTTGATGATGGTGATGCTGATCATGAGGATACTGATATTGCTAATGATGATGGCAGCGGTGATGATGATAATGAAGAGGGTGGTGGTGGTGACGGTGCTTATGATGACGATGGTGATGCTGATGATGATGTTGGTGGTGATTCGATGATTCGGATGATGATGATTATTGTGGTGGTGAAGAATGTGACGATCGCAATGATGACGATGATGTATGATGATGCTGGTGGTGGTGATGATGATTATGATGATCCTGCTGACGATGATACTAATGATGATGACGATGATGATGATGATGGTGACGCTGGTGGTGATGAGGATGATCATGACGATGATTATGACGGTCTTGCCGACGCTGCTGCTGGTGATGATGCTTATGATGAAGAGGACTGTGACGATGACGATGGTGATGATGATGATGATGATGATGATGATGATGATGATGATGATGATGCTGATGCTGATGATGATGATGATGATGATGATGATGATGACCCTGCAAATGGGAATAGGTTTTGATGGTCTTGCGGATTTTGATGGTGCTGACGATGAGGATGGTGGTCGTGGTGATCCTGTTGAAGGTCTGTATGACGATGAATCTGGCGATGTTAATTGTGACACTTATGCTTCTGAGGAGGGGTTTGCGATTATGATGATGGCAATGATGATGGTGGTGATGATGGTAATGACGATTGTGATCGTGATGATGGTGACGCTGGTGTTGATGACGATGCTTATGATGGTCATGGTGATGAAGATAACGACGATGGCGATTATACTGCTAGTCATTTCGATGATGCTGCTGCTGATGGTGATGATACTGATGCTGATGCTGCTGATGATGATGTTAACGATGGTGGTGGTGCTGCTGCTGGTGATGATGGTGAGGATGCTGATGATGATGATGATGCTGATGATGATGATGATGATGATGATGATGATGATGATGATGATGTGATCACAACGGTTATGAACGTAAAGGAAGTGATCTGCAGCTTTGCCGCACTCAGCCCGCCACTCGCTGCTCGCTGGGCGCGCCCGCGGTTGATGCGCGGGGGGCCTGCGGCGAGAGCACGGGCGGTCCACGAGCCTGCCCCTGGATTCGAGGCTTTTTCAAGGGCCACTCCTAGCGGCGAGGAGGCCGCGCCAGAGGCGGCGGAGGACCCAGAGGGGGCGCCCTGGGTCGTTTTCCCAGACAGCCCCCATCGCGGGCCGCCCAGAAGGGCGGCAGGCGCTGAACCTGTGGTTCGGGCCGCCCCTGCCGCTGGCAGCCGCAAGTACACAATCTGGGCCGCGCCTGGTTCAAGCGAGGACTTCTTCGGAGTGCGCAGAGAAGGCGCGGTCGCGCGGCAGGCGATCGTCGCGAGACCCGGAAACGGCAAGCGCGTTAGAGGGCGGGATCGCCTGCGTCGGTTTCCGTCACTGGGTCGAGGCAAGCCATATGTCGAGCAGCAGGACTACTCACGCACTGTCATGGTCTGGGATTGGACCAGGGCATACTGACGACGCTGCCATCTGGGGCGCTGCGGCAGGCCCAGGACGTCCTGCTTCGCTCGTGGCTGCTCGAGCTGCTTAGATCGGGCCCTGGCTATGTAGCCAGGACCCGAGCCGCCGGCGCGGCAGCGCGGTGCGAGGCCCGCGTAGTCGTCGCCGAGCTCGCGAGGCTCAATGGCCCCGTCGCCGTCGACGCCCCGACCCAAGACGACCTCAGCGACCTCGAGCTGGGGGAGCTCCTTATCGTGGTGCCCGCCGTCTACCTCCATTGCGACGCCGGTTCGCTCGCCTCCGTGGACTGCGTCTCGGTGGCGCTGCTGTCGGCCCTTGGCGAGAACGTGCCAGCAGACGTGGCCTGCATGAAGGTCTCGCCGGCGTTCTTGGCGAGACTCACAGAGAGTTGCGCGGTGGGCGAGGTGATCGAGTTCTTCGGCTCAGCTCGCGGGTCTGCTCAGCCCGACCTGCTCGAGCTGGTTGGTCTCGCCCCGCAGCCAGACGATTGGGAGATGGGGGTCCTGCCCCGACCCGTCGCGTTCCCCGCCCCCGCCCCCCGAGGCGACCCGAGTCGCGCCTGCTGTTGGCTTTCCGTCGACTGGCAGACCGACGGGGAGAAGTGCCTCGCCGCCGACGAGCGCGATGGCGAGGGCATGGGGGGCGGCGAGGTCGGCGTAACCCACGTGGCTGCCGCGCAGGAGTGGGCAGGTCGCCCGCATGGCGCCAACGCGGCGGTCCGCCAGGGCGCGGAGGGGCTCCTGGCGGGCCCGGGGGGTCCGTGGTCCCGCCCAGCAGGCCCCCCCTCTTGGCGGGTGGAGCCGGCGCTGGCCGCGCTCGCGAAAAGGTCCGCGCCCGCCGCTCCGCCCGCTGCAAGTGGGCGCGCGGGGCGCGCGGCGAGCGCGCGGGGGCCGTGGCGAGCGGCGCCGGGAGAGCCGCGATCCTTCGGCGCGCCAGCGCGTCGCGCGCCGATTTGGAGCGCGCCTTCGGGAGCTTCCAGCAGTACTTGCTGGGGACCGGCGGCGGCCAACTGAGGGGCTTCTCGAGCCGCGTCGAGCGGGTCGAGGAGAGGGGAAGCAGGCCCGTGGCGTCGCTTCTGCAGGCCCCCCCCCCGTTGCTCCGGGGCCGCCCCTCCGGGCGGGCCCCCCCGCGTGCGCGCTGGCGCCTGCCTCCTCTGTCCCGAGCAGGCCCCCCTTCCAGAGCTCGCCCGCGGCGCCGCCCAGGAGGAGGGCGGCTCGGCGCGCGGCCCGCCCCCCCTTCCCAGGGAGGCGGAGGCCCCGGCGATAGCTCGGAGGTTGGTTGCTCCAGCGGGCCGACGGGCCGCCTCCTGGCAAGCAAGGCGGCCGCGAGGCTCCGGAGAGAAGGGCCGGCCTCGACCTCGGGGCCCTCGTCGAGGCAGGCGGCCGCGACGCAGGTCAGGCCATTCAGCTTGCGACGCTGCGGGCGCTGGAGAAGGTCGGCTGCTCCAATGAGGCGATTGAAAGCGAGCCCGCCCTGGCGACCTCCTCTTCGGGCGCGCGGCCTCGAGCCCCGGAGAGGCGGGCCCAGTGGCCGGGGTCGGCGCCGCCGAAGGGGCAGCGGGGCTCCTGGCGCTCAACGGGGCCATCGAGCGCGGGCCGCAGCGGTGGTCTGCCCTCGTGGGCGCCGCGCCCTCTCCGAGCTCGGCTGCGACGGCACGGGCGCGCCGCGGGGCTGGCAGAGGATCGGATGCGGCGCAGATCGCGGCACCCGCGATTTCCCCGGGAAGCGGGGCCCGCCGCCAGGTCGGCCAGTTTCTGAAGGCTACGCGGCAGTTGTTGAATGCGAACGGCTCTTGGAGGCTGGCCCGGCTGATCACGGGGCACTTGGGCCCTCGGTCCAGGGCGGGTCAGGCGGTGAGAGGCTTCGCGCACCCCGCAGAGTTCGCGGCCTTGGTCTCTCATTCGCGGGAAGCAGCGGCACTCGAGAGCGCCCTCGAGAGCGGGGGCGGGGGCGCCGCCGCGGGCCGCGCCAGCGTGGGCCGCGTCCGGAGCAAGAAGTCGAACAAGTGAACCAACGAGAATGTGCGGGGCGGCGGCGGCGTCGGCGGGGGAGGCGAGCGGCCGTCTCCACATGGGTCCGACAGCTTATAGGAACGCCGAGGGATGCCAGCTCAGGAGTCGGGCCTTCATCGTCAATGCCTACGACTCCGACTGCGCGGGCCGCCGTTGATTCGGTGATTCTGGTTCTTGCTGCGTTTTGCCCGCCGACCTCGTTTTGCACCTTGCCCGGGGCGCGGGTCTCCAAGTTCGCCCCGGCAGGGCATCTTGCCCCCCGACCCTGTCAAGAGCTGCTCGTGGCCTGGGCGGCCCCCCGGCGTGTGGTCGAGTGCAGCTGCGCCGCGGTCGCCGCAAAGACGTGCGCGGTGGATTCGAGAGAGATGTCGGTGCGCCCAGTCAACGTGTCCGTCGCCTTTCTCTCCTGGCTTCCGCTCGGGAGCCCCGCCGGTGGGTCGACGGCGTCCGGTGGCAGCTTGTCCGCCAGCTTGATGGCCATAATTCGGGTTGCCGCGTCGAGGAGTCAACGCCGCTCCTGACCGGCGGCGTCGCTGGCATCCATTGGGCCGTGGCAGGGCCCAAGGGCGATCCGCGCTTGGGAGGCGGCGCGCACGGCGCGGGGCCTCTCGCCCTCGCCGCCGAAAAACCTCGGCATCCCGTCCAGCGGCGCGACGATCTTGCTCCAGGAGCCAGTCGTGCCCCCGAGTGCTGCTCCGTCTCCCGCGCGCTCCGCGTCTTGACCTCGAGCCGGTCGCCTTCCCATTCGGCTGCCCCCCCCCGCGCGCGCGCGCGTGGGCCGCTGGGCCGCGGTGGCAGCGCGTGCGTGGGATGCTCGGCTTTCGCGGCTTGCGCGCGCGATGGGCCCCCGACTGCGCGCGGGCGCCCCTGTTCGCGCCGGGGTCTTCGGCGAGGAGAAGAAGGGTGATCGCGGGCTGAGGGCGATCATTGACGGGGGTCGTCGCAACGCGCCCGAGAATTCGATGAGAAAGGTCTTCCGCGAGAATGCTTTTGCCGCGTAGCTCCCCAGCGGTCGCTGCGCCTCTCCGAGCGTCTCGCCACCCTGCCCCATGCCTCGCAGATTCCTAGTGAGTGCTGCTTCTCCCGCAAGGCGGGCTCGTGGCCCGGCGCCGGGGTCCAGGGTGCCATCCTCGGCTGCGACCTCGGGGCCAGCGAGCTGCTGGGGCGGGGGGTCTCCTGCGAGGTGGACTACGTCCGCCAGCGCGGTGCTGGCAGGATCGCGCCAGCACTGGCGGCTTCTGCCACGGGGGGCCAGAAGGCTTCGGAGGCGGCCCAGATCGCGCATCGACATCGCCTGCGATCCGCAGGGCGTCTCTGCGACAGGGGGGCCTCGCCTAATGGTCGGGCCCCCCTGTCAGATCGAGTCGCGAAGGGCGTCTACTCGGACGGCCGCGTGCTCGCTCGCCACTGCGACGGCCCTGGCGCCTCGGACCCGATGCGAATGGCGCTGGGCTTGCGATCGCGTGATCGTTAGGAGAAGTGAAAACATGGCGGCCCAGGACTAGCCCCATGGAGTCGTCCAGGGGGGATATCTCTTCAGCGCGTCTCGATGTCGGCGGGGGGGCGGTGAGAGTCAAGCAGCTCGGAGTGATCGCCGCGTGCGTCGACCTCATCAGGTCCGCATCAGTCGCTCTCATGACAAGGCTGGTCGGGTGCTGGCTTTGTCACTTGATGTTTCGCCGGGCCGCCAAGTGCCTCGCGGGCAAGCTCGACGCGTGGCTTCGCGCGCCGGGCGTGGGCCCCACGGCGAGACGCCGGCTGCCGAATCTGGTGATCCACTGTTCAGGAGCTCGCTCGACGCCACGGCGGCGGAACATCTTCGCCTCGGGCGCCGCCTTCTTCGTCGGCGGAGTCGCGTCGGCACCGCTCAACGTGGATGAGGTGGTCTGGCATTGGGCGCGGGCTCCTCGACGGACAGGCGCGGCGAGGCTCCGACCTTTCGGGCCCCCATATCCCGGCGAGCCTCTCGAGGTCCTGGGGCGCGGGGTGCTGGGCGACTCCCTGCTCCACTCCTGCATAGGGCCTGAAGAACATTTTACCACCCTGCTGCGCCGCAGGTTTTCGGGCCGACATCCCAATGCGCGAGGGCCCGTCGCCCTTGGATCGCGGGTCAAACGTGCAATCGACCCGAGCTTGCATGGTAAATTTATCCCAGTGCTCGCAGACTCGCAGTTTGCGCATGGCGTTGCCGCCCGAGGGCGTTCGTCCAGCAGGGTCCCTAATGGGATTTTCGCAAAGGCCCGCCCGTTTTCGCTGCTAGCAGGGTGCTCGCTGCTATCCTTCTGGACACGGAATGCCCGTGATCCTGCAGCAGGTGGCCCAACATTAGGTGCCGAGATGCGTAAGAGGTGGTGGAATCGATTGCCGCCGTCGCGAAGATCTGCAGCTCGATCGTGAGCGCGCGCCGCTCTGTCTTTGGCCGCGGGCCGCGCGTCTTCCGCGGCGCCTCCAGCGGGCTGGGGGCCACCCTCAGCTCAGCTCTGGAAGACCGCGGCTGAATCGTCATCAGCAGCGGCGCGCTGCGCGGCCCCCGTCGAGGACGTCGCCGACCCAAGTGTATTCGCCCAGGAGATCGAGCTCGTCGTGGGGATCAGGCCGGCGGCGGCCGCCCTGGGACCCCCTTGCGGGACCTTCTCGCGATCCATGAGCACGTGCTCGCGGTCCTCTCGGGCTCGCCAGCGGCCGTGTGGACCGCGGCAGCGCGCCGAGGAAATCCTGGGCAGCCAGCGAGTGGGGGCTGGGCTGGATCTCGCGAAGGCTTTCGGCCGCGCGGGCGCCTGGTGGGCGCGGGGGCAGGCTCGGCAGTCTTCAGCGGGCGCCTCTGGAGCTCCAGGAGGCCCTCGGCGTGGGGCCGCTCTACGGGCGCGTCGCGGGCCGGCCCGTGCGGGGCAGGCGTGGGCGCGGGGCCGCCGCGTGGAAGGGGCAGCTGGCGTTCCTGTCCCTGCTGGCAATGCGCTGCGACAGCAAGCGCCAGCGTCTCGTCCTGGAGGGCGGCGTCAAGTGCGAGGACGGCGTCTGGCGGCGTCTCGCGGAGGTGGCGGCAGAGTGTTCCAGCGAGTGGTGCGATGCGGTGTCCAAGCAGCTCGACGTGTGCTGCCGCTCGCCGCGCTGCTGATGCTCTTGTGGATCTCCTGCAGCTGGCTCGGATTTCCTGGAGAAGGCCCACCCGCGCGCCCTGGCGCAGCCTCGCGGCGCGTGGCTTCGCGGGCCGGGCGGGACTTGCGGATGCCAGTCAAGCCGGCCGCTGTCCGTTGGCGTATCCCCATGCTCGACGAGGGGGGCCGGTGGCCCTGGAGTCGAGCCGCCCCGCCCCGACGACGTCGCGCGTGGCGCCGAGTTGCTCGGCGCCGCCCTCGTCGCCTACACACGGTGCGTTTGCGACGCGTAGGCGCCGTGTTCTCGCGGGTCCGAGACTCTCGTTGGCGTCCAGTTTTGCTGGCCCCAGTCTCGCGGTCAACGGCGCCCGCCCTGCGCCGTAGTGGCTCGCTGGCGCAATTTCGAGCCGGTCGAGATGCGCGCGCCCCCATGCCTGTCCAGGTGCTCCTGGCCTTGGCCGTCGCTGCCCAGGCGCAGGAGGTCAGCGTGCCTGTTTCTCGCCTTCCACGCGCTGCTGCGGCCCGGCGCGGTCGCGAATGCCCTCGGGCAGCGCCTCGTCTTGCCTGGGGACCCGGGAGGCGACGTCAGAGCAGGCGTGCTTATGCTGCTGTCTGCCAAGACTTCGGACCGAGGGCCGATGGTCCGTGGCGTCCTGATCGACGATCCTGCGCTGCTGAACTGAACGGAGCGCGTCTTTGTCCCCCTCTCGGCGGCAGCAGAGTTGTTCTCAGGACGGGACAGATGCGCGGGCTGACCCAGAGGTTCAGCTACCTCGAGGGCCTCGTCCGGCGAAGAGGCGGGGACATCCATCAGTTCCATTCGTTTCAGAACGTGGGGCTGCTACTGTATCGTGGGCGCTGGGGGAATGCCAATTCGTGCGTCACTACTCCAGATGGGCGCGGCTGCCCTGTCCTTCGCCCTGATGTCGTCTGACAGCCGACATCGTGTCCAAGAGCTTGCTCAACTTGCTCCACCTGCGTGGGGTGTTGGGTGGTTGTGCCACCAGCACGCCCGGGGGCAATGCGCATTCAGACGCGTGGCAATGACGGCAAGGTTGGAACAAGTCGAAAGCTCTCTTCTTGGGGCTCTGCGGGGCCGCGCTGCAGAACCAGCGCCGCTGCTTCCCGACGCCCCTGGCCGCCCTGTGGCCAACCTCTCCTCGCAAACTTCACACATGGGGTGCTTTGGGAACCGTGCGTCGGAGATCTTGTGAGCATAGCGGTTATGATGTAGAAGGGAGTGATCAGCAGCTTTTCGCGCCCGTCCCCCCACCCCCGAAAACAGCTTTTAACCAGATCGATTGCTCTGTGCCTTTGGGGCTCTGTGAGGCCGCGCGGCAGAACCACCGCCGCTGCGCCCCGACGCCCCTGGCCGCCCTGTTGCCATCTTTTCCATTCAAACTTCACACAAGGCGTTCTTTGGAAACCGAGTTTCGGATAGCATGCTGCTGGCAATGACGATGATCATGCTGGTGAACATGATGGTGAAGACGATGCTGATGCTGATGCTGATACTGATGCGGGTGGTGACGATGCTGCTGATGATGCTGATGGTGCAGCTGATGCTGGCGGTGATGATGACGATGATGATAATGAAATGCCGGTGGTGGTGATGGTCATGGTGCTGATGATGTTGAGGACACAAGTTGATGATGATGGTGGTGAGGATGATGATGAGGAGGAAGAGGAGGCGGAGGATGAGGAGCAGGGGGGGGAGGAGGAGGAGGAGGAGGAGGAGGAGGAGGAGGAGGAGGAGGAGAGGAGGAGAGAGGAAGGAGCGGAGGAGCGAAGGAGAGGAGGAAGGATGAGGAGGAGGAGGAGGAGGAGGAGGGAGGAGGAGGAGGAGGACAGAGGAGGAGGGGGAGGAGGAGGAGGAGGAGGAGGAGGAGGAGGAGGAGAGGAGGAGGAGGAGGAGGAGGAGGAGGAGGAGGAGGAGGAGGAGGAGGAGGAGGAGGAGATGTTTCACGGCGCAACTTTACCGTGCTGGACCGTTCAGCGGCCAGCCGAATCGCCTCGTGGTCGAGTTTCTTGCATTGCCGCGCTTCAGAAAATCGACAACGATCAGGTCGTCCCGAAATGTAACTCTTGGGCAAAGTGCGCCCCAGCGAATTGGGAGGCCTTGCGGCGGCTCGGGGTTTGGACAGCATGGGGTCCCCCTGCGTGGATCCTCGCGCCCAAGTCGAAACGGCTGGCCCAGGACGCCCTTGCAGCCTCCAACGCGCTGCATGCTTGTCTATGGATGCGGCCCAGGCCCGACGAGGACGCATTCCACGGCTGACGCGACCGTGCGCGGATTTCCCGCCCGCGGCCCGGGCATGCCAGCCCTGGGCGGACACGGCGCCAAGTCCACGGCCCCGGACAGGGGATGCTGCGTGATCCCAACACGTGGTGCGGATTGCAACCGATGTGGACGCGCCCCGAGGGCCGCTCCCTGGGCATCGCCACTCGTGGATGTGGGAGGCAAGGAGGCTGCGCCCTCGCACCCAGCAGGGCCCTGCTGGAGGCGGAACGTCCGCGCGCGCCTCAGGCTTCAAGCTCCGTCGAGCGGCCTCGTTTACGTTCGTTCCTGGGGCCGAGGAAGCACGCGCCCAAGCTCGGTGTGTGATTCTCCAAGCGCTCCCCTAACTTCTCCCTCCGACCCACATCACCCCTCCACCTCGAGTTCGATCTTGCGGAGGGTCTCAAGGCATTGATGGTCGCACGTGCCGTCTTCTGTTAGCGCGGCCACCATGCGCCCAGTGTATCTGGTGAGGAGGCGCGCAGGGTGAAGGCAATCGAAGCGGAAGGCGCGGCCATCTTCATCCAGCCAGCCTTCCGCCGCCCCAGCCTTCGCCATGGCGTTGGCCGCGTGATTCCCGTCGGGCAGTGGTTTCCTCGTCTCACGTTTCGTGCGCGAGGACCTTTGCTAAGGGCACGTCCCCGAGCGCATCCTGGGGAGCCTTCATGGCGCCAAAGCGCCAGGTCCTGCCCGCAGGCGACGGTGGCGGCACAGTAGGCAGTGCAGCTGGTAGTGGCTTGCGGTGTGCCTTGACGCCATCAGGACACCGTAGGCCTCACCTTTCTTGGCGGACTGAGACGGGTAGAGATCTCGGGGCACCACCCCGCGCAGAGTTTCCACGTAGCCGACAGTTAGCGTCGTGAGCCGCCGCTGCCCAGCCGGCCACGGAGACGGTGGTGTATCACGCATCGACGCAGGCTCCATCAGTCAACGCGTGCCCGCCGTCCAGCATGAGGCCAGCCAGAGGTCAGCACTCTGCCCAGAGCTCAGCTGAAGGCTGCAACGGCGGCAGCCGAAAACACCGAGCAGGGTCAGGCAAGAGCACTCGTGCAAAGCGCTCACCAGCTTCCTCCCCCACCTCCTGCACTCGAGCGGCAGTATCGCGCACCTCCAGGTTCAGGCTGTCCGACCTCCAGGCGTGGTGTGCTGGGCGCTGGCAAAACCTGTGATGCAGGCTGCTGGGAAAGCTGGGGCACCAGTGGCAGAGGGCGGGCCGGAAGCCCCAGGCCCTCCTTCCCTCAGCAAGTGCGAGCCTGGCACCGAGGCGTGCCGCAAAGCAGGCCCCGCTGAGCCCGCTTGTGATGGAGTCTCCAGCCGCGCTCAGCAGTCGAGTGCAGCGGCTCGTTGAGGGGGCGCCGGAAGACGGGCGCGGCCCGGCTGTGGCGGCCAGTCCTGGCCAGGCGCCACCAGGCGTAAGTATGAGTGGATGTCCGAGGTTTGCCGGGCCGCCTCCTGCTCGTTGAGGCGGAGGAAGGCTGGCGGAACTGCCTGAAGATCCGGGCGCTCGCCTTTCTCGTCGTTCAGCGTGAATGGGTCGTCCAGGCTCTGGCCGACGCGCTGCAGCGTTAGTCCCAGCGTCGCGATCGGGACGGGGCAGCGTGCCCACGGGAAGCGCTGCGTGGCCACCTGCCGCGCACCATCCAGCAGCAGCTGCAGCAGCGACCGCTTGAAGACGCCGTCCCAGACCGTTTCGATATCAGTCTGGATGGCCAGCGCCGTGACTAACACGAACGGGTCGCGCCTCCAGCTGGCGCGCTGGCTGGCCATGGATCGTCCGAGGGAGGCCCCACGGGAGAGGCGCCCCTCTGCCCGGCTCGCGGCAGCCCTCCACCCCTTGGCCCTTGAGCTTGCCGTTCGGCACGCCCCGTATGGCGGTGCCCCACGGGTGCCAGCACGCTCGAGCCAGTGTGGTGAAGCTACGCGGTCGGCGCGCCTGCCTGGCGAAGCTGCTCAGGGCGTGCGCCGCGGGCCTGCGCGTGTGTAGACCGTTGGCTCTCAAGTGCTTCCAGTGTCCACCCAGCGAAGGGGAAAAGGAGGAGGAGGAGAGGTCGAGGAGGAGAAGGTGGAGGATGCGGAGGGTGAGGAGGAGGAGGAGGAGGAGGAGGAGGAGGAGGAGGAGGAACTAGAGGAGGAGGAGGAGGAGGACGACTTGGAGGAGGAGGCGGAGGAGGAGGAGGAGGAGGAGGTCGAGGACGAGGAGAGGGTTGAGGAGGAGGAGGAGGGAAGGGAGGTGGGAGGACTCCAAGAGGTTTCCGATCCGATCGCCTGGTGGAGCACGGCTACTTCGTCTTCTGACGTCACGAAGAACTCGTGATGGCCTGCTTCTTCTCAGCGTGGGCCTGTAGATTCTAGAGGCCCCTTCTCGGCCCTGGTCGAGGTCGAGGTTCGGGGGCCCACGCCACGACCATGTGTTGAAGCAGCGCTTCGCGCTTCTCGGCCTGCTCTGGGGAGTTGTTCTCCTCCATCAAGGGCAGGAAAAACGCCCCTACCCTGGTTTACGAGGCGCTGTGCGCTGAAACTCCTGCGGACTGACAGGGTAAACCCTGCGTGATGTGCCGCGTCCTGGCGGCTCTAGGCTTTGGTGGTTCCCAGGAGGTTTACAGACCAAGCACTTGTAATCCAGGGTAGGGCCGTTTTTTCCATCCCTTAACTCCAGGCGGCGGCGCGAGAGCGCGACACTGAGCTCGCGCCTCGCGCAGCGCGAAGGCGCGAGAGCAGGTGACCCGGGCAGGCGTCGAGAGCTCTGCGCTGCGGGGCAGCTGGTTTCGGGTGCTCGCGCCGACCGCGAGGCCTCCGACCAGTCTCCCACACCGATCGGCCCGGGGCGAGGAGGGGGAGATCGGCGGCGAGCGAGGGGGGGAATGGAGAAGGAGAGGGCCTTCTCAGAAGGGCGGCGGGGCTTCTCAGAAGCCCTCGCGCCTTCTGAGAAGTTTTTGTTCTGTCTTCGGGGAAGGCTTCGAAAGCTTCTCAGAAGTCCGGGGGGACTTCCGAGCCTTCTGAGAAGGTACGCCCCTTCTCACTTCCCCCCCTGGCTCGCCGGCTAGGAGAGAGGGGGAGAGAGAGAGAGACGCTGTGGCAGGCTCCAGCCACCTCGACGTGGCGGTAGCGTCAACGCGGCGCCTAGGACGTGAACGGGAGCGGAGGAGAGCATACGGATACCGACGGCCTTCCCTGGACTTGTTTCCGCTTGGTTGGCCTCCGGGGGGGGGGGGCCCTCCCTGCCGCGGCTGTGCCCACCTCCGAATCCGGGTCGGAAGGCACGTCGGGAGGATGGTTTGGGGAAGGGCATCCTCTGGTTCTCTTGGCTCCCCCAGAGAGCCCGGAGGGCGACCTCCCTCCCCAGGGCCAGCGCTGCGTCCCGAGTCGCCCTCGAGGGTCCCCGGGCGCCCCGTCTGGGCGCCCCGAGGCCGCAGCCCGTGAGCGGCGCTCCGTACTATGATCACTTTCGCGGCGCGAGGGGGTCCTCTGGGAGCTGGGGCTCAGCGTCGACCTCGGGAGGCCACCCAAGCGCCCCAAAAGGGCGAAGCGCCTGCAGGACGAGGTCGGTCCTCGTCCTTGCCAACACGGGAAGGGGGAGGAGGAGGAGGAGGAGGAGGAGGAGGAGGAGGAGGAGGAGGAAGAGGAGGAGGAGGAGGAGGAGGAGGAGGAGGAGGAGGAGGAGGAGGAGTGCTGCCGCGCCCGTGCCGCCTCCGCCGAGGCCACGCGCACGATGTCTGCGAGGCGACCCGTCCGCCTCTCTCTCTCTCTATCTCTCTCCCTCTGCTCGCTCCCCACCTCCCCCCTCGCCCTCCCGCGCCCTCCCTCCCCCTCCCTCGCCGGCGCCCTCCTCCTCCCTCGCCCTTCCCGCGCCCTCCTCCTCTCCCCACGACGACCACGACGACGAACACGACCACGACCACGAGCACGACTACGACCACGACCACGACCACGACCACGACCACGACCACGACGGCGGGCGCGTAGAGTATCCTGCGCGAGCCTGTTGCCCTCCCCCTGGGAGGTTCGCGCCGAAGCTTCTGTTCATTTCCCTCTCCCCCCTCGTCCTACTCGTTCTGCCTTTCCCTTCCTCCCTCTTTGCCTCCTCGTCCTTCCATTCCTCCCCGCCGCGGGTGCGTTCTGGGTGGGCTCCGACGAAGATTTCAGCACCTCCCGCCGTCTTGTTACTTCGCGGCGCGAGTGGATCTGGGCTTCTAGGTGCTCCCCCCCCCTCACGTCCGATCCTTCGCCCCCGCTTTCCCCATGACCTCCCCGTCTCGATGCTCTTTTCCCTCTGCCCTACAGTGAGCGGCTTGAATAAGGAACACTTGCTTTTCAAAAGGGGCTCGGTTGTTCCTTAGGCTTGCGTGCGTTATTTACAGTTCCTTTTGCGTTATTTGTTATTTATCGTTCCTTATGCACTATTCCTTGGGATAAAAATGGGGCTTCGTTCCTTATTTATCGTTCCTGAGGTCAGGCCGAGGACTGTATCCTGCAGCCTGTATTTGCAAACGACCGATTCCAGCTGGGCGGGCCCCGCATTCCGTCGTCCCTTAGCTCGGTACGGACAGCGTTCCTGCCAGACTTGGTGCGCCTGCGTTCTCACGCTGTCTTCCACCTTGCTGTAGTGCCGTGGTGGCTTCCACGTCGGAGGGGTCGTCGCCGGGAAACAGCAGCTGCCCCTCTTCCCCATCCTCCTCGACCCCTCTCAGTACACCTCTGCCCTTCCAATTTTCCCTCTCTCCCGTCCTCCCCTGCCCCCCTCCTCCCCTCTCTCCCGTCCTCCTCTCCACCCTCCTCCCAACCTCCCTCTCTCCCTCCCTCCCCTCCTCCCCGCGCCCTCCTCGATCCTCGACGCGTTCCGCTCAAAATGACGATGCGGACCCAGCCGCGGAGAGGAGGGGCCTCCTGCAGGCTACCAAGGGCGAGCACATCTGCGCACAAAAACCTTAGCCCTCCCAACTCGCAATTCGATCGTCGAAGTTCGACCCTCTCGGTTCGAACTTCGATCCTCGAAGCCAGATCCTTGGAGTTCGAAGTTCGTTCCTCGATCGTCGATCCTCCTTCCTCACTCCATGTCGTCTCCATCGTCCTCGATCCGCGATCCTCGATCTCCCCCTTCTCCCCACCTCTTCACTGATCCTCCCCCTTCCCCTCTATGGGCTTTCTCACGTGGCGGAGTGATTTGCCCGGCCAGCGCCGCCGGCGAACGCGACCCCGACGTGTCAGACAGCTACGTACAACACGCCGCCTCGGCTGCGCCGGGCACCCTCTCACGGTCAGCCACTCCGACAGCGCGTGCCACGCCGCCGGCTGTGGCCACCGCTCCGGCGCGACGCGCGAACTCACCGCTTCCCCACTCCCACTCGCCAGAGCTTCCCGAGCCTCTCCTGGCCGCCCGCCGCGCGGAGGCGGCGCGACGCGCCCTCCGCCTGCAGGCCGCGGCGTGGCGCCGCGGGGCCGCCGCCGCGCCGCGCGCAGGGCAGCGGCTTCCCGCCCCAGCAGAGCCCTCATGCCCGGCCCCGCCCCGCTCCGCCCGCCCCCGGCCTCGCCGCGCCCGCGCCTGCTCCCCCCGCCCCCGCCCCGCCCGCGCCGCGCCCCGCCCGCGCCGCGCCCCGCCCCGCCCGCGCTCCGCTGCCCCCGCGCCCCGCCGCGTCCCGCCCCGCCTCGCGCCCCGCCCCGCCGCGCGGCGCCTCGGAGAGGTCCGAAGAGAGGTGCGTTCCGGGGGCGCGTCAGTGGGCTCCCCGACTGGCGACTGGCGGCCCGTGCGCCTCCCCAAGCGACGGTAGGTTCATGCGGCGACGGCGAGCCGGCGATGCCGGCGAAGGCGTTCAAGGTTGAGCTCCGCACGACGGGACGACGCGGAGGCACCAGGGGACACGGCCACGCCACAGGACCCGACGGAGTTCGACCTGGAACGATCGGGGCCGCGGTCGGTTCAAGGTGGAACGATCACCGCGGCGTCAAAAACCTTGACTTGTTCCGACGCCGCGCGAACCTACTGTATGTGCAGGATAGCAGGGCTCGCTTCGATTCCTCCGATTCGATTTGATTTCGATGGATTTCGATTCCGATTCGGTTCGACTTTGGATTCCAATTTCTCAAAGAGGCAGTACTACTCTGCCGATTTCCGCCGATTCGAGTCCTCCCGACTTGGCTGCCAATTTCCGCCGATCCGATGAATTTCGATTGCCGATTCCACTTGTCGATTCGATCCTGGGCTCTCCTGGAAGAGCGCACCAACTCGTCCCTCCAAGCTCCTGTATCGTTTAACCGATCCCCATCCCCATCCCCGTCCCTTTCGAGACCCCCACCAAATTACCACCCCAGTTGGGGATGTACCCCTCGAAACCCGACGGGAACGACCTAGATCCCCATCTGGGGGGCTAAGTCGGCCAGTGGGGCCCAGTCCACGCCGCTGGGGATCGGGATCGGATAAACGATAGTTACTCAACAAGCTCCCCGCCGCCCCGCCCGTCAGCGACTCGCCGCGGACCCCCGCGGCGGCCCGCAGCCTGGCGGCGGCGGCGGGCTGGGCAGAGGCCGTGGGCATCCCCGCGATCGGCGTCGTCGGCGTCGTCGTCGTCGTCGTCGTCGTCGTCGTCGTCGTCATCGTCGTCGTCGTCGTCGTGGGGTCGTGGTCGTGGTCGTCGTCGTCGTCGTCGCCGCCGTCGTCGTCGTGGTCGTCGTCGTTGTCTTTGTTGTCGTCGTCGTCGTCGTCGTCGTCGTCGTCGTCCTCGTCGTCGTCGTCGTCGTCGTCGTCGTCGTCGTCGTCGTTAGCGTCGTCTTTGTCGTTGTCGTTGTCGTCGTCGTCGTCGTCGTCGTCGTCGTCGTCGTCGTCGTCGTCGTCGTCGTCAGCGACAGCTTCAGCATCAGCGTCGTCGTCGTCAGCGTCGTCGTCGTCGTCGTCGTCGTCGTCGTCGTCGTCGGGGCAGGTGGGGGTTTCCGAGGACTTCCAAAGAGACCCCTAGAGATTACGCGCGCCCCTCTCCACCCTCCTCTCCCTCCCGCGCGCGCTCCCGCATTCGCGCGGGGGGGGAGGGCAGAGGAAGAGGAGAAGGAATAGGTGTAGGAGGAGGCACAGGAGGAGGAAGCCACGGCGGCCCAGAAAACCGTGGCAGTGCGCCAGCCCTAGGGGGCAAGCCTCGACCGACACCTTTTTCCCCCCCATGCTTTTGACATCCTTACCATCCCATGCCCGTACGACGTCACCACGATTACGACATCGGCAGAAGCCCCCTTGCCCTTGGTTCGCCTGGCAGCGCGGTCGCCGTCACTAGCAGCAGCACCACCAGTGCCCAGCTCTTCCAAAGCTGCGTCCCCTGAGATCCGACGCTGCAGAAGCACTGCAACACCGCAAGAAATCGCGACCGGACCCCCGGACCCCGTCTGTCGGCATCCCCTCTGCGAGCCAGATCGATCTGTGAGGGCCCCGGAGCCCGACAAGGACGAGCGACACCGCCCGGCTCGAGGAAGTCGAGGGCCGCCAGGACCTCACCCTCCTCCCTCCTCCCTCCTCCCTCCTCCCTCCTCTCCCTCCTCCCTCCTCTCTCCTCCCTCCCCCCTCCCCCCTCCTCCCTCCCCCCTCCCCCCTCCCCCCTCCCCCCTCCCGAGGGCGGCCCGGCCCTCCCCAGCAAGCATGCCGCAGCCCGGGGAGGAGGGGGAGGCGGCAGCGCTCACGCAGCGGGGGGACCGCCCGCAGGGCGCCCGGGGGGCGGCAGCCGAGCCGCCCGGAAGCAGAAGCACGGCAGGGGTCAGAGGTTTCGATCGGGGCGCCCATGGCCTCATCTTGCCGCGGCGCCGCTCGAGACGGATCTCCAAACGACGCGAAGATCGGGACAAAATCGGATCGGGATAATTCGAGATCTCTGAGAGTCGGCGGGTTTGGAGGACGTATTGGGCGCCGCGGCCGCTCCAGAGCGTTCCGGAACGCTCTGAGAGCGCTCCGGAACGCTCTGGAGCGATTTATCCCGATCCTATAGCCCTGTTTTAGATCTCTCCGCGAGGGCCCTGGGTCCGCAGACAGGGCCGCAGCGCCCGGAGTGGAGGAGGCAACACGTGCGAGGCTCGGGTCTCCGGGGCAGGGGTTGGTGGCGAGTGAATGGGGGGAAGTGAGGAGGAGAAGGCCTTCTCAGGAGGCGGCGGGGCGTCTCGGAAGCCCTCGGGCCTGCTGACCAGCTCTCTGCGCATTATGGAGAGGCCCTACGGCCGGTGCCGCCGACCCTGAACGACGACGACGACGACGACGACGACGACGACGACGACGACGACGACGACGACGACGACGACGACGACGACGACGACGATGCTGGCGTGGGTCCGAGGCCTCAGGGATGCTTCTTGGGGTCTCGCATCGGGGCGCTCTCGGGTGCCTCCGGGGGATAGTTACTCTAGGGCCTCTCGGGAGCCTCTTAAGGGCCCTGAGATCCGACGTTGCAGGAAAAAGTTGTTAAAAAATGACAACATATCGCAACACATCGCAGAACATTGCAACAACAATTGCACAACAATTGCACAACAATTGCAGAAAAGTTGTTAAATAATGACAACATCGCAAATGAAACGTTGCAACAAAATGGCAACATCGCAGAAAAATCGCGACCGGACACTTGGACCCCATCTTTTGGCGTCATTTTCCGAGCCAGATCGATCTGTGAGGGCCCTGGAGCCCGAAGAGGAGCGAAAACGCCCTGCTCGAACACAATTGCAACATCGCAAGAAATCGCGCCCGGACGCCTGGACCCCCTCTTTCTGCGTCATTTTCCGAGCCAGATCGATCTGTGAGGGCCCTGGGGCCCGGAGAGGAGCGAAAGCGCCTGGCTCGAACACAATTGGGTCGCCCGGATCTCAGGGGGGGCCTGTTCTTAGTGGGCCCCGGAAACGGCAGGGCCGTTTGCTCACCGTTTCCGAAAAAGTGTCCTTTGAAAAAATGGAAACGGCCAAAAAAAACGGCGACCGGAAACGGCAACAAAAACGGCTCCAGGATTGGAACCAGAGCGTGAACCCGTAAAGAACGGCGACGGAACTGGTAACTAAAACGGCGTCGGAACCGGCAAAATAACAGCAAAACGGAACCGGTAACAAAAACGGCCCCGTCGCTTCCAGGGCCCGCTAAGGGCCTGTTGGGAGGCTTCTGGGGGCCTCTTGGGGCTTCCCGGGCGCATCTTGGGGGTTTCCTGGGGGCGGCTTGGGGGCTCCTTGGCGCTTCCCGGGAGCCTCTCCGGCCGAGGGCCCAGCCGTCTGGGCAGTTTGTTTTTCTGTGTATTCGGAGAAGGCTTAGCAACTTCCCGGGAAGGCTGGAGTTCAGTCGGGCCTGTCCCTCTACAGGAGGAATGTTCAAAAATAGTTAAGGAAATAGTCAGGGGATGATTTTTCATTTTTTGTTATAATCCTCTTAATGTTTTTGAGCATTTACGGAGTATTTTTTTGGGTTTTTTCCCGAAATCCGCCTGTAGGGGGACACGCCCGACCTAAGCTTAGAAACTTCCCTGAAGGCTGGAGGACTCTGGAGCCTTCTGAGAAGCCCCGCCCCTCTTGCTTTCCCCTGGGCGCGCCGCCGAAAGGGGGTGTCCTTGGATTTGGGCCTTCGATTTGGACCCTGCACACTGCGCTGGCCTGCGCGCTTGGAGTTGGCGTCCCCGCGGCCCCCTGAAGCCACGCACCAAAGCCATAGGGTCATCACCACCCACCAAACCACCCCAACCCAACTCGAAGGCTCTAGTGTGCCCTGAAATCCCAGTGGTGGGGCCGTCGGGGAACGTTGACAAAGACACATCTGGCACCCGTACCCTCCCCAACCCGAAATCTGTGTCTTCGGGTTGGGGGTGGGGTGTTCTTGCAGGCAGTCAGGTCCCTCCTGCTTGTAGTCGAGGGCCCAGAACCCCGACGTCGTGATTTTAATGACGTCGACCCCCAGAGGTCTGGGCCCATTCCCTGGGACCAGTTTTTCATCCTGAGTCGTTTTCTGACTGTCCCGAGGCCCGGTAGGGGCCCCCGGAGGCCGAAGACATGGAAAAACCTCCGATCGCGATTTTTTCACGACGCGAAAAGGGGGTCTGGGAGGGTGTCCCTCCGCCCGTGGTGCGCGCTGCTCCTGGCCCAGAGATTCGTTGTCGTGATTTTTCCAGTTCGCCCCCCCCCCCCCCCCCAGAAGTCTCGACCCATTCCCCGGGGCTGGCTTTCCATCCCGAACCCTTTTCTGAGGGCCCCGCGGCCAGGCGAGGGCCTCTGCAGGCCGGCAACGGCGAACGACCTCCGCCTTGATTTTTGCGATGCGCTGGACCCCTGGCACTGGGGGGCACCCCAGGCCCCCTCGAGTCATGAACAAATCACGACGGGAGGTTTTTCCATATTTTCGGCCTCCGGGGGCCCCTATACCGGGCCTCGGGACCGTCAAAAAACGACTCAGGAGGAAACACCGGTCCTGGGGAATGGGTCCAAACCTCTGGGGGTCGACGTCATGAAAAAATCATGACGTCGGGGGTCTGGGACCGCCGCCCCCCTCGCGGAGGTGCCCGCGGGTGACACGCCCGGGACCCGCCGCAGCGGCAGCCGGGCCGGCGCCAGCCGGGCCGGCGGCACGCCCGCGAGCCGCCGCAGCGGCAGCAGCTGGCGCAGCTGGCACACGAGCCCGCGCGCGGCCAGCGAGGAGAGGGCACCAGGCGCGCAGGGCCTCTCCCAGGCCCCCTCGAGGCACGAAGAAGTCACGACGGGAGGTTTCTCCATCTGTTCGGACTCTGGGGGGGCCCATCGGACCTCGGGACCGTCAGAAAACGACTCAGGATGAAACGCCAGTCCTGGGGAAGAGGTCCAGACCTCTGGGGGTCGACGTTGTGAGCAAATCACGACGTCGGGGGTCTGGGCTCAGTGGAGGAAAAGGTATACCCATGGCCCATACCTCTACACTTCCCCTGTTTCCCCCCTGTCGGGACTCCTCGGAGGCGCTCGTCGCCACCGCTGGCTTCGCCTTGAACTCCGGGTCAGAACGCACCCTGGGGGAGGGCCGAGGAGTATACTCCAGATTTCGTAATAAAGGGAGGGGGGTCTCATTTCGGGGGGGGGTCTCTTCCAGGCCATCTTGGAGGGCCTGGGGGGGTCTGGGGACGACGTTTTGGAGGGTTCTCCCACGGGGGGGGAGTCTGAAATGGCTTGTCTTGGAGGGTCCAGACCCCCTCCCTTTTATTACGAAATCTGGAGTAGCGGTATCGGTAACTTCTGGCTTCCCCAGCCTCGGGGTTGGAGAGTCGGGGTTCGAGGATCGAGGCTTCTGGACGCTCTTGGGCCTCCCTGGGCCTCCCTTTTGGGCGCCCTCGTGGCCACGGCTGGCTGCGCCTCTTAAGCTCCTGCCAGGGCGCTCCGAGGGTGAATCTAATGCTTGACCCTTTTGCGAGCCAGCGGTCAGCGAGGAGAGGACGCCAGGCGCGCATGGCAAGGGATGCCCTCGCATCCCTGTCTTGTCTGTTTGCAGTCGGGGCGCTGAAGAAGGAACCCTTTGTCCTTTGGGAGGGGCTCAGTGCCCCTTGGTTGTTTTGCAGTTCGCCCTAGGTGTTTCTCAAGTATTCGATGGGAGTCTAAGTTTAGCTTACGTCAGCGTCCCGATTGTATTCTTGGCCGATTTCGCCGCTGGGGCCCCAGGGATAGACTCTTGCGGCGGGCTGCCACCTGGATGGGACACCGTCGATCCCTCGGAGGTCTCTGTGGTGGGGGACGCGCGGGGCACCAGCGCGCCTCCTGGGGCCCTCGGTCCCCTGCCCCCCCCCACCGGGGCGTCTTCTCTTCCCCATTTGTGTTCTGGCGGCCGCGTGGCCCAAGACGGCCTCGAAGAGGCCGACAGCTCGGAAAGGCCGTGCCCTCCTCGCTTTCCCTTTACGGCGACGGGGAGAAGGGGCACAATGACGACGAGCGAGACAATGACAACGCCGACGACGACGACGACGATGACCACGACGCGACGACGACGACAACGGCATGTAATGTTACGACGACGACGAACGACGAACGACGACGACACCGGCTGCGGCGACGACGACGACGGCGACGGCGACGACGACGACAGCGACGACGGCGGCGGCGGCGGCAAAGACGACGACCCCATCGTTACTCACCGACGGATCTTTCTTGGAGTGCGTTTTGACCCGAATCTCGGGGGGGAGGTCCGGCCGCGGCCGCGAGAGCGACTTCTGGGGGCCCCAAAGGGACCAGGCAGGTTGGAAGGCAGTGGTCCTCGATCGTCGGCCTACGGCGAACACGGAGCGCGCCGCTGGGCCGCGATCGCTCGACGCTGACGACGATCCTCCATCGACGGCGACAGCAGAGGCGACGACGACGACGACGAGGGCAACGACGCCGCGGCGCCGCCGCCGACGACGCCGCCGCCGACGACGACGACGACAACGAGGCTGAGGACCACGCCGCCGCCGCCGCCGCCGCCGACGCCGACGACGACGACGACGCCGCCGCCGCACGCCGCACGCCTCGTGAGGCCGCCGCCCCACCGTAGGCTCGGAGCGGCAGCGCTCCGCCTCCCGGCGGAGCACGGGGCGGCGCAGCGCCGGCTGGCGGAGCTCCGGGGTGCCCGCCGCCCGCTCGCCGCCCGCCCGCCGCCCGCCCGCCGCCGTCGTCGTCGTCGTCTCGGTCCGTCCTCGTCGTCGTCGTCGCCGTGGTCGTCTTTGTCGTCGTCGCCGTGGTCGTTGTCGTCGTCCTCGTCGTCTTTGCCGTCGCCGTCGCCGCCGCCGCCGTCGTCTTTGTCGTCTCTGTCGTCTTTGTCGTCGTCGTCGTCGTCGTCGTCGTCGTCGTCGTCGCCGTGGTCGTCGCCGCCGCCGCCGCCGCCGCCGCCGCCGCCGTCGTCGTCGTCGTCGTCGTCGTCGTCGTCGTCGTCGTCGTCGTCGTCCTCATCGAGGATCGAGGTTTGAGGATCGAGTTTTTTGGATTATTGACGCTTTGCGTATCCCCACCAGCCCAGCTCGACACAGTCAACTGGCACGTTGCCATGATCAGGATATTTGTAGCAGCATGCTGCCGTCTTGGCGAGGCTATATTGTGGCCATTTTGGATGCCTTTGTCGCGTTCTTGGAACACCCTTGGGGGGCTCCTGGGCCCTTCCTGTGACCCTCCTGGGAGTCTCTTGGGCATCTCTTGGGAGACTTGGGGGCCCTCTTGATGCCGTCTTGGAAGCTATCGGTCAAAGGGGGGGGTCTTTAATACGCCCCCCCCGTCGGAGCCCGCCAAATAGTCTCCAGGGGCTCACTTGGGGGGCGCTCTTGGGGCGGCCTTGGGCGCTGTTGGGGCCGTCGTGGGACCCTCTTGGGCTCCTCTTGAGGTCCTTTTGGGCCAACTTGGAGCTACCTAGAGGCTAAAGGCCCATCCGAAGCGATCTTGCGGGAACGTACAGCTCACCGACGCTCCCAAGGTTTTGGAAGGGCTTTTGCATCGAGGGTCTTTGGGGAGGCTCGGCGGAAACTCGAAGCCGTCCTGGGGCGGTCTTAAGGGCTCTTGACGGCATGTCGGAAGCTATCTTGAAACCATGTTTGGATATTTTGAGCGATCTTCGAACCCATGTTGGGCTCTTAGGGGCCATCTTGAATCTTGGAGCAATCTTGGGCCCTCTTGGACGCTCCAGCCCATCGCGGGCAGGCCCCCCTTCAGACCCTGGGGGGGGCGGACCTCCTCTCCAGAGGGGGAATAAGGGGGTAAGCAGAACGAGCTCGTTACACCACTCGCACCTGCTGGTGGGATCTTCGCTCACTCCTTTTTCTGTCGAAGAAGAAAGAACCACATAAACATAAACTTTTGGCGCTCCGCGCAGACCCCCAGCTGCGCCGCCTCCAGCGCCGCCCCTGGCGCGCTCCGCGCGCCAGGGAGGGGGGTCCAGCGCGAACCCTGGAAATCCGCGCGGAGCGCCAAAAGGTTATGTTTATGTGGTTGTTTCTTCCTCTTTCTGGGCCCTCTCGGGGACGCCCCTGTGGCAGCGGGTGGAGTCCCATCGGAAGCCTCACCAGAGCGCATCCCAGGACGGGCCTGGTGGCGTTGTGTCTCGAGGGAGCGACCCAGGCGTCCAACGTCTCCAGGAGGCAAACGACACGGGCACAAATCATCGTCGATGCCCCAGGGAAGTGCGGAACATGTGGGAAGTGGAGGGGAAGAGGAGCACCCAGGGAAAACATGTGGAAGTTATGGGTGATCCTAAGATGCGTGCCTCTTTCTTGGCGTGTCCCTGGGCCCCTTCAGTCTTGGTTGAGTTGGGGCCGTGGTTTGCTTCAGACTCTTCTGGAAGCTGTCTTCGGGCTCCGAGACGGTCATCGCACCATCCAGGGTGACAACCCGGCCCCGAGGCAGGGGCAGGGGCTTCTGGCCACCCCACAGCCACAAAACACGTCGTCGGAGGCCCGGGAGGGGCGACGAGGACGACGACGCGATCGACGACGAGGTCGACGACGACGGTGGCAGCGGCGGCGGCCGGAGCGGTGCGCCGAGGTTCTTCCTGAGAGTCTGCGCAGTAGCCGGGAGGACGCGGACCTCGAGGCGACCAGCCGCACCCGCGTCCTTTTCCCTCCGCTCCGAGGAAAGAGGAGGAATAGGAGGAAGAGGAGGAGGAGGAAGAGGAGGAAGAGGAGGAGGAGGAGGAGGAGGAGGAGGAGGAGGAGGAGGAGAAACAGAAGAAGGATTCTGATGATGCTGATGGGAGGAGGAGGACGAAGAGGAGGAGAAGAGGAGGAGGAGAAGGAGTAGGGGAGGGAGAGGAGGAGGTGGAAGAGGAGGAGGAGGAGGAGGAGGAGGAGGAGGAGGAGGAGGAGGAGGAGGAGAGGAGGAGGAGGAGGAGGAGCAGGGAGGAGAGGAGGAGGAGGAGGAGGAGGAGGAGGAGGAGGAGAGGAGGAGGAAGTAGGAGGACGAGGAGGAGGAGGATGATGAGGACGAGGACGAGGAGGAGGAGGAGGGAAGAGGAGGAGGAGGAGGAGGAGGGAGGGAGGAGGGGGAAGGAGCAGGAGTAGGAGGAGGAGGAGGAAGAGGAGGAGGAGGAGGAGGAGGGGAGGAGGAGGAGGAGGAGGAGGAGGAAGAAACATAAGAAGGATTATGATGATGCTGATGGGAGGAGGAGGAGGACGAAGAGGAGGAGGAAGAGGAGGAGGAGAAGGAGTAGGAGGAGGAGGGAGAGGAGGGATGGAAGAGGAGGAGGAGGACGAGGAGGGATGAGGACGAGGACGAGGAGGAGGAGGAGGAGGAGGAAAAGGAGGAGGAGGAGGAGGAGGAGGGAGGGAGGAGGAGGAGGAGGAGGAGAGGAGGAGGAGGAGGAGGGGGAAGGAGCAGGAGGAGGAGGGAAGAGGAGGAGGAGGAGGAGGAGAGGAGGAGGAGGAGGAGGAGGAGGAGGAGGAGGGGGAAGGAGCAGGAGGAGGATGGAAGCATGAGGAGGAGTAGGAGGACGAGGAGGAGGAGGAGGGGGAGGAGGAGGGCTGAATAGAAGGGAGGGAGGAACAGCACGACGACGTCGACGACTTGGCTTCACGGCTGGAGTGTCACAGCTGGATTGGTCGGACTTCCCATGAGACAGTCCAGGTCCGCACGGCCGATCTTGCAGGCTCGCAAGTTAAAGTGTCGGAGATCTCCCGTGGGAGCGGGAAGGGTGCTCTGCGTGCATTGGCAGCATGGTGGCAGCAGCAGCAGTGTTCCACGTAGCAGCTTAGACAGCAGTTCCTATCGAGACGCTTTTTTCGACGCTCAATTTTGGCTCAAGCCGGTTTGTGGATAGCCGAGGAAGCTCTCGTGCAGACCCGACCCGTGGCGGCCCAGTCTCCATCACAATTTCCATAACCACAGCGACTCCGATCCCATTTTCCATATTCCTTGCTCTCTTCATCCAGACCCTGCGCATGGTCAGTGTAGTGGCGAGCTCGAGCGTTTCACCGACGGACGCGCCGTGTGTGGGCCTCCTCTGGCAGACTGTCGAGGAGGAGGAGTACCCAGAAATCAACTTCGCACACCCTCTTTTGGCTTCCCTTTCCCCTCCTCTCCTCTGACTCTGTCTGGAAAGTCTTCCGTCCTCTCTGCGAGTTGTTTTTTACACAGGATTTCATTGACTGTTTTTCCCTATGTGTTTTTATCTGGTCGGTTATGGTTCTTTTAATGGTGCTCCCGCTGCAGCGCCGCTGTCATTTCTGCGCGTCGGTCGTTCAAAATCGTGCTCCCGCTGCAGCGCTGGCCTCGTTTCCGCGCCTCCGGACGGCACTTGGCATTCGAAAGCTCCCACATCCGGTAGGCACGTTGGCAGAGGGCATGGAGCTGGCATTCTGGACAGGCCTTGTCCTCTCGTACGCGGGCCACTTACCTTCCAAGTCATCCGGTGCCATGCTACGGCATGTAATGCAATGCTGTGTTGTGCACCGCTGTGCGATGCTATGCTTTGCGTTGCGAGGCTTTGTGATGCAATGCTTCACCACGCAATGCCACGCCATGCTATGACATCCTATGCTCTGTCGTGCTCTTCTACGCCATGCTTGCCCATCCATCGCGTACCCTCTACGGACCGAGCCTTGATAGGTTTCCATTCGAAGTGAACCGACCCCTGGTAGGATCCCAGAACAGTTGGATCGAGCCCTCGTAGAATGCCATACGACCTGGATCCAGCCCTGATCGGATTTTATGAGTGCTGGATTGAGCCCTGGTAACATGCTACTGGAACTGGGTCGAACCCCAGTCGGATTCTGCTAGATTTGGGTCCAGCCTTAAAAGGATTCCATCCGAGTTGAATAGAGTCCTAGTAGGGTGCTATGAAAGCTGGACCAAGCTTCCGTATGATTCGAGTAGAGTTGGGCCCAGATTTTGTAGGATCTCATTGGAGCCGGATCGAGCCTGAGTAGGATGCTATAACTCAGGACCGATCCCTTGTCGGCTCCCATTCGAGCTGGATCGAGTCATAGTAGGACCCAACAAGAGCAGGATCCCGACCTGATCGGATTCTATTCGAACTGGGTGCAACCCCAGTAGGATGCTATCAGAGCTGCATCAATCCATAGTGGCATTTCTTATAGCTGAATCGAGCTCGAGTAGGATGCCATTACAGCTGGATCCAGCCCTGATAGGATTCTACTAGTGCTGGATCGAGCTGTCGTTGTCGTCCTCGTCGACGTTGTTGTCATTATCGTTGTCGTTGTGGTCGCCGCCGCCGTTGACGTTGTCGCCGTCATCGACTTGTTCGTCGTTGTCGTCGTCGGCGTTCGTTGCCAACTGCGCGCATCAGGAGGGGGGGTCCCCCGCCCCGGCTCGAACCTACCGCCCTCCATCTTCGGAACAAGGGGGTGTGGGTGGGGGGGCCTGGTTAGTGAGGCTGGTGTGCTGGGGGTGGGGGAGGGCCCCCCTCTGGTTGTCCTGTCGCGCCGGATGTCTTGCCCCCCCCCGGTTCCGATGTGACTCGGGATGGTCCCCAAGCAGACGTCCACGGAACGAGTCGCAGCAGCCTCCCAGAGGCAGAGAACCGCGCATCGAACGTCGACGCCGGCGACGACAGCGACGTCGACGCCGAAGACGGCGAGGCCGTCGACGACGGCTCGGCCTGCTGCGGCGGCGGGAGCGAGCGCCCGGGAGCCCGGGCCTCCAGAGGCCGCTGGGGAGGCAGCCGGAGGCTTCGGGGAGCGCCGGAGGAGCCCCCCGAGGGAGGAGAGGATTCTCGCTCCTGGGCCCTCGAGCCTCGACCCTCGGCCCGTCGATCCTCGATCCTCGGCGAGGGCGACGGCGGCGACGGCCGCGACGTCGACGGCGAGGACGACGACGAGGTCGACGGCGGCGACGGCGACGGGGTCGAGGTCGAGAGCGACGGCGACGACGAGGTCGAGGTCGAGGACGACAGCGGCGACGAGGAGGACGACGGCGAGGCGGACCACCACGACCACGACCTTGTCGCGACGTTGCAGCAACAGTCGGACGGCGCAGGTGGTCCGCGGCGGCGCAAACTGCGGCCGAACCTGATACCGAAAGCGCCCGAGCGAACGCCGTGAGATCCCGTGCTAGGGGCAGGCCGCGACCACGACAACTAAGAGGTCGAACACGATGACGATGGCGGCGACAACGACGACGACGAAGACGACGACGGCCTCGACGACGACGACGACATCGACGACGACGACGCCTACGACGACGACCTCCTCGACCTCGAGGTCAAGGTCGACGACGACGGCGATGACGACGACGACCTCCTCCTCGACCTCGTCGATCACGACCTCTTCGACGTCGAGGTCGAGGTCGAGGACGACGACGACTACGTCGACGACGACGTCGACGACGACGACGAGGTCGACGGCGACGACGACGGCGAGAGCGAGTGCACAGGCTCCCCCCGGCGTGGAGCACGACGCCCCCGCCGCGTCTGCCTTCGCGTCGAGCAGCATGGCCTCGACGACGTGCCCCCCCGCCCGCGCCCGCCCGCCGCTGGGCCGCCCGGGGGGGCAGACCCCCCCCTCCCCAGCCTCGCGCAGGGGGGGCGGGGAGGAGGAGGAGGAGGAGGAGGAGGAGGAGGAGGAGGAGGAGGAGGAGGAGGAGGAGGAGGAGGAGGGAGGAGGAGGAGGAGGAGGAGGAGGAGGAGGAGGAGGAGGAGGAGGAGGAGGAGGAGAGGAGGAGGAGGAGGAGGAGGAGGAGGAGGAGGAGGAGGAGGAGGAGGAGGAGGAGGAGGAGGAGGAGGAGGGGAGGAGGAGGGGAGGAGGAGGAGGAGGAGGAGGAGGAGGAGGAGGAGGAGGAGGAGGAGGGGGAGGGGGGAGGGGGCGGGGGAGGGGGAGGGGGAGGGGGAGGGGGAGGGGAGGGGGAGGGGAGGGGAGGGGGGGGAGGGGGAGGGGTGGAGGAGGAGGGGAGGGGGTAGGGCTTCAGAAGAGCACCCCTGCTTCTTGGAGGGCGCGGGCCTTATCTATAGACATGAGGCTGGCGCCTTCTAACAAGCAGGCTCCTTCTAGGAAGCCCTTCCCCCCTTCTGCGCACCTCTACCGTGAAAAGACCACGGTAAGTTAAAGCACGAGGCGAGGATGTGCGTTTTTGTGTCATGCTGCGTAACAGCCCCCGCCTCGTGATGTTAGCCTGCCTACCTCCTCTGCTGGACTGATAACGACTCCATGGATGGCGGCTCTGCAGGCCCGAGTTCAGGCACGAGAGGCGTTGGCGGCGGCAAAGTCGGCCACCAGGGCGTCACTCGGAGCAGCCAGGTGAGCAGTCGCGATGACAATTGACTCCTCGATAAATGGCTCGGGCCCCAAGGGATCCTTTATAAAAAGAGCCAAGACTACGCCCAGTACTGTAAATGGCGGGGGATCTTTCCTGTACTGTGAATGGCGGTCTTTTCTTGTACTCCGACGCGGGTTCGACGCGGTTTCGACGTGGATTCGACGTGGACTCGACACGGATTCGATGCGGATCGTGGCGCTACGGGACAGGCAGGGTTCCCCGAATATGCGACACAGCTCAGATTTCCGCAGGTGTTTGCTTGTTTCGTTGACAATCCAGTGCTTGTGCTGTTTCATGTTGTTGGCAATCCCGCTTCTTTTTGTTTTGTGTTGTCATATTGTGGATGCTGAAGTTCTGCGCTTGTTCGTTGACTTCGAATGTGGGCACCAGGGGCCGTCTTCGGGACCCAGATCCGCTTCCCGTGAACTGTGAAATTGGTCGGATCCTTTTGGGCCCGCACTGTGAACACATTCAATCCGCGGGAGGCCTGGCAAAACGGCCGGAGGACCTTCCAGGATGGCCCCAAGACGGCCAGCTCCAAAGACCCCCGCCCCGAAGGGGCGACCCGTTTAGCGGCAGGTCTTGCCCCTTTCTCCTCAAGCTGCGGCTGCTCGTCCTCGTCCTCCTCCGGTCCCCTCCTCTCTCCTTCCCCGGTCGTCCCCTCCCCGCACCATCCTCCTCCCTGACCTCCCCTCGCTCTTGCCCGCTTTCCTCTGTCTCCCGCCTCGCGCTCCGTCGGCAGCGCGTCTTGAAAGGCATGTTCCATACTCTCGGGGGTCGCATGTGCGTCGCGAGGCTGTCGTCGCTGCTGTGATGCCCGCTCTCCGCCCTCCCTTCCTGGCAGCCGTGCGCTGGGACAGGTCGCTCCCTCCTCATCCCTGGCCCGACCAGGCCGCTGATGTCTCGATGCCTGAAGTTCGCGGGCCCTGGAGTTCTCTCGACACCTTCCCGGGACCCCTGCCCTGGGGGTTTGAGTGTCGTTGATTCTGTGTGTCCCGGGTCGCGGTTTGACTGCCCCAGGGTCTGGGCACGGCTTTGAGAGGCCGAACGTGGCAAACGATAAGCCGCCCTTCCTCTGCTCAAGACGTTGGAGGCCCGGGCGTGCGGCAATCTCAGGCACCTCGACAGGGACCTGCTGCCGCAGGGCAGCATGAAGAGCATCATGCAGGCCGGCCGTCCACCGCCCGAACCTTGCCCATCCGTTTCCGCTGCTTCGGAGTCGTGCCCAGGCATCTCGAGGACCTCTCGAGGAGCGGTGGGTATCGATGTCTGAGACACTGGAGGGAACCGCCGCCCGCACATCCGGTACCTTCCCAAGGCCTTCCCAAGGGAGCAGTGGATTCGGGGACTAAGCGATGACATGAACATAGTAACTTGGAGGTCCGCGCGGATTGCTCGGATCGGCGCTGGACCCTCTTTACCAGGAGGCTTCAGTGCCGATCTGAGGAATCCGCGCGGACTTCCGAGTTTTTATGTTTACATTAGTGTTTGTTCCCCTATGGATAGGGATGTCTGTGAAGTGGAGTGCGAGAGAGTACCAGTGTCTTGTGAGGAGGAGGAGGAGGAGGACCAGTGTAAACCAAATAATCACAAGCGATATTGGAATAATCCCTCCCTCCAAGCTCCCTCATCACAGGCCCCTACAAGGGTTGATTATCACTGAGTGAACTGCCTCGTTGGAAGACAACCGCTTGAGGACCCTGAAGCATGCCATAACATTATCCTCGGGACTCCAACGCCATAGATCAACCTAACTGGTGCGTCTTGGCAATCCTGAACCGTGCCAGAACGCCATACCTGGGACTTCAGCTCCGCGAATCAGCGTAACTGTTGCGCCCTCATAATCTTGAATCTTTCCAAACCATGATTTCTGGTGCGTTGAACATGGGACTTCTTCAAACTCTTGCAGTTGTTTAGCAGTAGTGTGCGCGGCGCTGAGGCGAGAGCCACATTTTGAAAAGGAATCGCCCTCAATCCGTGAAGCACTTGCAATGTGTTAAACGAATGTGCGCGGCGCTAAGGCGAGAGAGCTACATTTTGAAACGACCCGCCCTCAATACGTGAAGTTCTTGCAATGTTTTAGAACGACTGTATGCGTCGCTTAGGCGAGAGCCACATTTTGAAAACGACCCGCCCTCAAGCTGGGAATATGCTGCCAATGCTGAAGCTTCAGAGTCATATATGATGAGAAAGTCTCAGGCGAAGCGCCCGGCCCGCCCTTTCGACAGGCTTCGGGGTGCTACGGGGAGAAGTAATATGTAAGGAAAGGAGGAGGAGGAAGAGCAGGAGAAGGAGGAGGAGCAGGAGAAGGAGGAGGATGAGGAGGATGAGGAGGAGGAGGAGGAGGAAGAGGAGGAGGAGGAGGAGGAGGAGTGAGGAGAAGGGGGAGGAGGGGAGGTTGAGGAGCAGAGGAGGAGGATGAGGAGGAGGAGGAGTGGGAGAAGGGGGAGGAGGGGGAGGAGGAGGAGTTGGAGCAGAAGAGGAGGAGGAGGAGGAGGAGTAGGAGGAGGAGGACGAAGAGCAGAGGGACCAGGACGAGGAGGAGAAGGAGGAATAGGATGATGATGTGGAGAAGGAGGAGGAGGAGGAGGAGGAGAAGCCGCGGGCCCCGAGGACAGGGCCGCTGGCAGCGCTGCAGCCGACAGCGGCAGCCCGCGAACCCGATGCATCCCCAATAAACTCTTACATCCCATAATCCTTCGCACTGTCTTTACACTACGCCCTGACCTATCACATGGTGATTCTTTTCCCTCACCCCGCGTCAACTGCCACGAGTGAGCCTACGACCTCATTACCTTCACGACGGCATCGACGCCCAAGCACCACCACGGCTTCGACATCTACACCGTGCGCCCACACAGCGAGCACCACTTGCCAGGCCATTTTGTTCAGCCGGCTTTACCAATACTGCAGCATTTTGCAAGCAGTAGCACAACGACCTCGTTGACTTCCCCCAACCCTGCCTGGCACGGAAGGGAGAGGGAAAAGCGTGCAGCGGCACGAATGCTACTACGGGTAGCCTCAGCGCGCGCCCTCGTCGACCAATCGACCCACCAGCAGCTTCGCGCAGCTCAACTATTTCTAGACCAGCACCGCAGTGCAGGCGACACAATGTAAAGCTGCACGCAGCCTCCCCAAGCCAAGGCAAATGCAAGGGGAAGTGCCAACAGCGACAAAACAACAGCAAAGGGAAAGGCCCAACCTGGCAACCCGTCGGGCACAGCGGGCACGCCTACCCAACTCAGCATGATCTAGTAGGCATGACCAACTGAGTCGAAGGCAGCAGTTGCCTATGTTGCAGGAAGCAATTCCACGCCATACAACACCTGCTTATACACTTGCGATACAGAGTAGCACGATGAAAAAACTACTACATGCAACCCGTCTCATGACTGCCACCCGGCATTATGCATGCACTACAACAAAGCTTCAGCACTGCCACACAAACCAACAATGACAAAGGACTACGAGCAGACGCAGCTACGATATCAGCAGAACTGTCAGAAGGAACACACACGTCAAGCATGTATCCAAATACGACGTGGCTATACCACCCACCGCTACTATCGCGACAGAGCAAACTCACCGACAACTCCTCAGTGACACCAAGACGGAACCGACCTGCATACCTTTCTGGTTTCAAAGCGATGGGCACCCCCAATACCTACAGCACCAGCTCGAGACGGACGCGACTGTTAGCCAACACGCGTTCGCCAGCACTGGCTTCCGGCCCGACTCACAGCTCGGCCTGGCAACGCCAGATGTCACGGACACGTGGGTACAGCGCACCACCTCGGGTCAAGTGGCTGCCGTCATTGGCAAGCCACCAGACGATGCTTGGACGACCAGCGCCATGCACCGCGCCGCTGCCCAGGGATGGGGGGAACTCAGCCAATCTAACGAGCAGCTCATTCGTGCGCGCACGTCTAACGAGATGGTACAAAACACAGTTTTGCTCCGAGGTGTCGCCAAATACGCGAGTACACCTGCCATCCCAATAGCTAGACAACCCACATGGCACTCAAATGCTTCGAAGATCTGACAGATACTTCAACTCAGAGAGCTACTCAACGACACGCACGCTGCATGATTTGACCAATGCAGAACCTACACCTACCGGGGCTCCGAGCAGAATATTGGCACTGAATATCCCGCGACTGGCCACCGCCATAAACACGAGAGACAAGCGAAGCAGCTGCAAATGTTTCTCACGCAATCCTGCAGCGTACATGCCGACCTCAGGCAGCTACAACCTACCTCAGTTGTGTGTGGCGTCGAACCCCCTCAGGGAACCCCCATTGTTTTTTTTGTTGGGGGGATTTTCGGGGGGGAAGGACCCGAGAGACAATCCCCAACTCCGGTTTTTTCGCGGGTTTTCCGGGGGGGGGGGCGGGGGGGAAACTCCCGAAAACCCCTTGCATTTCAGGGGTTTTCCTGTTTGTTTCAAAGGTTCTGGGGCCCCACATTGAAAAACAATATCAGTTCAGACGAGCCATCAGGAAACACTAGAAATCCCCCCCAGGTCGTTCTTTCCTGGTTTTTCGAATGTTTTTCTCGAGGGGGGGGGACCCACGAGAAACTTCCCATCTCGAGTTTTTTGTCGGAGGGGTTTTCGTTTTTTGTCGGCGGTTTTCCCGGGGTGCGAACGAATGTCCAGGAACAAAACCCAACTATGTTTTTTTGTTTTTTTGTTTTTTCTCCGGAGGAGTAACACTTGAAAAACCCTCCAGCTCGCTTCGTATGAGCTCGCATGCTAGCATGCGCAGCCGCTGGTCCCAACGCCCATGCGACATGCCATCCTGCCGACTTGCACGATGTAGGCGCGATGGGATGCTATTCGCGCCAGGCGGCGCGGAAGAGCACGGGCTGCGCCACCATTGCATCGTCGCTCTTGCATGTGCACAGCTTGCCGTCGACATCGACAACGTCAGGATGCGATTCACACGGCAGCATTACAATCAAGACGGCACAGCAAAGGGTCCCAACGAGACCTTTCATCGCATTTGCAACCAGTAGCATGCCAAGCAATGCCCATTCGCTCTGGCCGAGAAAAACGGCATACATGCCAACTACAAGACCACGGATAACAACGCGATCCTGTGTTCCATCACTGACGGCGGCAACAACATTTTGACAGGCTCGTCGCTACTATCACTTACCAATATTATGGCGGACGTCCTCCCCGCATAATGACCAGCAGCGCTGCGCCCGCCACGGGCCACATCGATCGTTGACAGGGCCCGCAGGCACATTGCCCCGCCGACCTCGTGCGTGCAACCGCGCCACGTTGAACAAAAGAGACACCAAGCTACATGACCAAGGTGCTCAACGAACGGACTGGTACGGTGGGGCTGCCACCGTCAATTCGCCAACCCACATTACCACCGACGCACTTCGAGCTATTGCCACCCGCGCCTGGCAAACCCAAATGGCCACCAGGGATCGGGGATCTCTCGCCTACGCCAGTCGAGAGAATATACCCATGGCACCACAAGAGACCAGTGATTACCTTTGTGACCATGCGATGCCGTCCACGCCTACGATGCGTACATCGCACCCCATGCATACGACTTTTGTCTTCAGACCTGCTACAACATCAGTAGCATCCCGACAGACACCGGCCGCGGCAATGCGCATTGCGACTGGGTGCAGCAGCAACTCGAGCAGCGGCGGCAAACTGAGCAAACATAATGCAACTTCCAGGGCAGGCTACGTGAGAAATGCTCAGGACACACTCTGCCGACACCTCCACGCTAGCTAATGCCTCGCATCGGCTTCAGACCAAGACCATCCGAAAGTCAGCGTGACCAGTCGCCAGCACCACCAGCGCACCAGCCTACGCCACCACCCAAGCTGAATATGCCAACACCTGCCACAGTCCCAACGGCTAAACCATTACAACCTGTGGTAACCAACCCTTGGGGTGAGTGCGAAACTACTGCAGCGCAGACAACAGCTCACGCGCAGCAGCAGCAGACTATTGGACAGCGCGCAGACGATGACGACAGTGACCAGATAAGCCGCGGCGATGACTACAGTTGCGCCCCCAAGCCATTCACACTAACATCATTACCTCTCAGCCAAGGGCATGACATGCTCTGTCCACCAGGCTGGAAAGCGCACAGAGCCAAGGGCGACTACAGCGACGAAGACAGCGGCGAGGACAGCTGGCATTACGCAGCCTACTACAGGGAGAACGACAACACTCATACGTACCGCTTCCCGCACGGCTGCCAAATTCTGGATGCTTTGCACAGGTGCCCTGACAAGGACAATCGCGAGTCCTTCATCAGCAACTCCGACCAGTGCGCACTGCCCCGCCCGCCGCTTAACTAGACGCAGACGCAGACGCTGCGCCACTACAGTCGGGGTCCTGAAGAAGGAACCCTTTTCGTTGGGGAGGGGCTCAGTGTTCCTTAATTGTTTCGCAGCTTGCCTTGGATTTTCCTTAGGTTTTCGATACGAAATCGAAGTTCAACTTATGGAAAATAGGGGCCTCGTTCCTTATTTAGGGTTTCTTAGGTCAACGCCCCGACTGTAATGCCCTCCCGGCTTCACCCGCGGGGCCGGCTACATACTTGGTGCTCATGGGGCGCCCAGCTGGCAGACGCACACCTTCCACCAGCGCGACCACGACTAGGCGAAGCACCACATGCAGAGCTAGGTCGGAGGATACAAGACTTTCCATTGCATGATAGGAATACTGCAGACTTCAGATTTGCAGCTAGCCGAACCAGCAGACACTTCTCACCCTTACTCAGCACACCTACGGCAGCATTGCACAACATGATTAAACAAGCCATCATCACAGGTTCCACTCTTGTCACAACTACGACGACGGCATGACACATGATTGGGCATTCAATATACACGACACAGCATGGCGTCTACAGCACATCTGCAGTCAGACTGGCAGGCTCTGCAGAGCATCAAACGACAATGATTGCAGCCTCTCGCCATCACATCGAGCTCGACCGACAGCGACGTCCAGCCAGACGACACACCTCGACCTGCACCGCGAGACGACCGTGCTACACGACCGACAGCTACGATCACGCCAACCCAACAGCCAACAAACACAATTGCACAAACAGCGCAGCATACTAATACCACCAGAATGATGCGAAGCCCGATACACACACCAGCGCCAAGACTCAAGACCCCATCGATCTGTCCACCCAAAGCAGCAACAGCACAGCTCTGGCTCGCCGGTATACCAACATCAGAGCTAGCACCACAGACCTTTGCGACCCTCCAAATTTACGTTCGGCCAAAAACATCACCTACCAACCTACAAGACAGACAGATGGGCTCAACGCCGATACCCTCACACGCTGGACACATCGAAACACTGTGCGTGGAGGACATCAGCGACCAACGATTCCTACAGCATGTGGGCACAATTCGGAAACACCAGCAGCAGTATCAACAATATTTGGAATAAGTACGACAGCGCAACATACGTGACAGAGCATCACAGCAGCGCCACGAAATTACGACAGCACTCGCAGCACCGACTATGCACAAGCCTAAGTTCCCTACACCCGACCACGAAGCTCCACCTACACTTAGACCGAAGTTCAGTACCCGCCGTGCAGACGGTGAAGACTACTGGGGGGAGAACGTCGGTTTTCACGCAACCACCAACCTCTACCAGTACTTTGGTTTCCACTGGGATAAGTTTCATACCGGCTGCGCAGATGCGGAGCATACTTGGGCTAGTTTACGACCTCGCATCTTCCACATCAGCGGCCTTCAAACCATCAGTTGCCGCAGGACGAGGGCCTCGGATTATCCACTCCTCTCCTCGTACATTTTGCTTGCACTCAGCTTTGTCTCGGTGGCATTGCTCTCCCGCGTCCGTGAGGGTCCACTTGTCTCCCCGATCCATCCGCTTGGTTCACGCGCTTTTGCTTCAATTTCATGCGTTTCTTTTCGATTCGGCTATTCCACGCTTGAGTTGTATGTTCCCGCTGAGAAGTAGCTTCACAATGGCCCCTCCTGCTGTCGTTCGTCCCTCCTCTCTTCTCTCACCTTTCCCGCTCCGCTGGGCCGCTGGCCTCTTCTCCCCCGCGGGTGCCTTCCCCTGCTGTTGGCGTGGGGGGAGGGGGTCATGGGGCCTTGTTTCCGCGTGCGGATGCCAGGCGCGTGCCCCTCGCTGCGGCGCTGGCTCGGCGCGGCACTTGCTCCCTCTTCTTCCTCTTTGCTCGCTGCTGTGTGCCGATGGGTTATGTGGGGGATGGGGGATTCCACGGCGCCTCGTCTCCCCCGCGTATTATCACGCCGACGCTCTTTTTCTTCTTGTTTCTTTACAGCTTACGCCTCGGCTGTCGGTGCATTCGATTTTAGTGTGCGGTACTGTAGCCTCAGGCCCATCTACACCGTCAGTGTCAGCCTAACGTAGCCCCCCCCCCCCGACGTAGATCACCCATCGCTGAATTATCCAGCAAGTGAAGTTTAAAGCCAGCATCTTGCGCCAGCCACTGCTCTCCTTCGTTGCTTGTCTAATGTTGCGGTGTCCTTTCTGCACTCACTGGGGGTGGGTGGGGGGTGGGTGGGGCGGGGGGCAGATGGGAGGGGGTTAGCATGGGAAGACCAGCTGCACGCAGCTGCTTTTCAGCCCCCCCCTGGTCTACAGGGCGTGGTCCCGCCGCTGTGGCCTGCCAGCGCTGCTTGAACCAGCCGCCATACCAGTGCCAGCACAGTCAGTTTCAAAACGCGCGCTGCTGCTAGTGTCGTCGCCTGTTCGCCCTCTTCTTCTCCGCAGCATTTGGCCATGCTGTCGCTGCTATGGTGGAGCTGGGGAGGCTTTGGGTGAGTTGATCGGGAAAGAATTGGACGGTGGGGGTGGACATCTCGTGTCAGCACGCAACAGTTTACAGGCCAGCCTGCGCCGACAGTTCAGTTTTAGCCTTGCAGTACTCTCGCTATGCCCAGTCTTCCAGGTCCCCCTGGACGCCAAGGCGTGTCCCCGCAACACTATTGTGACCTATTATTTTTACTTGCTATGCTACAGCGCTGCCCTTCTCTGCTTGGACGTACTGCGCCAATCTGACGGCAGCGCACCATACATGCGCTCTTACAGCTGAGGATGCATATTACACATGTGTCTTCCTTTCAGCTTCAGTATATATCTGGCTAATTGCTACTCGATATAAATACAGGCCAGTCATCTCTCTGCTTCAGCCTTCGCAGTTACCCGTCAGCAGCTACCAAGGATTCGTGCTGAATTTGGAACTAGTTATCAGCAAGCACGGGGGTCTTGGGACCATGGGATCTCGGGGTGAACCGACAATGCAACCTGACAGATGTAAGCGCAGCGTCAACAAGAGCCTTTCAACACACAGTCTCAGCCTACTAAAGGTCAGCCAGTACCGACCTGGCCAGCTTTTCAGCAACTGTAAGCTCAGCCGCTTTGCCATCACACTGGAGCTCTGTACCCCATATCTCTTATCTTTCGTGGCGCTACCTCACTCTCTGTTATGCGTCGCCTGCTTTATTTTTGCACCGCCTTGTTTGTACCCTGCAGCACGCATCTGCTATGTTGCTGCATTCCTTCACCTGCTGCTGTGGGTTGGGGTGGAGCTAGGATATCGAGTGGGATGGGGCCTCCTACACTGTGCCAGCCTTAGTAACCTTACGCTGCAGCCTAGCTAATCCTGGTTTCATCGAAAGCACCACAACGCGCGTTGTGCTCCCTCCCCTCCCCCCCCCCTCCCCCACCCCACAACGTACCGCTCCCACCCCCCTCAGTGCGTCCCTGGCGCTGCCGCAGTGCGTCCGGCACCACAGTCTGGGAGGTGGGGGGGTGCGCTACATGTGACCCCTCCCGTTTCCCCCCCCTCCCCCCTCCCCCATAAGGCCCGTCATGGCCGCGAATTGCAAAAAAAGCTCCTCCAGGTGGCGCTGCGAGAGTGCCAAGTCGGGTGCACCTCACCAGCCCATAAAGACACGATCGGCGGCTTCCTTGAGGCCCCCTTGGAGGCTGTCTTGAGCCGTGCTCAGCCATCTTGGACCATCCTGAGGCTGTCTCGAGGCCTCTTGGCGATGCAGACGAGGGTCAGAGAGAGAGGCACTCAGATCCGACGTTGCAAAAATTTACCTCGTCGCAGGAAATCACGACTGGACCCCCAGACACTATCTTCCTGCGTCATCATCCGGGACGGATCGATATGTGAGGGCCCTGGGGCCCGAAATGGAGCCCAAACGCCCGGCTCGAAAGAATTGAGTCGCCAGGATCTCCCAGAGATCAGATGTCGTGGTTTTTCAATACGGGCCCCCCGGAAGTCTCGACCCATTCCCAAGATCTTTTTTTTTTTTTTTTTTTTTTTTTTCAATCTGGGTAATCTTTTGACGTTTCCGCGGCCCAGCGAGGGCCTCCAGAGGCTGAGCACGGCGAGAAACCTCGGTCTCGATTTTCTCAAAACGTTGGATCTCTGGGCCCAGGGGAAGATCGGCATGTCGACGCGGATCTGGCCGTGGCGGCGAGGGCGTCCCCGCCTTGCCGCGCGGTCCCCAAGAGGAGGAGGAGGAGGAGGAGGAGGAGGAGGAGGAGGAGGAGGAGGAGGAGGAGGAGGAGGAGGAGGAGGAGGAGGAGGAGGAGGAGGAGGAGGAGGAGGAGGGGAGGAGGAGGAGGAGGAGTAGGAGGAGGAGGAGGAGGAGGAGGAGGAGGAGGAGGAGGAGGAGGAGGAGCGAGGGGAGGAAGGAGGAGGAGGAGGAGGAGGAGGAGAGGAGGAGGTAGGAGGAGGAGGAGGAGGAGGAGGAGGAGGGAGAGGAGGAGGAGGAGGAGGAGGAGGAGGAGGAGGAGGAGGAGAGGGGAGGAGGAGGAGGAGGAGGAGGAGAGGAGGAGGAGGAGGAGGAGGAGAGGAGGAGGAGAGGAGGAGGAGGAGGAGGAGGCGGAGGAGGATGAGGAGAGGAGGAGGAGGAGGAGGAGGAGGAGGAGGAGGAGGAGGAGGAGGAGAGGAGGAGGAGGAGGAGGAGGAGGAGGAGGAGGAGGGGGAGGAGGGGGAGGGGGGGAGGCCGGAGGGAGGAGGAGGAGGAGGGGGAGGATGAGGAGGACGAGGAGGAGGAGGGGGAGGAGGAGGAGGACGAGGAGGAGGAGGAGGAGGAGGAGGAGGAGGAGGAGAGGGAGGAGGAGAGGGAGGAGGAGGGGAAGGAAGAAAAAGTCAGCACGCAAACTCGTAGCGTGGCGACGCAGCTGGCCGTCCTCGGCTCTCTCCGAGGGCAGGCAGACCGCCCCTCAGCGAGCCCAGCCCTGGCCAAGCGGGGCGACCGCGCCCACGACGACGACGCCCACGACGACGACGACGACGACGACGACCGCGCCCACGACGGCGACGACGACGCCCACGACGACGCCCACGACGACGACGACAACGACGACGACGACCGCGCCCACGACGACGGCGCCCACGACGACGACGACGACGACGACCGCG
>CAUYUJ010017112.1:0-67500 GCA_963575745.1 Prorocentrum cordatum
CCTTTTACTGCTAAAAAGCAGGCAGGCGGGATCGGCTGTTTCAAGTCATCTTGACACGCGATGACGGTTTTCTGAACTTAACTCGAGCTTCAGGACAGCTACAGAGCTGATCAGCACAGCTAATCGATCCAGAATGAGCAGGCGCGTTCGCCGGTTGAATCTAGAGGTCTGAACTCGGTCTGCTAGCCGAGCTAGGTCCGCAAACCTATTCGCATTATTCAAGTCATCTTGACAGACGCTCTCGGTTTTCTGAACTTAACTCGAGCTTCAGAACAGCTACAGAGCTGATCAGCACAGCCAATCGATCCAGAATGACCAGGCGCGTTCGCCTGTTGAATCCAGAGCTCTCAACTTGGTCTGCTGCCCGATCTAGCATCACGAAACTACTCGTATTGTTCGAGTGATCTTCAAAGTGCTCTCGCTTGTCTGCACTCAACCTGGGCTGGGGGGGGGGCTACAGTGCTGGTGGTCACGGAAATCGATTTGGAGACATCAGGCGCGTCCGCCTGTCGAATCCAGAGCTCGGAACTCGGTCTGTTGCCCGAACTAGGTCCGCGAAACTATTGTATTGTTCGAGTCATTCTGAGAGGTGCTATCGGTTTTCTGAACTTAACTCAGGCTGTAGGGTGGCTGCAGGGCTGATAATCACAGGAGTCGATTCGCAGACATCAGACGCGTCCGCCTGTCGCATTCAGAGGTCTGAAATCGGTTTGATACTCGAGCTGGGTTCCCAAACTATTCGTTTTGTTAGAGTCTTCTTGAGAGGTGCTGTTGATTTACGCACGTAACTCGGGCTGTAGGAGAGCTACAGAGCTCGCACAGAAGACAATCCAGAAGCATCGGGGGCGGTTCGGCTGTTGCATCGAGAGGTCTGAAAACATTGTATATTGTCAGGAAGCTCTACGAGTCCCCGGCGGTAAGGAAGGTTGACGGTTTACCGCCGGCGCCCAGTACTCGAGCTGGGTTTGCCAAACTAATGTTCGAGTCATCTTGAGAGGTGCTGTCGATTTACGCACGTCACTCCGGCTGTAGGGTGGCTGCAGGGCTGCTAATCACAGGAGTCGATTCGCGAACATCAGACGCGTCCGCCTGTCGCATTCAGAGGTCTGAACTCGGCATGATACTCGAGCTGGGTTCCCAAACTATTCGTTTTGTTAGAGTCATCTTGAGAGGTGCTGTCGATTTACGCACGTAACTCGGGCTGTAGGAGAGCTACAGAGCTCAGAAGACAATCCAGAAGCATCGGGGGCGTTCGGCTGTTGCATCGAGAGGTCTGAAATCGCCTGGGCTGAAAAACTATTCGTTCTCTGAATTTTTTCGACATTATATATTGTCAGGAAGCTCTACGAGTCCCCGGCGGTAAGAAAGGTTGACGGTTTACCGCCGGCGCCCAGTAGAGCTCTTCGTTATCGATGAGCTAGAGGAATTCCGCGGGCTGGAGCTAGTTGATCGGCCCGGCCAGAAAGGACAATGTGGTAACTTTGGGCCGGTTTTGCTAAGATTTGAAATATATTTGGCAATTCATTTTGAGAAAGCAGATTTTTACTCCGAGCATTGCTACCTTAATTTTCTTCTCCGAGCAGCTCAGCTCGTTCGTGAGAGTTTTACTATCCAAACATTTGGAGGAACCGACGTATCGTTGACACCGAGAAATGCAAATATGACGTTTTTCTAAATGCTCTAAGAAGCTGTCTGCTTCACATCTGAGCACTCTTACGCGTGCAAGGAGCTCTACGAGGTTCCCGGCGGTGGCCAGGTTGACGGTCCACCGCCGGCGCCAGTTGGCCGACCGGGCCAGAAAGAGCAAAGTGTTAACTTCTGGTCGGCTTTGCTGACATTTGAGAGATATTTGACAATTTATATTGAGAGAGCAGCTTTTTCGCACCTGTAGACGACTATTAGGGCTTCTGCGTCTTAGTATGAGCTCTGTAGGCGCAAATTTATTATTTAAACATTTAGGGGAACTAACTTCACCTGGACATGAAAAAGATCAATGTTCAATTTTTTTGCGAGAAATGCCTCTGGAAGCTCTCTCTTCCGACTCTGGGCACTTTAAGCGTGGAAGGAGCTCTACGACGTTCCCGGCGGTGACTGACCAGGTTGACGGTCCACGGCCGGCGCCAGTACCTCGTAGAGCTCTTCGGCATCGATGAGCTAGAGGAATTCCGGCGCTGAGTGGAGCTAGTACCTCGTAGAGCTCTTCGGCATCGATGAGCTAGAGGAATTCCGGCGCGGGATGCAGCTAGTTGGCCGACCCGGCCAGAAAGGAGAAAGTGGTAACTTTTGGGTGATTTCGAGGATATTTGAAAGATATTTGATTATTCATTTTGAGGAAGCAGATTTTTCGAACCTGTAGTGGGTTATGGCGCGTCCGGCAGTAAAATTCTCAGGTCCGTAGGTGCAGTATTACTATTGAAACACTTGGAGGGACCGACGTTGGATAAAAACAGAAAAACGTGATTTTTCAATTTTTCTGTTTTCGCTCCAGAAGCTCCCTTCATGTGTTCCGAGAAGCGCGGAGTGAGAAAACAGCTCTACGAGGGTCCCGGCGGTAACCTGGTTGACGGTTTACCGCCGGTTCCCAGTTGGCCGACCCGGCCAGAAAGGACAAAGTGGTAACTTTTGGGTGTTTTTGCAAAACATTGAAGGATATTTCACCATTTATTTGAGAAAGCAGATTTTTCGCACCTGTAGTGGGTTATGGCCCATCCGCCAGTAAAATCCCCAGGCCGATAGGTGCAGTATTACTATTGAAACACTTGGAGGAACCGACGTTGTATAAAAACAGAAAGACGTGATTTTTCGAGTTGCTCAGGTCTTGTTCTGGACGCTTTCTTCATGCTTACCGAGGAGCGCCGTGTGAGAAAAGAGCTCTATGAGGGCCCCGGCGGTAACCTGGTGGACGGTTTACCGCCGGTTTCCAGTTACCTCGTAGAGCTCTTCGGCGTCGATGAGCTAGAGGAATTCCGGCGCGGGGTGGAGCTAGTTGGGCGACCCGACCAAAAGAGACAATGTGACAACTTTTGGTCGTTTTTGCGAATATTTGAAAGATATTTGACAATTCATTTCGAGAACGGGTATTTTCCCCACGTATAGTAGGGTATGCCGCGTTTGCCAGTTAAATCCTCAGGTCTGTAGGTGCAATATTACTATGAAAAGACTTGCTCGAACCGACTTTGTATGAAAACAAGAAAAATGTGATTTTTCAAGTTTTCCTGCTCTCGCTTCAGAAGCTTCCTTCATGTGTTCCGAGGAGCGCTGTGCAACAAAAGAGCTCTACGAGGTGCCTGGCGGTGGCCTGCTTGACGGTTTACCGCCGGTTCCCAGTTTTAAGGTTTTCTGCTCACGCAAAAGAAAGCTTCCTCTATATGCTCTAAGCAGCGTCGTGCAGAGAAGAGCTCTACGAGGCTTCCAGCGGTAATCTGGTTGACGGTTTACCGCAGGCTCCCATCGATCTCTGGGTTTTGGACGCTACCAAGTGGACGCTGCCAAGTTGCTCGACCCGGCCAGAAAGAAGATGTGACAACTTACTTCGTAGAACTCTTCGTCGTCGATGAGCTAGAGGAATTCCGGCGCGGGGTGGAGCTAGTTGGTCGACCCGACCAGAAAGGGCAACGTGACAACTTTTGGGTGGTTTTGCGAATATTTGACAGATATTTGATTGTTTATTTTGAGAAAGCAGATTTTTCGCATCTGTAAACGACTATCAGGGCTTCTGCGTCTTAATATGAGCTCTGTAGGCGCAAATTTACGATTTAAACATTTGGGGGAACTAACTTCATCTTGACATGAAAAGATCAATGTTCAATTTTTTGCGAGAAATGCCTCTGGAAGCTCTCTCTTTCGGCTCTGAGCACTTTAAGCGTGGAAGGAGCTCTACGACGTTCCCGGCGGTGACCAGGTTGACGGTTCACGGCCGGCGCCAGTACCTCGTAGAGCTCTTCGGCATCGATGAGGTAGAGGAATTCCGGCGCGGAGTGGAGCTAGTACCTCGTAGAGCTCTTCGGCATCGATGAGCTAGAGGAATTCCGGCGCGGGATGCAGCTAGTTGGCCGACCCGGCCAGAAAGGACAAAGTGGTAACTTTTGGGTGATTTCGCGAATATTTGAAAGATATTTGATTATTCATTTTGAGGATGCAGATTTTTCGCACCTGTAGTGGGTTATGGCGCGTCCGGCAGTAAAATTCTCAGGTTCGTAGGTGCAGTATTTCTATCAAAACACTTGGAGGAACCGACGTTGGATAAAACAGAAAAACGTGATTTTTCAATTTTTCTGTTTTCGCTCCAGAAGCTCCCTTCATGTGTTCCGAGAAGCGCGGAGTGAGAAAACAGCTCTACGAGGGTCCCGGCGGTAACCTGGTTGACGGTTTACCGCCGGTTCCCAGTTGGCCGACCCGGCCAGAAAGGACAAAGTGGTAACTTTTGGGTGTTTTTTGCAAAACATTGGAGGATATTTCACCATTTATTTGAGAAAGCAGATGTTTCGCACCTGTAGTGGGTTATGGCCCATCCGCCAGTAAAATCCCCAGGCCGATAGGTGCAGTATTACTATTGAAACACTTGGAGGAACCGACGTTGTATAAAAACAGAAAGACGTGATTTTTCGAGTTGCTCAGGTCTTGTTCTGGACGCTTTCTTCATGCTTACCGAGGAGCGCCGTGTGAGAAAAGAGCTCTATGAGGGCCCCGGCGGTAACCTGGTTGACGGTTTACCGCCGGTTTCCAGTTACCTCGTAGAGCTCTTCGGCATCGATGGGCTAGAGGAATTCCGGCGCGGGGTGGAGCTAGTTGGGCGACCCGACCAAAAGAGACAATGTGACAACTTTTGGTCGGTTTTGCGAATATTTGAAAGATATTTGACAATTCATTCCGAGAGCGGGTATTTTCCCCACGTATAGTAGGGTATGCCGCGTTTGCCAGTTAAATTCTCAGGTCTGTAGGTGCAATATTACTATGAAAAGACTTGCTGGAACCGACTTTGTATGAAAACCAAAAAATCGTGATTTTTCAAGTTTTCCTGCTCTCGCTTCAGAAGCTTCCTTCATGTGTTCCGAGGAGCGCTGTGCAACAAAAGAGCTCTACGAGGTGCCTGGCGGTAGCCTGCTTGACGGAAAACCGCCGGTTCCCAGTTTTAAGGTTTTTCTGCTCACGCAAAAGAAAGCTTCCTCTATATGCTCTAAGCAGCGTCGTGCAGAGAAGAGCTCTACGAGGCTTCCAGCGGTAATCTGGTTGACGGTTTACCGCCGGCTCCCATCGATCTCCGGGTTTTGGACGCTACCAAGTGGACGCTGCCAAGTTGCTCGACCCGGCCAGAAAGAAGATGTGACAACTTACTTCGTAGAGCTCTTCGTCGTCGATGAGCTAGAGGAATTCCGGCGCGGGGTGGAACTAGTTGGTCGACCCGACCAGAAAGGACAATGTAATGTGACAACTTTTGGGTGGTTTTGCGAATATTTGAAAGATATTTGATTGTTTATTTTGAGAAAGCAGATTTTTCGCATCTGTAGAAGGTTATCAGGGCCGTTGCGTCTTAATATGAGCTCTCTAGGAGCACTTTTACTACCGACACACTTGGTGAACCAACTTCATTCCAACATGAACAAAAATCAACGGTGATTTTTTTGAGAAATGCCTCCAGAAGCTCTCTCTTTCGACTCTGAGCTCTCTCACGCGTGCAAGAAGCTCTACAAGGTTCCCGGCGGTGACTAGGTTGACGGTTCACCGTCGGCGCCAGTTGGGCCGGTTTTGCTCAGATTCGGAGGATATTTGACAATTAATATTAAGAAAGCAGATTTTTCGCGCCTGTAGACGACTATGAGAGGTTCTGCGTCTTAATATGAGCTCTCTGGCACATTTTCACTATTGAAACACTTGGCGAATCGAAATTCACGTAGAAATTTTTAAAAATGAATTTCGATTTTTTTTTCGAGAAATGCTTCCAGAAGCTTTCTCTTTCGATTCTGAGCAATCTCACGCAAGGGGGGGGCTCTACGAAGTTCCCGGCGTTGATCTGGTTGACGGTTCACCGCCGGCGCCAGTCCGGGAGCGCTGCGTCCATGCGTGCATCCACGCGTGCAGGCCCGCGTGGAAGCGTTCCCGGAGACGCTTCAGAAGCGCGGCAGGGGACTCCAGTGTTCCGGAAGCGCTTCACAAGAGCGTCCGAGGGCCCGGCAGGAACGCTTTCCGGTGTGTATTCTGTGTTCTCTCTGCTCTCGGGCTTTTCGACGCTGCCAAGTGGACGCGACCAATGGCGTCTCTAGAAAGTCACGCGAGGTTTCCGGTGGCCTCACGCACGCTGAATCGTGCGTGTTAGTGTCTCTACGAGAGTCTCAGAGTCGAAGCTAGGCACTTCCCTTGAAGAGCTCTTTGGCAAAGAGCTGAGAGGAACTCAGCCGTAGGGTGAGCTAGTAACTCGTAGAGCTTCCCTTAGCTAGTTGCTGGAAGCTCAAGAGTAATTAGAAAAAGCTCCACGGACCTTTTGCTGACTTCAGATCGGTTGAAACTTTGCTTCTCGAAATTCAATTCGTTTGAGCTCTTGTATTTTTTCCCGTCATATTCGATCTCATTCCCGCTCGCCACTTGGTAGCTTCAAAAACCCGGAGAGCGAAGAGACGCTCGGGGGCGGAAAATCTTTCCTGGAGAGCTCTTGGAAGCTCCCAGAAGCGCTTCTGAAGCGCTGCTAGGGCGCCTCCACGCGTGTCTGCACGCGTGCAGGCACGCGTGAACGCTTGCCGGAAGCGCTCCGAACCCGCTGCCGGGACGGGCGAGTTGCTGCGAGGATCGTGGAGCGGCGGAAATGCGCTGCTGGCGGGCACGACCACCGTCCAACTTCCAATCCGAAATCCTCTAGCTCATATTCGATCTCATTCCCGCTTGCCATCTTAATCTCAGGTCGATCGGGTAGATACTACTGCCAAATCGCACTGCGGCGGGATCGGTCATCTTGAGACGCGATGTTGGTTTTCTGAACATAACTCGAGCTATAGAAGAGCTACAGAGCTAATACTTACAGAAATCGATTCAGAATCATCAGGCGCGTTTGTCTGTTGAGTGCAGAGGTTTGACCTCGCACTGCTGCTTGAGCTGGGTCCGCGAAATTATTCGTATTGTTCGAGTCAACTTGAGAGGTGCTCTCGGTTTTCTGAACTCGGTCTGTTGCCAGGTCAGCGAAACTATTCGTATCCTTCGGGTCATCTTGAGAGGTGCTGTTCTCGCATGTGACTGGGGCTGTAGGACAAACAAGGCTCGGGTCGGTTTCTTCTACTTTACAGAAATTTTGACGTTCATTTCCAGAAGTGCGATTTTCATTCCCATTAGTAAGCTATGCACATCTGCTGTCAATTTCTCGTGGCTCTGGGGGGCAGTATTACTCTGAAAACATTTGGAGGAACCCATTTCGTGTCGACACCAAAAAATGCGTTTTTTGGAGTCATCTAATATGCTTTTCAGTGAGCAGGCAGGGAGGGAGGCAGAGGAGTGGGTTATGCCGCGTCTGCCAGTGAAATTCTCAGGTCTGTAGGTGCAATAGTACAATCAAAACATTTGGAGGAACGGACTTTTGATGAAAACCGAAAAATCGTGAGTTTTCGAATTTTTTGCTCTCGCATCAGAAGCTTCCTTGATGTGTTCCGAGCGCTGTGCAAGAAAAGAGGTCTACGAAGTGCCTGGCGGTAAGCTGGTTGACTGTGTACCCCTGGTCCCGTGCAGCTCTTGAGCATCGATGAGCCAGAGCAATTCCGGCGCGGGGTGGGGCTTGTTGGTCGACCCGACCAAAAGAGAGAATATGCAAACTTTGGGTTGGTTTTGCTCTGATTTGAAAGACATTTGATCATTCCTTTTTGAGAAATTAGATTTTTCGCACCTGTAGTGGGTTATGCCGCGTCTCTCAGTCCATTTCTCAGGTCTGTAGGTGCGATATTACAACTAAAACACTTCGAGGAACAAACTGTGTTCCGAGTCATCTTGACCCGCGTCCACGGTCTCCTGTACTTAACTCTTGATTTCGGAGCTACAGAGCTGAAACTTACAGAAACCGATTTAGAATCATCAGGCGCGTTCGTCTGTTGCATTCAGGGTCTGAAATTGGTCTTCTACTCGAGCTAGGTCTGTCAAGTTATTTTTATTATTCGAGGCTTTTTGACCAGTGATGTCGGTTTTCTGTACTTAACTCGAGATTCAGAGGAGCTACAGAGCGGGTGCGCACATAACCGATCTAGTATCCCCAGGCGCGTTCGTCTGTTGCTTTAAGATGCCTGAACTGGGTCTGCTACTCGCGACATTTTGTATTTCTTATGTTCTGTTTCGAGGCGCTGTCGGTATTCCGAACTTAACCCGAGCTGTAGCACAGCTACAGAGCTGGTACGCACAGGAAGCGATTCATAATGATCAGGGCGTTCGGCTCAAGCATCTAGAGCTCTGAACAGAGTCGGCTACTCGAGCTAGGTCCGCAAAACTATTCGTACGCAATAGATTTTTTCCAGCTTTTTGGCCCTCGCTTTTGAAGCTTCTTCCACGTGTTTTCACGAGCGCTGAGCAAGAACAGAGCTCTACGAGGTCCCTGGCCGCCGGTTCGAAGTCAAGAGTTCCTGCGACGCGCGCGACCGTGCGCGGCGCCTTCGAAACTGGCGCCCGCGGTGAACTGTTCCTGGAGAGCTCTCTGAGAGCTAGAGGTTAAAAGATTTGAAGCCGGACGGTGGTGGTGCCCGCCAGCAGCTCATCCCGAGGACAGATTTCCCGTCGCCGAGGGTCTCTTCGCTCCCCGGGTTTTGGACGCTACCTCAACCTGGTCACCGCCGGGAACCTCGTAGGGCTCCTTGGTTAGGTAAGAGTGCTCGGAATCGAAGCAGGGAGCTTTGCAGAAGATTTTCTTAAAATCTGCATATACTCAGCTGAGCTGATCTCAGAATGAAGCTCATGTGCCAATGCTCAGTGCAAAAATCTCCTTTCTCACTATGACCAGTCAAATCTCTATCACATCTTAAGAAACCGAGCCCAAGTCACCACGTTGTCCGTTCGCCCGAATTTCTCTTAGCTCATCTTGCCGAAGAGCTCTACGAGTACTACTCGTATCCTTCGAGTCATCTTGACAGGTGCTGTCGTTTTTCTGTACTTAACTCGGGCTGTAGGGGAGCTACAGAGGTGCGACGCACACGAATCGATCCAGAATCATCGGACGCGTTCGGCTGAAACATCTCGAGCTCTGAACTCCTCTGCTACTCGAGCTAGGTCCGCAAAGCTGTTCGTATGGGCCATCTTTTTTCGAAATATTGGTGAATTTGATCATCTAACTCGAGCTGCAGGTGAGCTTGAGAGCTCTTTGGCACATCAATCAGAAGAAAATCTGATGCGCTCGTCTGAAGTATCCAGACGTTGGCTTCGATCTTTTCTGAGCGCAGACACCAAAGGACTAGTCATTTTTTTTTCTTTGTTGTCCCTTCTGGTGATAGAATTCGTTTTATGGGCTGAACTCGAGGTGCAGATGAGCTTGTGAGTTTTTAGGCATTGCAATGGGAAGAGAATCGTTATGCGCGCTATGTTTGAAAGTATCTAGACACCCGCGCTGAGTCTGCTGATAGCGCTAGGGCTGAACACCGATTCGTACTCTGCTACTTTCTTGGAAATGGTATTGTTTTTCTTGGTTATACTCGTGCTGCAGATAAGCTGCAGAAATGTTCAGCACAGCAATGGTAAGGTAATTATCAGGTGCAGTAGTGAAATATCTAGACGCCTGAAATCAGTCTGCTATGAGCGCTCGGGCTGAATAACTATTGATTCTCTGCTAATTCTTCGGACATAAGAAATGCGAAGGAAGCTCTACGAGTCTCCCGGCGGCAAGAAAGATTGACTGTTTACCGCCGGCGCCAGTTACTTCTTCTGATCATATTCGATCCTATTCTCGCTCGCTGAACTCGGTCTGCTACTCGAGCTAGGTCCGCGCAACTATTCGTATTCTTCCAGTCATCTTGACAGGTGCTGTCGGTTTTGTGCACTTAACTTGGGCTGTAGGAGAGCTACAGAGCTGATACGCACACGACTCGATTCAGAATCATTCGGCGCATTCGTCTATTGCATTGAGAGGTCAGAACTCGGTTTGCTAGCCCAGCTAGGTCCGAGAAGCTATTTGTATTCTTCCAGTTCTCTTAACAGACGTTGTTGGTGTTTTATTCTTAACTCGAGCTGTGGGAGAGCTACAGAGCTGGTACGCAGAGAAGTCGATTCAGAATCATCAGGCGCGTTCGTCTGTTGCGTCTGGAGCTCTCAACTCTGTCTTCTACTCGAGTTAGGTCTGCACAAATATTTGTATTCGACAGATTTTTTTCGAAATGATGGTGAATGTCTTCATTTCACTCGAGCTGCAGAGGAGCTTGAGGGCTCTTCCTTATAGAAGTCAGAAGAAAATCCTGAGGCGCGCTAGTCTGGATTATCTAGACGCTTGGCTTGGGTCTGTTATGAGCGCAGACGCCAAACAACTAGTCATACTCTGTTATTTTCTTGTGATGGAATTCGTTTCCTGGGCTGAACTCGAGGTGCAGATGAGCTTGAGAGCTCTGAGGCATTGAAATTGGAAATCATCAGGCGCGCTATTTGAAAGTATCTAGACACCCGCGCTTCGTCTCCTACCAGCGCTAGGGCTGAACACCGATTCGTACTCTGCTACTTTCTTGGAAATGGTATTGTTTTTCGTGGGTTTACTTTTGCTGCAGATGAGCTACAGAGCTGATCGGCGCAGCAATGGGAAGGGAATCGTAGGGGGCAATCGTGAAATTTATCTAGAAGCCTGAGATCAGTCTGCTATGAGCGCTCGGGCTGAAAAACTAAGTCGTTCTCTGCCAATTCTTTGGACATAATATATGGCAAGGAAGCTCTACGAGTCTCCCGGCGGTAAGAAAGGTTGACGGTTTACCGCCGGCGCCCAGTAATTCCGGGGCGCTGGAGAGCTAGTTGGCAAGACAAATCTCGACGGACCTTTTGGTGACCTTTGCTCGTTTGAAAGTTATGTTCTCGAAATTCAACCACTCGTTAGAGCATGTTCGATCTTATTCCCGCTCGCCGTCTCAATCTCAGCTCGATCGGGTACCTTTTACTGCCAAAAAGCATCCCGGCGGGATCGGCCGTTTCGAGTAATCTTGACACGCGTTGACGGTTTTCTGTACTTAACTCGAGATTTAGGAAAGTTACAGAGCTGGTACTCACAGGAACCGATTCAGGATCATCAGGCGCGTTCATCTGAAGCGTCTAGAGGTCTGAACTCAGTGTGCTACTCGAGCTAGGTCCGCGAAACTATTCGTATTCTTCCGATCTTCTTGACAGATGCTGTCGGTTTTCGGTATTTAACTCGAGCTGTAGGATAGCTACAGAGCTGATGCGCCGAGGTAATCGATTCAGAAACATCAGAAGCGCTCTTGTTAAGCTTCTAGAGGTATGAACTCGGTCCACTACTCGAGCTAGGTCCGCGAAGCTATTCGTATTCTACGAAATTTGTTCACGGGTGCTCTCGGTTTTCTGTGCTTAACTTGAACTGTAGGAGAGCAACATAGCTTGTACGCCCACGTAATCGTTGCAGAATCATTATGCGCGTTCGTCTCAAGCATCTAGAGGTCTGAACTCGGTCTACTACTCGAGCTAGGCCGCTCCAGGTTTTTTATGGAGAGCTCTCTGAGAGCTATAGGGTTTTGCATTACATCGTAGAGCTCTTCGACAAGATGAGCTTAGAGGAATTCAAATGCAGGGTGGAGATAGTTGGCAGACCCGACCTAAAGAGACAATGTGGTGACTTGGGGTCTGTTTTTGTATCTTTGTTCAAGATTTGAAAATACATTTTCAGAAAGCTGATTTTTCTGACACACCGTGAGCTATGACCTACCTGCTGGTAACCAGTTCAGGGCTCTAGAAATACAATTAATATAAAACGACTTGCTGGAACCGAGCCTCTGTGAAACCAAAATTCATTTTCTGAATTATATTGTTAAGCTTACAGAGGCAGGAAGAAGGGAGCAGGGAGGTAGGGAGGCTGAGCATTGGCATATAAACTTAGTTCTGAGAGCAGCTCAGTTCGCCTGAGGGAGTTTTACTCTCGGTTCACCTCCTGGAACTGACCTTATATTGACATAAAAAATGCAAAAATCAAGATTTTAAGACAATCTTCTGCGAAGTTCTCTCCTTCTATTCTGAGCAGTCTTACGCAAGCAAGGAGCTCAACGAGGTTCCCGGCGGTGACCAGGCTGACGGTTCACCGCCGGCGCCAGTGTGAGTGCCTCTTGCTCTCCGGGTTTTGGACGCTAGCAAGTGAACGCTATCTGCCGCTGTGCTGCCCGGTTTCTCGACGCTACCAAGTGCCGCGCATGACATGTAGCGCATGGGGGGGTTGAGGGCCGTGCCCTGGGAGATTGGGTCGGCGACGGCGAGAGGAGCGCTTCCGGGCCTGAGGTTGCGCGGGTGCGTATCGACGTGGACGGAGAGGGTGACATGCCCCCGCCGAGCGTGGTCAGCGACGTGGCGGCATGCCTGCCCGCGCTCGAGGCAGGTCCGCTGGTCTGGCTGCCGCTGGGGCGGAAGTGTCGTGCTGCTGCTCTCGCGGCCCTGGAGCAGGTGTTGCGCGCCACGGCTGGCCGGCCAGTCGGGCGTGCATCTGCGAGTCGTGGGGTGAGGGCTCAGCAGCTCCGGGGTCTGTGATTGAGGGTGCCGCGGACGACCGTGAGGATGAGTTCGTGGTAGGGCGTCTGCGCTGCTCGACGCGCTGGTGAATCGTGGGTGGGTGGTAAGCGCGGATGTTGATGAGGATGCGCGCGGTTGCGGGGGCGAGATGTGGCGTTCGAGCGTGTCGTGCCAGAGATCGCTGCCGCGCCTCTGGACGCGCCGGGTGGCAGTTCAGTGGGGGCGTCGGGGGCGGTGATGGCGCGCAGGACGCTGGCGCAGTTCGGGGACCGAGGCCTGCAGGTGTTCCCGCTGGGGTCCGCGTGCAGCGCCTGGCGGGTGCTGCTGTTGATTTTGGTGTGCTGAAGCCAAAGCACGAGACTGTTCCGCTTCAGAGCTTTCTGGAGAAGCGGTTCTATGAATTTTCCAGGCTAGTGGTGTCGGAGTGAGACCCTTACTACGATAACGCGGGCGCGTGCAGGTACACGTGGGACGACGGTGTTGGCGCCTTCAACATTGACGTGGAGATGCAAGACCAGGCCGCTGGCGAGACGTCCGAGGGCCGGGCGGTGCGGAGTGTGCCTGCGTCTGCGCCAATGTGCTTGAACTTGCGCGAGGTCCTGGACGAGACCTTTTAGTCCGAGGCAGCAGGGAAGGTGGACGTGCAGCCCGTTTGGAGACTGGTGTCCGCGCTGGTGAACAGGGTCGCGCGCCACACGAAGCATGGCATGTGAACAGGGTCGCGCGCCACACGAAGCATGGCATGGGTCCGCCTAACCTTGGTGTTCATGCGTGTGCTCGCGGAAAGGAGGGGTGCGTGTTCTGGCGGTATGACTTTCCGCGCGAGAGGTGGGGCCGCGTTGGGTCAAGATCGTTCCGCGTGGAGAAGCGGCGCAGGGAGAGCCATTGGCAGGGGGTGTTCGAGAAACAACAGGCTCTGCAACAGTTACGAGGAGCACGTGCTCTTGGCCAACATGGGGACTATCGATTGGCGCCCCGTCCTGAACCTGTGGGCCGTCCCGGAGTACGTCACCAAACATGCGACGAAGGCGCCCAAGGCTCGCGGAAGATCAAGGAGGTGCTCGACGACGCCGTCAACGAGGTCTGCGCGTATGTTCTGGAGGGTGAAGGCACGAACTTCCTCCGTCGCTCGATCCAGAAGTTTTTCGCTCGGATGTTCGGTTAGCGGGACTACCACTGTTCCGAGGTGGCGCTGCTGGGGTTGCGCTTGCCTATGGTCTTGTCCATCATGCTTGTCGTGATCCTGAACATTACGGGCGCGCGTGCCTTGAAGCCTGCATCTGCGCTGCGGGACAAGGCGGAGGACGAGCTGGTCCACTGGGATAGTAGAGTGGACAAGTTCGATATCGCCTGGAGTTTGTGCGTCGGCAGCGCGCCAGGGGCGACTTGTCTATCAAGGAGGAGGAGGTGCGCGATGTCTCGCTGTTCGAGTTCTACTGGAAGTATGCCGTGTACCGAGGGAAATTGAAGCGCGGGAATCCAGCGGTGTGCCTGCAGGTAACGCTGGGCTATAGCGCGGAGTGTGCGAATGTGGACCACGCTTGCCACGAGGCGTGCGCGCGGGCGAACGTCATCGCTCACTGGCGGCGCATGGCGACGGCGGACCGCCAGGCCATTATCGAGGCGGAGATGCGGCGGGATGTCCGACCTGTGCCGGAGGTGTGCGTGGGGGCTACGCAGTTCCTTCCAGATGCTGGGGGAGACCGGCTCCTAGGCGGGCAGGACCTGTGGTTCAAGTCGGGGGGGAGGGCCTGGAGGGGCAGGACAGATCAGTTCAGGGGGTACATGTTGATGGAGATGCTGCCTGATCCAATGCTTTTCCAGTGGGTGCCAGCCTGGGTCGTGGAGCAGTACGAACGTGCGAATCCGTACTACAAGGAGGTGCTGGGCGCGATCCTGGAGGCCGGTGGGGCTAGTTCCAACCGCGAGCTGCTGAGCCGGACGCGGCGCGAGATGGTACTTCGGCACCAGGCGCGGCAGCAGGGGCGTGGCTCGGGAGTGGGCGAGGCGGCGGGCGACGCGGGGGGGCAGGCGTCTGATGCTGGCTCGAGGGAGGGCGATGGTGACAGGGAGAGCGACGCGGCGGAGTCGGGGGAGGACGTGGAGGAGCTTGTGGACAGACTCGTGCTGGGCGCTGATGAGGATCCCAACGACGAGCCTCAGGACGCCGTGTTGCGAGACCCGCGGCTGGGAGAGGGCGCGGAGGTTGCCGCGGGTGCGGGGGAGGTGTCCGAGTGGGGTCGCCGCCCAGCGGATGAGCGCGTCAGCGCGGCGGGCCCTGCGGTGCAGGCGGCCGACGTGCGCCTCGGGGATGTTGCGCGGGATAATGTGCGCGGCAGGGTGCGGGTAAACCCCAAAGATTTCAACTGGTTGGATGAGGCGTGCAATGTGCCCGCAGGCGAGGAGCAGCGTCTCGAGAGGCTCTGCGATGCCTGGTACGGCAAGGCCGACGTGGGCGACGGGGCTGAGGTCATTCTTCGCGAAGACCTGGATCCTTGGCAGAAGTTTGCGCATGACGTTGCCATGGGCGATCGCCATTCAGAAGATGATCCGCTCCGGTTGATGGTCACGGGCGTGGCTGGTACGGGGAAGTCGTGCACTGTGCGAAGTTTTGTGGCAGCGAGGCGGCAGAGGGCGCGTCAGACGGTTGCGCGTGTGAGAACGGATTGGGTGCCGGGCCCTGCCGGTGGGGTGCGAGAGATTCGGCGCTCTGCTCCAGAGATTGAGGAGGAGGTTCGCAATTGCTGTCTGCTTGCCGCTCCAACTGGGTGCGCGTCGTTCCAGTTGAAGTATGGCGCGACCACTTTGCATAGGGCGTTCGGCGTTCCAGTGGGGTATTGTGGCCCATGGAAAAGGAGGGACGGTGATCGGTTCTTACGGACGCAGCTGCGGTTGCGACAGGCGAGATGAGTAGGATCGGGCGACAGATGTTGGGGAATATCGAGTACAAGGTGCAGGATACCCCTGGCAAGGCGGGGGCGCTTGCGGTCCGCGGGCGGGAAAGGGTGGCAGGGGGAAGGAGGAGGAAAGGCCTGTGTATTTCTGCGGGAAGGATGCCGTTCTCGCTGGGGATCCGCAGCAGGCGCCGCCGATCGGCGATGATCCGTTATACCGGATAGGAGCGTATGGGGGTCATGGGAAGAATAAGCCTCGGGGAGCTGAGCGGTCTCCGGATGATGCCTGGAGCACGGAGAAATTGGTGGCTACTGGCAATCTGGCGGAATACGTTCGAGGACGTGGCCGTTCTTCGCCGCGTGTACAGATGGAGTGGTAATCGGGAGGGTCTGTCCACCGAGCGGCAGGCGGAGTACCGGCGGGATGCCGACCGATTTTTGGAGGTGACGAAGGGGATGGCGCAGTGCACGTGGGACCAGTCCGATCATGCGTGGTTGAGGCGCCGGAACAGGTCGGTGTTGCAGATGACCCAGGAGGGCAGGGAGGACCTGGCAGCCTTCGAGACGGTTCCGCTGCTGATGGATGGAAGAAAGGATCGGGCCTCGGGTGCGTGTGGCGCGGATAGGGTGAACTTGGAGAGGCTGTATCAGGATGCGGTTGAGAGTGACGAGCCCATCGCGGCGCTGCGCGCTTATCACGACAGGAAGAAGAGAAGCAAGTCTCGGCCGGACCAGATGGCGTCGGACGACTTCCGAGGAATCGAGAACGAGCTTCACGTGTGCGAAGGGGCCCGCGTGTTGCTGACGCAGAACCTGTGGGTCGAGGCGGGGTTGATGAACGGCGCGATGGGCACGCTGCGAAGATGCATGTGGCCGGACGGAGCGGTTCCGCACAACAGTGAACGTCCGGACCTGCAGGTGCCCATCTGTGTCTTCGTCGAGTTCGACAACGTTGATCTTGGGAAAGAGGCGCAGAACGATTCGAACGACACCGCGCGCCGGAAGTGGGTGCCGCGGTCTTTCTTTCCGAACGACCCCGTGCGCGAGAAGTGGGTGCCCATCTGGAGGCAGAAGGTGTCGTCCGCGACGGAGGAGGGCGTGTCGCGCGAGAATTATCCGCTTCAGCTGGCGTGGGCATTGACGCACTGGAAGGCGCAGGGGATGACGTTGGCGAAAGTTCGCGTGCACATGTCGGCGAAGACCGCGGCCGTCGCTGGGATTGGTTTCGTCGCCACGACTCGTGTCAGGCATCCGTGGGATTTGGTGTTCGAGGAGGACTTGCCCGAGTTTGCGGATTTTATGCGGGCCAGGCCTGCGACCGCGTTCCGGGAGCGTCGACGTTTCGAGCTGCGGTTGGAGGCGCGCGCGTCGCGAACGTTGCGGAAGTATGGGTACTGCGAGGCGGATCTGTGGACCGCAGACGAGGCACGAGCGGCGGAGAGATTGTGGACCGTCTGTCTATCGTCTGTGTGGTGCAGGCTGATAGGCTCAGAGGAGCGAACAGAGTGGTGGATGAGGACACTTGGCTGTGGGGGGAGGAGGGCCCGCCGTGCGTGTCTGCGCTGGCAGAAGCTGTCGTCGCCGAGGCGGGCGATGACGACGTCGCGCGGCGTATGCTGACCGCCGTGGCCGACAGGCTTCTGGACCGCAAGCGGGTGCGCTGCGTGACGCCAGAGGAACGTTGTGCCGCGCGGGATCTGGCGGGTGGTCATGCAGAGGACTTCGCTGCTCTAGACTCGGTGGAGGATTTGCGCGAGCGTTTGACCGCTGCTGCTGCTGCTGCTGCGCGTTTGTCGCGGGAGTGCGTAGATGGCGGTGAGGATTTGCGGTCTCGTGTCGTCGTCATGATAGTAGAGCGGTGGGCGGCGCGTGGGCGGTGGGACGAGCGCGTGTTCGACTCCGTGGAGCCGAGCTTGGGGCCCCTGCACCTGAGCGCTGTGAAAGAGGCCTTGGGCGGGCTGGTGCCGCCGAGGTTGCGCAAGAGCTTGGGTAAGGAGGCTAGGAGGGTGAAGGGCGCGTTTGGAGACGTTCGCGGTGGGTGTGCGCTGCGCATGGACAAGTGGGTCGTGAACGTGCGAGCGGAGAGCGCGCTGGCGGAGGGCAGGCTGGAGCGGCAGGCGCTCGAGTTCTTCCTGAAGGTGGCGCAGCAGCTGTGTGTGGGGTTAGATCTGCCGATGACCGTGGCCTCGGCAAAAGTGGGCGAGCACGTCGGGGGGGAGGAGACTCCGGAGAATTTTGCTCGGGTTGCGCAAACTTGGAAGAGTGTGTGGGGTGCGAACAGCTTGAGCGACAAGCAGGAGTTGCTCATGGTGGTCGCCGTGGACGCTCCTGGCGGGTCTGGTGTCCCGCAGGACTGGATGTTCGTGCGTGTCAGGGCTGGTCGGACAGGGAAGGCGCTCGTGCGCGCCGAGTCCCGTCAGTGTGCGTTTAGGATCGGGGCCGCAGGGAGGCCGTTGCAAAGCAAATCGCCGCGAATATCGAAGCGTTGCTGCGCCCGATTCAGGCCGGTGCTGGGGGGCGGCGCCCGCCAGTGGTAGAGTTCGGGGAGGCGCCGCGCGTTCGGGTGCCCTCGCAGAGGATAGCCGGCGCACTGGGGCTCCTACTGGGCCGCGTCGCGAGGCTGGGAGGGGGGTGCTGGATGCGTCGGCTGAGTCGTTCGTGCCCGACGTGTGTCGAGCGTTGCGGGGCGCGTTCGCCTCTTTCCGGGCTGGTGTTGGTGCGCGCGGAGCGCGGGACGTTATGGAGTTGTTGCTGTCGGACCAGGAGTGCCGCGACGCCTTGGACGCGTTCGTTGTCGTGCCTCGCGCGGGCGCGTCTGCGTCCAGCGCGGCGGGCGCCGGCCTGGCGATGGCGGGCGTGCCGCGTGGGGCCGCGGGCGAGGCGGGCGAGGGAGAGGGCCCGGAGGGTGCGTCGACGTTGTCGTTTGCGACGTGGAATATCGCCGGAGGGTATCGCGCCGTCGTGGCGCCTCGTTCCTGGAGCGAACGAGATCAGCGTGCGGCGGTCCTCGGCGAAGTGCTCCGTTGGAGGCAGGCGCACGGGTGCGATGTCGTTGCCCTGCAGGAGTGCGAGGGCGGGGAGGCGTGCGAGGAGCTGTCAGCGGAGTTCCAATTGGCTGGCGTTGCGCAGGCGCCGAGTCCAGGGGTCATGTGCATGTTTACGTTAGGCACTGTCTGCGGGTGTAATCGGTGGCTCTGGCAGGGAAGGGTCCCTGCGTGCTGTGTCGTGTCGAGGTGCCTGGAGACGGTGGCACGGGCGGCGACGGGCGCGTGATCGTGGCGGCTGTCCACCTGCCCACGGACGCTCCATGGGAGCGGCGGCGTGCGATATTGGAGAAGGTCTCGAGGGCTTTTGCGGACGGGCGCGACCGGCTGCTCATCGTGGGCGACATGAACAGTACGGACACGCAGGTTCAGGCCGTCGTGGAACAGCTGCGTCTGAAGGACGCCTGGTACGAGGGTCGATCTTGGGGCTGCCCTGGCAATAAGTTTTACTCGGGTCTCGGCGAGAGGGGGGCTGTCGGCCAGAGACGGGACCGGGTTATGTTCGGGCAGGACCTCTGGGCTGAGGTGCACTTGGTAGGGAAGGGGAAAGTGTTATTCGAGGGTTCCGAGTTTCACATGTCCGACCACTATGGACTGTTCGGGTATGTGCGTGCGCATGCGTGCTTCGGATCTTGGGAGCAAAAGATGAGGGCCCTAGCGCAGCGCTCGCGAGTTGCTCTGCAGGCGACGCGTGATCCTTCGCACAGGCTGGCGGGCGTCGACGTTCAGAATCGTTTACAGCACGGGCGAGAGGCCGCGGCTCTGGCCAGGCAGCAGGCGCAGGACAGAAATCGAGAGGCGTACTTGCGAATGCAGCAGCGGGCCGCCGGTCGTCGACGGCGCCGTCGGGAGCAGTTGGTGTCCGCGGCGTTCGGACCACAGATTTTGTTTGCATTGAACTGCCCGCTTCCGCCGCAGCCGAGCCCCCGCCGGCTTTCGCCGCCACTGCGCCCGGCAGACATGGATGTGCCAAGCGTGGACGGCATTCGCGCGGCTTCGTGGGACAGTGTGCGGTGCGTGCCCGTCCGAGGGATGCCGCGGCCATGGCACACCAGCTACGTGGTCGGTGTGACGCAGTTGATGTTGCGGACGCCGGCCGTCTGGGAATGGCTTCGATGGCATTCAGAGCAACCGTGCGAGGGGCGGGGCACGGGCCGTTGTTGCGTCTGCGTGATGTGGGAGACGTACAAGCAGTTGTGTTCGCGACGCTGGCAGCAGGGACCTGTGTGCGTCTTGCGGCGTACGGGCGACTGCGACGACGATGTGATGGGGCGGCCGAGTGAGTTCGACGACCCGTGGCAGCAGCAGCAGGATGTGTTTGCGTATTGGGAGAAGCTGATGTCGGCTGCGCGCGATGGCGAGATCTTGGCAGGGCGGTTGGCGCTGATGGACTCCGATAGCATCCGCGCGGTGAATATGCGGGTGACGTGCGTTGATCAGATGGTCGGGTTCGTCGTCGAGAAGCGCGAGAAGTGTGACGTATGCAATTTCGAGACTGTCTCGTTCGATGCGGATGATGTGCTGAAGCTGCGTGTTCACGGGCGGCCAGGTGGGCCTTTGATGGTGCAGGAGTTGTATTGCGACTTCTGTGCGCCTGGGGATGTCGAGAAGAGCTGTCCGGGTTGTTGTCGCGACGAGCACGCTCAGGTTAAGCACGCTAGGCAGATGAGAGTCACTGGTGTGCCGCAGGTTTTGGTGGTTCAACTGCGGAGGGGCTCGGAGGCGCGGGAGCCAGTGTGGGTGGAAGAGCAACTGAGACTCCCAGGGCTCCCCCAGATGCAGTTGGTCGGTGTGGTTTACCACAATGGGCGGTCTTTGGATTCTGGCCACTGCACGACTCTGTGTCGCGTGCACGATGGGAGGTACTTCTTGTTTGACGACGACCAGCCACCGCGCCTGATGCGAGACGAGCCGGCGCGCATCAAGCAGAAGGAGGCGTACATGGCAGTATATTGTCGAATGCAGCGCAGTCAGGGACAGGGCGCGGGCGCACGTGCGACCGAGTTTGACGGTGCGCGTGAGGGGCAGGGCAGTGGCGGTGGTGGGCCAGGGGGCGGTGATGCGAGTGCGTGTGGTGGCGGCGGATATGGCGGGGTTGCTGTGGGCGGTGACGCCGACGGAGCGGCGGAGTGCGAGGGGGGGCAGGGGGCGCGGGCGGCCGGAGGGAGGGGGCTTGCAGGCGGCGCCGTCGCTGGCGATCGGGCTGGGACTTCAGCGTCTGTCCGGGCGGGGAGCGAGCCGATGCCAGGTGGCGGGGTCGGTGCAGGGCCAGGCCGTGGAGGGCGCGGGATGAGGGTGGTGTCGGTGGCCGTCGCCGAGCCGCGTTCCGCGAGCAGGCGCCTGCGGAGGAAGTGCGCTGCTTCGACGTCAGGGGACGGGCGCGCCAACGATGGTGATAGTGCCGCTGGGCGAGCAGCTTTGGCGACGATGACTGGCGCGGCGGGCGCGGCCGAGACTGGCCGCGACCTGACAGCTGGGGTCTGCGGGGAGGCAGGGTCTCCGAGAGGCTGCGCCGCCGTCCGCCGCGCGGCGCGCGCGCGGGAAGACGGCGGCGCATCGGTCTGACGCAGGGGCGGCAGGTGGCGTGGCGGGCGCGGCTGGAGCCGGGGATGTCGGCGGGAAGCAAGACGTCGCCAGGCCAGGGCGCGTCCGAGATGCTCGAGGATCTGGGGGGGCGCGCGCGGGCGGTGGGCGTCTGGGTTTCGCTGGGGCGCGGGTGAGTGTCGCGGGTGGGAGAGAGGCGGCGGCGGTCGAGCCGAGGGGCGGCGCCGGGGGGTGCGGCTGGGGGCTGTGAGGGCGCCTGCGTTGGGGAAGCGAAAGATGGCCCGTGCCGGAGGCGGAGGCTCCGCGGAGATCTGCGCGTCTGGCGGCCCGACCTGCGCCTGGCCCAGTCGCGGTTGAGGGGGGTGCTGCTGCGGGCGCGAGTGCCTATGTTCGAGCCGGGTTGATGGTGCGCCCGAAGCGCGCGGAGCCGTCCGGACCGTCGCGCGGCGGCGGCGCCGATCGAGTGGTGACAGGTTTCGGATGTGAAAGGATCGAGAACCTTGGCTGCGTTCCAGCGCGCCCGCGATGCGGCGCGCGCTTCGCAACGGGTGTCGGAGGGGGCCCGAGGGGGAGGCGTGGATATGCAGGGGAATGTGCTGGATCCGTCTGCGGGGTCTGCATGGCATGCGGGTCGATAGGTTGGCGGTGTGCAGGGGGTTGGGTGTTGAGGTGTGTGTGTGTGTGTGTGTGCGTGTGTGTGTGTGTGTGTGTGTGTGTATGTGTGCGTGTGCGTGTGCGTGTGCGTGTGCGTGTGCGTGTGCGTGTGCGTGTGCGTGTGCGTGTGCGTGCGTGTGTGTGTGTGTGTGTGTGTGTGTGTGTGTGTGTGTGTGTGTGTGTGTGTGTGCGTGTGCGTGTGTGTGTGCGTGTGCGTGTGCGTGCGTGCGTGCGTGCGTGCGTGGTTGGTTGGTTGGTTCGTTGGTTGGTTGGTTGGTTTGGTGAGAGGGAGAGAGGAGAGAGAGAGAGAGAGAGAGAGAGAGAGAGAGAGAGAGAGAGAGAGAGAGAGAGAGAGAGAGGAGAGAGAGAGAGAGAGAGAGAGAGAGAGACCGGACAAGTAGGCGGACCAGGGTCCGTCCGCGAGGCGCACTGCGGTGCGACAACCCGCAAAACACTATTAGCGGCGGTGCAGCCTTAAGATACGAGGGCGGGCAACAGGCCCCCTCCCCCGGCGCATTGCGTCTGAAGCTACGGACGGCGGACAGACTGTGAAGATCTCACCTGTCAGACCGCGTGAAGAAGAAGGCCCCAACGCGAGTGGCGACGTGAAGAACGTGGCTAAGGCGGCTTGGCGGACCGCCGGTTGGGCGCTTGGCCGCTGCGCGGCGCGCAGAGACGGGGCACCCCCCGCCCCCGCGCCCAGGCCCCGTGGACGCGGTGCCTCGCGGGCGCACGGGCTGGCGAAAAGAGAAAAGGTGCACCAGCTGGGAGCCGTATGGCCCAGCACAGTGCGCACAGGCCGAGAACCCCAACAGGAGCGGCAAAAGCTAGCCGACAGCACAGCGGCACCAGCCGCTGCCAGCTAACCTTTAGCCCCCATTGGCGGACCTCGAAAGTGACAGAGTCCGCGGCCAGGCGGCGGACGGCAGAGGGGCGCCAGACGCGCTGAGGAAAAGGTGCACCAGCTGGGAGCCGTATGGCCCAGCACAGTGCGCACAGAGACAGAGTCCGCGGCCAGGCGGCGGACGGCAGAGGGCGCCAGACGCGCTGAGGAAAAGGTGCACATGCTGGGAGCCGAATGGCCCAGCATGCGCACAGGCAGAGACAGTGCAAGGGTGCAGAGGAGGCCCTCACAGCGGATGCACCCGCTACGACATGGCGGACAAGACATGGCGTGATGGCTCGGGTGCGTGGGGCGGGGCTGAAGCCGCCACCCCCGCCAGCAGGCACGGCGCACCAGGGAACAGCGCCCGGGTGAGCAAGGCAGGACGCGCACTTGCGGCGAGGGCGAGGCCGTACCACGCTGGTCAGGGTGAGGGCAAAGTGAATGAGAAGCCCCAGCGTTCTTCGCTCTTGAAAAGTACAACGCATTTTGTCCCATCTATTTGCTCTGAAAACCAAGCAGTAGATAACGAAGGTGGCCGGCCGGGTTAACGTCACCACATTCAGGGAGGAGGAACAACAAATACATATAGACTGCGTGTGAAGTGTACGCGCCAACGACTGTACAGCAGGCTTTCAAGAAACAAAGGTTAACTCAAGATTTGCACATACTACCATCATGCTACGTTCAGTGGTACGCACGGCATCTCGGCGCGGAGCGCAGGTGCAGGGACGGTCGGACTGGAGCATCTCAGGTGGGCGGTGTCCCCAGACGACAGCGTGACGGTCCAGTGGCCGGGGTGCTCGCTGGACTGCCCCCGTACGATACCTCGGAGGCCGTTGATGGGGTTGTGGACTTGACCCTGGACGATGACCGCTGTGCCCGCGTGGAGCCGTGGTGGGATCCAAGCGGCCAAACGGCAGTTTACGGCTCGGAGGTGACCGATGGTGGCTGGTTGCGGTCCGAGGAAGCGCTCGAAGTGCTCCCGTACAGTCACAGTGCTAGTGCTGGCAGTGCTGGTGCTAACACGCGAGGTTGCGAGGGAGCCAGGGCCCAGGGCAGGCGTGTGAGCATGCGAGACGGCCGAGGCTGGCCCCGCTGCCGTGCTACCAGGTTGTGGCGGGGAGGTCACCCCAGGGCTCGAGGCAGCGTGGGGACCGATGACAGGAATGGCAGGCGTGGTGCCATGCGGGGGGGCTGAAGCCGCCCCCGCTGGCGTGCTACCAGGTTTTGGCGGGGGGGTCGACTCGAGGCTTGAGGCAGTGGGGGCCGATGACAGGAATGGCAGGCGTGGTGCCATGCAGGGGGGCTGAAGCCGCCCCCGCTGGCGTGCCACCAGGTTTTGGCAGGGAGGTCGGCTCGAGGCTCGAGGCAGTATGGGGGCTGATGCCAGGGCGGCCCTGGGCGGCCGTCTGGTGGCCTAGAGGGCGTCTGCGGTCGGCGTCGCCGCCGCGCTGTCGGCGTCGCCGCCGCGCTGTAGCTGCGCTCCGTCGCCGCACTGCGGGGCCAGACGGGAGGTCAGCAGGGTCAGGCTCCTCCGGGATGTCATGGAGGGGCTCCAGGGCAGTCCCGGGGCAGGGGCGCGGCGACTGGTCGAGGCGCCGCATCAGTTTCTGCGTGCTGCCTGACAGCTGAAGCCCTGGGTCTTTGCGAACGCGAGTCACATCGGAGCGGCTCCAACCGACGGTGAGACCGCCGGTGAACTGGACCACGACGCGGTCGCCAGACAAGTCGATGGTTGTGCCGATGTATCCACGCAGAGGGCTGGTCGGTGCGGTGATCTCGACCTGTACCCCGAGGGAGAGGCCGTCGTCGTCACCGTCATCGCGTGAGCCACCGAGGCCTTCGTCGTGGCCAGCCGTGTTGTCCGTCTGATCGCGGCTGCTGGCGGCAGGCAGCGAGGCCGACTTGCAGGGTGCCGCCGCTGTGTCGTCAGGACGCCGTGCCGCCAGACTGCTGCAACTTGTGTACGCTGCGGGGCCAGGCTGGGGGTCCTGGATTGGCGCCCTCGTGAGTATGCCTGTACTGGTGGGCGGCACCTCGGCGCGCAGCGGAGGTGCTGGGACGGTCAAACTGGAACCGCGGAGGTGGGCAGTGTCACCAGTAGGCAGCGTGACGGTCCAGAGGCCTGGATACTCCCTGGACGGCCCTCGTACGATGCCTCGGAGGCCGTTGATGGGGTTGTGGGCCTGGCCTTGTACGATAACCTCGGTGCCGGCGTGGAGCCGCGGTGGGATCCGAGCTGCCAAGCGACGGTTGACGGCTCGGAGGTAACCGATAGTGGCTGGTTGTGGTCCGAGGTAACGCTCGAGGTGCTCGCGTACAGTCACAGTGCTAGTGCTGGAAGTGCTGGTGCTAACACTCGAGGTTGCGTGGGAGCCAGGACCCAGGGCAGGCGTGTGAGCATGCGAGACGGCTGAGGCCGGCCCCGCTGCCGTGCTACCAGGTTGTGGCGGGGAGGTCACCCCAGGGCTCGAGGCAGCGTGGGGACCGATGACAGGAATGGCAGGCGTGGTGCCGTACGAGAGGGCTGAAGCCGCCCTCGCTGGCGTGCTACCAGGTTTTGGCGGGGGGGTCGACTCGAGGCTTGAGGCATTGAGGGGGCCGATGACAGGAATGGCAGGCGTAGTGCCATGCGAGGGGGCTGAAGCCCCCCCCGCTGGCGTGCTACCAGGTTTTGGCGGGGGGGTCGACTCGAGGCTCGAGGCAGTGTGGGGACTGATGACAGGACGGCCCTGGGCAGCCGTCTGGTGGCCTAGAGGGCGTCTGCAGTCGACGTCGCCGCCGCGCTGTAGGCGCTCCGTGCGGTCAAAATGGTTTCGCCACTCGTCGCGGAAGCCGATGAATAAGTAGTACATGACGTACGTGGCGCACAGGGTGGCCCACGTGGACGGTGACACCACGTTGTACAACTCGATGCCCTCCAACCACACACGCTCCACGAACGCTGCCGTGTATGCCCCACCTTTGGTGCCGCCGCGGACGACTTAGGGCGTGCTGGCTCTGGCAGGGTTGGCGTGGGAGTTGGCGTCGGCGATGACGTCTCGGCTGCACTCGGGGCCGGCGTTGGTGCTGGTGTCAACGTTGGTGCCCGCGTAGGCGTGGGCGTGGGTGCTGCCGCTGGCAATGCTGGTGTCGAAGCTATGGTCGATGCTGCCGTAGATGCGAGCGTCGATGCAGGCGGCGGAGTTGACGTTGATGCTGGCTGCAACTCTGGCGTGGGTACCGGCGTAAGCGCAGGCGTGGGTGCTGACGCTGGCGGTGCTGGCGTCGGAGCTGTCGTCGGTGCTGGCCTCACTGTTGACGTCGGGGTGGGTGTCGGGTCTGACGTCGCTGCTGTCTGCGACTCTGGCTTTGGTGCCGGCGTGGTGGGCGCGGCTGCTGACGCTGGAGGTGCTGGTGTCAGAGCTGTCGTCAGTGCTGGCGTCGGTGCTGGCGTCGACAGGGACGTCGGTGCTGCCTTCGACGCTGGCGTTGCCGTCCAGGGGGCAGGCGTGGATGCTGACGCTGCCGATGCTGGTGTCGGAGCTGCTGTCAGTGCTGGCGTCGGTGCTCGCGCCTCAACTGACGTCAGTGCTGACTGCGACGCTGACGTTGGCGCCCGCGTAGGCGTAGGCGTGGGTGCTGCCGCTGGCAGTGCTCGCGTCGACGCTGTGGTAGGTGCTGCCGTCGATGCTAGCGTCGATGCAGCCGTCGAAGCTGGCGTCAATGCTGGCTGCAACTCTGGCGTGGGTACCGGCATAGGCGCAGGCGAGGGAGCTGACGTCGGCGTTGCTGGCGTCGGAGCTGTCGTCGGTGCTGGCCTCGCTGCTGACGTCGAGGTGGATGTCGGGTCTGGTGTCGATGCTGACTGCGACACTGGCGTCTGTAGGTCACCATGCTTCGGCGGGCCTGAAGGCGCCGCCGAGCGAGTGGCCATACAGGGAGCACAGGAGTGGCTGTTACTGGTGCTGGCGTCGCTTGCGGCCGAATGCCGATGACAGGATCCTGTGTGGGCGCTTGCGGGTGAGGCCGCCGATGGGGCGTATCGCAGTGGGGTGTGGATGTAAGCATGGCCGCTGTAGGCGTGCAGACGTGGCTCCCTGTGTTTACGCGGGTCCGCCAACAATGATGTTGTGGGCGTGGTCGCTGTGGACATCGGAGCCGCCGCTGGCAGTGCTGGCGTCGCTGCCGTCGATGCTGACGTCGGAGCCGGCGAAGCTATCGATGCTGCCGTCGGAGTCGGTGAAACTGTGGGCGTAGCCGTCGTCGCTGCCGTCGATGCTGCTGTCGGGGCCGGCGATGCTAACGATGCTGACGTCGGAGCCGGCGATGCTAGCGATGCTGCCGTCGGCGCTGGCGATGCGAACGATGCTAACGGTGTTGCCGTCGGAGCCGTCATCGCTGCCGTTGATGCTGCCGTCGGGGTCGGCGAAGCTGTGGTCGTTGCTGCCGTCGATGCGAGCGTCGATGCTGACATCGGAGCCGGCGTCGGTGCAGCGTCGTCATGGTCGTCGTGGTCGTCGTCGTCGTCTCCTCCTCCTCCAGCGGGGCGGGGCGAGGGAGGGGGCGGGGATGGTGTCGAGTCTGTGCCCCCCGCTGGCGTCGAGGCTGACTGCAGTGCCGTCGTTAGAGCTGGCTTCGGTGCTGTCTGCGGTGCTGGGGTGTGGTCCGTCATGGACGTGGGCGTGGGTGCTGCCGAGGACGATGCTGGCGTCGATATTGACGTCGATGCGGGCATTGGCACGGACGCTGGTGTCGACAAGGCGGACGGGTCATGGCATGGCAGGGCGGCCCCACTGGCGTCAGGTGCGCCTGAAGACTGCACCCTCGCCAGCGGCCCTGGGCGAGGCGTCAGGACAGAGGATGTTGAAAGGCTCATCAATGCAGGTGCCGAGGACATGACATATCGTGGCATGGCGGCCCCAGCAGCCGAAGGTGCGCCTGAAGACTGCACCCTCGCTGGCGGGCACGGGCGAGGGGACAGGGCAGGTGATGACGGTGGGCTCGTCGGGGCTGGCGTCAATGCGGTCGGCAGTGCTGGTGTCGATGCTGAGGTCGATGCGACGACAAGCATGACGGCGGCGAAAATGGTGGCCCGTTTGGGGCGGGCCAGACCCGCCGTGCCCTTGGAGCCGCAGGCGGTGCCGATGGCGCCGAAGATCATGCTGCCGACCTTGACGGCCCTTTTAGGGTGGGCTGGACCCGCCGTGCTGGTGGAGTCGACGATGTTGTTGACGACGCTCCTGGTGCCCGTGCCGATGGTGCGCAGGACCGCGTCGACGATGCCGAGAACGATGCCGAAAGTGGGGCCGAGGACGCACCCGAAGTTCAGCGGGATAATGCCGGTGAAGGTGAGGGCGGTGCTGGCGAGGCCGCGGAAGCGCTCCCGGGGGGGGGTCGGGGTCCGGCTGCTTGTCGCGCACGGCGCGACGACGGCAGGCGTGGGACCCGCCCGACCGCTCTCAGCACCGTCTCCCTCAGCAGTCGGGAGCCCGACCCCCCCCCGATTACCTGGCCGTAGCGGGGTGGGCAAGTGCTGGACGAAGTCGTCGGTGTCGGCGTTAGTGCCGTGTGGGTGAGCGTGGTGGTCAGCTCGGTGCGCGCGCAGCTCAGCGCGCAGGTAATACACGTCGTGCTCTAGAATGCGAAGATCTTCGTGAAGATTCGCTCGAAGCACGCGTGGGGCGTGGCCAGGTGGTTCAGGAAGGTCGCGCCCGTGCAGGACGGGCACGTAGATGACAAGGTCCTGGTGCCTATGCTCGATGAATTGGCAGTGGCATTCTCGAAGCGGGCCAGGCAGTAGCTGAGGGTGAAACGAACTGCATGTGCGGGCATTGCGGCGCTGGGCTGGTGGCTCCATGGCGGCAGTACCTGCGTAGACTTGGGGTGGGGTAGGAGGCATCAGCATGACAGTCTCGCCGCGCGAAGGCTGCCTCCTGGGGCTCGCTCTGAGTGGATACTCTCGAGCCGAGACTAGAGAGAGAGAGAGAGAGAGAGAGAGAGAGAGAGAGAGAGAGAGAGAGAAAGAGAGAGAGGAGAGAGAGAGAGAGAGAGAGAGAGGAGTGCGCCTGGGGCACCCGAACGGGCAGACTAGGGCAAGGCTGCGTTAAGAGAGGAGGAGGAGGAGGGGGGGGAGGAGGAGGGGGGGCGGAGCTGGGGGAGGAGGGGGAGGAGGAGGAGGAGGAGGAGAAACAGAAGGAAGAGGGGAGGATGAGGGGGGGATGAGGAGGGGGAGGAGGAGGAGGAGGAAGATGAGGAGGGGGAGGAGGAGGAGGAGGAGGAGGAGGAGGAGGGGGGAGAGGAGGATGGAGAGGAGGGAATAGTAGTAGTAGTAGTAGTATTATCAATAGTAGTAGTCGTCGTCGTCGTCGTCGTAGTAGTAGTAGTAGTAGTAGTAGTAGTAGCAGTAGCAGTAGCAGTAGCAGTAGCAGTAGCAGTAGAAGTAGCAGTAGCAGTAGAAGTAGCAGTAGCAATAACAGTAGCAGTAGCAGTCGCAGTAGCAGTAGCAGTAGCAGTAGCAGTTAGCAGTAGTAGTAGCAGTAGCAGTAGCAGTAGCAGTAGCAGTAGCAGTAGCAGTAACAGTAGCAGTAGCAGTAGCAGTAGCAGTAGCAGTAGCAGTAGCAGTAGCAGTAGCAGGCAGTAGTAGTAGTAGTCGTAGTAGTAGTAGTAGTCGTAGTCGTAGTAGTAGTAGTAGTAGTAGTAGTAGTAGTAGTAGTAGTAGTAGTCGTAGTCGTAGTAGTAGTAGTAGTAGTAGTAGTAGTCGTAGTCGTAGTCGTAGTCGTAGTAGTAGTAGTAGTAGTAGTAGTAGTAGTAGTAGTAGTAGTAGTAGTGGTAGTAGGGCAGACCGGGCCCTGGGTGCGAGCCGCCGCCGCGGCCGCCGCCGCGGTCGCGGCGACGGCGGCTGCTGGGGGCATCAGCCGGCCTCTTGGGGGCCTCTTGGGGCCTCTTGGTGGCTTCCTGGGGGCCTCTTGGGGCCTCCTGGGGCTCTCTTGGGGCGTCTTGGGCGCCTCTTGGGTCGTCCTGGGGCTCTCTTGGGTCGTCTTGGACGCCTCTTGGGTCGTGTTGGGGCTCTCTTGGGCCGTCTTGGGGCCTTCTTGGACGCCTCTTGGGCCGTCTTCGAGCGTCGGAAATCAGAAAAGGCGGGAATTCCAAAGCTGTTCAAAAACCATTGTAAAATTTACGATTTGGGCGTCTCGGGGCCCTGTTGTGAGGCCTCTTGAGGCGCTCTTGGCGGCCTCTCGGGATGTCTTGGGCGCGCCTTGGGCGTCCTGGAGCGCCGTTTGGGTGTCTCGGGGGCCTCCTGGGCCGTCTTGGGGGCTTCTTGGGGTTTCTTGGGGGCCTCCTGGGGGCCTCGTGGGGGTCTTCGGCTTCTTGGGGCCTCCTGGGGCTCTCTTGGGGCGTCTTTGTCGCCTCTTGGGCCGTCTTGGGGCTCTCTTGGGCCGTCTTGGGGCCCTCTTGGAAGCTTCTTGGGCTGTTTCGGGGCGCTCCTGGGGGCCTCTTGAGGCGTCTTGGAGCCGCTCCGTGCCCAGGGGCGCGGTGGCGGATCACTGTGCACGTCTGCGCTCGTTGTTTCCTGGTTTCCTCTCCCCCTCGTTTCCCCGCGTCCCCTCCAAGAGGGGAACGTATCCACAACGTATAGGAAACGTGTAGGAAACATACAGGACACGTATACAAAACAAATAGAACACGCATACAACACATATAGGGAACGTACGCAACACATTTAGGACACGTATGGGACACATATAGGACACGTCTAGGAAACATACAGAACACGCATATGAAGCATATAAGCAACGTGTAGGAAACATACCAGAAACATATAATAACCGCAGAACAAACGTATAAGAAACGTATAGGACACACATAGGACACGTATAGCGAAACGTATAGGAAACATATAAGACACGCAAAAGAATCGCATAGGCATCATAGAGGAAACGTATAGGAAGCACATAAGACACATCTAAGAAACATGAAAGAAACGTATAGGACACAAGCAAGAAACGTATATGAAACATAGAAGACACGTATAGGGCACATATAAGAAACGTATAGGAAACAATAAACGTATATGAAACACATAGGACATATATAGGAAACCTATAGGGAACATATAGGAAACATGTTGGCAACATATAGGAAACCTATGACACATCAGAAACGTTTAGGGCACGTATAGGAAACATTTCGGAGACACATAGGAAGCACTTAGGACCCCTATAGGGCACATTTAGGAAACATGTAGGAATCATATATGCAACGCGCAAGAAACGTATAGGGAACATACAAGAAACGTATAGGTAATATATCAGAAACATGTAAGAAACATATGGCACGTATAGGACAACACATAAGACACGCATAGGAAACACATAAGCAACGTATAGGAAACACATGGGAAATAACTAGGAAACATGTATGACACGTATAGGAAACATGTAGGACACAAGAAGGAAACGTATATGAAACATATAGAGAACATACAGGAACCATATAGGAATCATATTGGAGACCTATAGGACACGTAAACAGAACGTACAGGAAACATATAGGACACGTATACAAAACGTACGTATAGGAAACGTATAGGACACATCTAGGAAACATTCAGGCAACGTGTACAAAACGTATAGGACACATAGGAAACGATTACAAAACGTATCGGGCACATATAGGAAACGTATGCAACACGTAAGGGAACATAGGACACGTATACAAACAAACGTATAGGACACGTATACAAAACGTATCAGAAACGTATACACAACGTACAGGAAACATATAGGACACACATAGCAAGCACATAGGACACGCATGCAAAACGTATAGGACACATATAGGAGACACGCGGGAAACATATAGAAGCCATATAGGAAACATATAGGACACATACACAACACGTATAGGACACACATTGGAAACATATAGGAAACATATAGGACACATGCTGGAAACGTATAGGAAACATTTACAACGCGTATAGGAATCATATTGGAACATTTCGGAAACATATAGGAAACTTATATGAACATATAGGAAACATATAGGAATCGTTTACAACACGTGTTGGGAAACATTTAGGAACCATAACAGACACATCTAGGAATCAAACAGGAAACATATAGGACGCATATAGGACGCATATACAACACGTACAGGAAACATATACAAATCGTACAGGACACATATACAAGTCGTATAGAAAACATATAGTACACATTTAGGAAACATGTAGGACACATATAGGAAACATATAGGAACTTATAGAAGCGTATAGGAAACGCATAACAACACACACCGCACACCGCAAAACGCACACCGCGCACGCACAAACACATTGACGGTGCGGAAACCCAACGGAGTGCTGTAGGGAGGGGCCGGGGGAGCGGCTCGCGCCCAGGAGCCGGTCACCCTTAGTAGTAGTAGTAGTAGTAGTAGTAGTAGTAGTAGTAGTAGTAGTAGTAGTAGTAGTAGTCGTAGTCGTAGTCGTAGTCGTAGTCGTAGTCGTAGTCGTAGTAGTAGTAGTAGTAGTAGTAGTAGTAGGAGGAGGAGGAGGAGGAGGAGGAGGAGGGGAGGAGGAGGAGGAGGAGGAGGAGGAGGGGAGGGGGGGGGGGGGGGGGGATGGGAAGGGGGAGGGGGAGGGGGATGCGAACTCAACCGTGTCCGTTTCGTTTCCGTTGAGGTGAGACGAGTGTCGCTTGCAGCTATCCGTACTCATTGTGGCTCAGGGGCCCGTTGGGCCGCCTTTTGGGCGGTCAGAGATTTTACTTGCTGGTTCCAGAGAGCCAGCCAGGTTGCCGAGACCGAATATCAGAATATTCGAACAATGAGATTCCCTGGGACATATTCTTGGGCTGGCTTTCTGGGCGACGCCCGGGCTGCGTGCAGACCAACGCTGGCGGCGAGGAGAGATTAACATCTTCGGCTTCGCGCGTGCTGAGGTAAAAGAGAGCTGAGATCCACGGACCTGTAGACAGTGGGCGATATTGCATCGACACTTATTCAGAGACACCCATCGGTGATCCTGCATTGGTAGCGGAGCCGGTTGGCTCCACTACCTGGACAGCCGGCAAGATGGGAGAATCTCGCGAGGGCGGCAAGAAGGTTCCGACATGGGATGGAGACGTCACCAGATTCCAAGAGTATCGAAAACTTGTGAAGTGGTATGTGGCTGGTCTTTCACGTCGAGACAAGCAAGTGGCGGGGGCTCGACTGGCGGCAGCTCTCACGGGAGAAGCGTGGAAGGCGCTCGAGGAGGTCTCAGACGAGGGCGGGAGCTGCTGGAGAAGGCGGGCGGCCACAAGATATTGCTAGAGTTCCTGGGCGAGACGCTCATGGGCGAGCCGATGCCAGAGGCCGCGAAGTACCTGAAGGAGTATCTGTTCACGCTGCGACGGAGGAACAAAGAGGGCATGAAGGCGTGCGCTCAGAGAAGCAGGGTCGTCGCAGACAAGCTGGACCAGAGCTTCAGGCGGATCGACGAGAAGGACACGACGACAGAGATCAAGCTAGTGAAGAAGACGCGGCCCGAGGAGAATACAGAGTCCGTGACGCTGGAGTCGATTCGAGAACGTGAAGGCCCTGAAGGCGACGACGAGGGCGCAGAGGGCGCCAGCAGCTGGAAGGACGAGAGCGACGGTTGCTGGAAGGGTAGCTGGTGGTACGGCAGCAGCTGGTGGTCGAGTTCACCGACAGGGTCGGCTGGCTGGACCTGGCCACAGGCGACGACGTCGCTGAAGGCACGCAAGAAGGTGGCGCTGAAGGAGAAGGCTACGGATGCGCTGTGCTCACTGATGGCGCGTTTCGACCTGGGGGGCGATGATGCGGACATCAGGGCGCTGAAGGAGGTGGCGACGGAGGCGCGCGAGACGCTGATCCCGTCGGTGATTGCGGGATGGCTGCTGCTTCAAAGAGCAGGACTCAACGCTCAAGAGCGCGCAGGAGTTCTGTCGTCGGCCAAGAACTCGCTGAACCTGAAGAACATCGAGGCGGCGCTGCGGGGCCAGTGGACTGACGTGGACTTGAAAGAGCACGACGCGCACAACAAGAAGCGAGATATCTTCCCGCGCAAACCTGGCCGTGGACGAGCATTAAGAGTCTTTGGAGAAGATGAAGATGATCGAGAGGAGGCTCCGGACGACTACGACCCGGACGACGACTACGAGGCCTACGCGGAGTTCGATTGGGACGAGGACGAACTCGACCTCGAAGGTCTGGGCGAGGATGAACGCGCGGAGGCGGAGGAGGCACTGGCGGTCATCGCCGGAGCCAAGAAGGACGTCAAGAACTTGAAGAGGACGCTGGCACAAGCGCGGGCCGTGGTGACGGATATCAAGCAAAGCCGAGGGTTCTTCCAGAAGCGCAAGGGCAAGGGCAAGAAAGGTGGCAAGGGCCAAGGTGGGCCGTGCTTCATCTGCAGTGGGCCGCACAGGAAGGTCGACTGCCCGAAGAACCCGGAGAACCGAAGCACGGAGCAGCCACGCGGACGAGCATCTCAGGTTGGAGCGTTGGCGTTCAGCTTCGCGAACTGGGAGGCCGAGGTCAGCGACGACGAGCTCGAGGAGACCAACCTGGAGATGCCCTACACGGAGTACGAGGTGGAGCACGCGCTGGCTGGGCTTGCAGACGAGACGGAGGGGTGCATGGTGCTCGACAGCGGAGCAACAAAGACGTTCGGATCGATCGTGGCGCTCGAGAAGATCATCGAGAAGCAGCAGCAGGCAGGAATCGACGCGAGCAACGTGAAGGTCGATGTGACAGATCGGCCGAAATTCGGGTTCGCTAACGGCGACGCGGAGCAGTGTTCGTGCCGGACGAATCTCCCGCCGCAGGCGAACGGCAATCTGGGGAGCGTGCGTGTCGGGCTATGCGCTGAGCGCCAAGGGGGACCGCTACGTACCGCTGCTGGGATCAGTGGATTTCCTGAAGCGTGCTGGAGCGATCATCGACTTCGAGACGGGGATCGCCTGTTTCAACAACATCACGAAGAACAAGGTGGCGGAGCTCAAGCGGATCTCCACCGGACACCTGTGCATCGACATGACGAAGGATCTCTACGACGCGAAGGTGAACAACACCGACAGGGGCGACTTTAAGCAGAAGCTCGAGGACTTACAGCAGGCTCTCGGCACTGCGAGGGTCGCGGCGGCCGATCCAGACGCGAGCCCTGAATAGGGGCAGCGCCCCTCCTTCTGCGGTGCTGGTTCCAGGAATACAAAGCCAGCATCACGTCACTGGATTGGAGGACCTACCAGAACAGTGAGAGCAGAGGAGGGGACCGAGATCAATAGGGTGCCGTTTGAGACTTCTGAGGACGGGAATATCATCACAGAAACCACTGAGGATTTTGTTGGCACGGGTTTGGAAATAAGACCGACGACTTCCGAGCGGGAACGGGTTTCGAGTGCATGTGCGAGTCCGGCGCGAACGACAGCTCGATCAAGGACTGCGAGTACTTCGACCCGATTTCGGATATTTTCGGCGATCCGGACTACACCGACACGATCTAGGTATGTGACTCCAGACACGTGTGAGACGTCGCTCAGGGGATCTCAGAGGCCTGCGAGTGTTTCGAATGGATTCGAGAAGACTCCAAAGCCCCAAGAGATGAAAGCAGCAGATGTCCTACACGAGAAATGCGAAGTACCCCAGATAATCATGAATAATGGTGGCGGTCATGCTGATTGCGATCCGCAACGTGATGGCTCAAGATCCAGGTTTCAGCGGGTCAACGCCAAACGGGTGCAGGTCCTCGGGGGCGATGCCTGGGGCGGCAGCGGCAGCGTCGACGCCAGCAGCCGACGCCCCGATCGACAGCAGCAAGCACCGCAACATCAAGAAGGACAAGGACCTCGACGGTGGTTTAGGACCTCGGAGGACCAGTGGAGACCGACAGCGACGACAGACCGATCTAGAGCGATGGGGCAAGCGGACCATCGGCGAATGGATGACACTGGATCGTCGGGATCTACGACTGGACTGGGACAGAGCGGAATCTGCCAACGAGAAAGGCGATCGCTACACAGGGCGTTCGCCGTGCCGGGATGCAGGTGTCGGGGCGGAGGGGTGTGCCGTGCAGAAATAATGGGGCCGGGGCGGGGGTGCGCGCTGGCTGGCGGATGGGGGGGGGCGGAGGGGGTGTGCCGCGCCGAAATAAAAAGGTCGGGGCGGCGGGGTGTGCCGTGCCGAACTACAGGGGTCGGGGCGGAGGGGCGCGCTGGCAGGCTGGCGGCGGGGGTGCGGAGGGGGTGGGCCGTGCCGAAATAAAGAAGTCGGTGCACAGAGGTCTGCCGCGCCGGAATCAAGGTGGCGGGGCAGGGGGCGCGCTTGCTGGTGGGTTGGGGGGATGCGGCTGGAGTGTGCCGTGCCGAAACAAAAAGGGCGGGGCGGAGGGGTGCGCCGTGCCGAAATACGAGGGGTCGGGGCGGAGGGGGCGCGCGGGGGCGGGGGGGGCGCGCGGAAATCAATGGGTCGGGGCGGAGGGGCGCGCTGGCTGGTGGGTGAGGGGACGCGGAGGCGGTGTGCCGTGCCGAAATAAATGGATCGGGGCGGAGGGGTGTGCCGTGCCGAAATAAAGAGGTCGGGGCGCTGGCTGACGGGTGTGGGGGGGGGTGCGGAGGGGCGTGCCGTGCCGAAATAAAAGGGGTCGGGGCGGAGGGGCGTAGCGTGCCGGAATAAAGGTGTCGGGGCGGATGGGCGCGCTGGCTGGTGGATGGGGAGATGCGGAGGGAGTGCGTCGTGCCGATATAGGTCTCGGGGCGGGGGGTCGCGCTGGCTTGTGAGTGAGTGGGATGCGGAGGGGCTGTGCCGTGCAGAAATACAGGGGTCGGGGCGGAGGGGTGTGCCGTGCCGAAATAAACAGGTCGGGGCGGAGGGGCGCGCTGGCTGGTGGAATGCGTGGGTGATGGAGAGGGTGACGTGCCGAAATAGAGTGGTCGGAGCTCTAGACACCCTGTGCAATATAATAATACGCAGAATACTAATCGTAATAATCGTAATGCTACGGATACTAGTATTCATAACGCTAGTACGAGTACTAAGACAATTATACAAGTAAACATAATATTTGAAATCTTTTTTATGATATTACAAATACGAGTAGTAGTATTATCAACAATCATAATGTTATTATTAATCTCAGTTATACGAGTCGTATTTGTAATCGCACTAGTTCTACTACGCAGCTATATTACTGCTGCTACTACTACTACTTCTAATACGGATGTTACTGTTAGCATTAACAATCATTATAGTCATACCAATAATCGTAACATTAATAGTTTTCCGCATAACCGTGACATGATTAATTCTGATGATGCTGATACGAACGCGAATGCTAACAATAATAATTTCATTGCTAATACGACTAATCGTAGTAACACTAATACTACTAACATGATTAACAATACTACTAATACGATTATTACCATTATTAGTCATCATACTAGTAATACTCATAGCTGTAATACGTATATTCAGAAAACGAATATTCATACAATGAATAATTTACATAATGAGACGGAGGGAGGAGGATGATGTTGAGGAGGAGGAGGGGGAGGAAGAGGAGGAGGAGGAGGAGGAGGAGGAGGAAAGGAGGAGGAGGAGGAGAGGAGGAGGAGGAGGAGGAGGAGGAAGGGGGAGGAGGAGGAGGAGGAGGGAGGAGGAGGAGGAGGAGGAGGGAGGAGGAGGAGGAGGAGGAGGAGGAGGAGGAGGAGGAGGAGGAGGAGGAGGAGGAGGCGGAGGATGAGGATGAGGATGATGATGATGATGATGAGGAGGAGGAGGAGGAGGAGGAGGAGGAGGAGGAGGAGGAGGAGGAAGAGGAAGATGTTTGTGGTGCGTGCGTGATCCCACGGATGCGTTCCGCGCGGGTCATCCACGCGGTCGCAGCCGAGAGGTCCCGGCATCCACGAGGCCTCGGAAGCGGAGCCAGACCGTCCGCGACCCGGATCCCTCCCGCCCGCAAGTGGCCAGAATTGGCCACGCGCAGAGGGGGCTAGGGGGAGTGGGGATGGTTTCTTAAAGGCACCTCTGCTTATTAGAAGGCGCGGGCCTTGTCCGTAGATGCAAACAAAGCCCGCGCCTTCTAAGAAGTAGGTTCCTTCTCAGAAGCTTTCCCCCCTCCCCCTACCCCCCTCTACGCGCCGCCAACAGAGCAAGCGGGCTGGTTGCCCCATTCGTCCTCCCGTGGCCATTTTGACCCAAGCATCCACTGCACCGAGAACTTCGTTCGGCCGAGGGGAGGGGGGAATCTAATGGCGCCCAATTCATCTACTCCCCTTGCGCGGAGGCATAGGTCGGCTGACATACGTAATCGCTTGCTGCGCTGGCGAAGTTTAACAGTAGCAGTATCAGGAGCCAGAGCAGGGCAGCTGAGCGCTGAGGACTGCGTCGCGAAAGGACTAGGCTTGGACAGGGTCTACGGGGAAAGTGCTTGGTGCGTGTGGTCGTGGACCGCCCAAAAGTAGCTCTCTTCCACTCATTTTTGTTTGTTTTGTTTCAGACTTGAGAGTAAGCTGAGCGTTTTATCAACGCTCTGGGTTCCCAGCGCCACGTCGGCGCCTTCCCAACCCTTTCCGCAGCCGTTTTGGCTCAAGCCGTCGTGACGCCATTTTTTAATGATAGATGTCGGTCGAGGGTGTCCAGACAGCATTGTTTCTTTCGACGTTTTACTCCAGAACTCTTGTCGGACAAAACAGTGGTGCGCAGCATTGCAGTTACTCCGCGAAGGGAGTCAATTCAGTGTGCAACTTTCCCCGAGCCACTACATGGCGATTGTCGGCGCATGCACGAAAAGCGGGCAATGGCAACACGCATTGTCGGTGCTCAGGGCGATGTGGGAGTCGAAGCTTGAGCCCAACGTCATCTCTTCTACATTGCAGGTGTACGCGCGCGCGAAGTACAGTCGGACTGAGGAAAAATATCGATGTCGGTCGGGGAGGGTACCCTCATGTTCTTCGTGATTGTTGGACTTCCTGTTGCATCCTGGGGAGGGTACCCTTGAATGTTCTGTTTGTTTTGGCCAGGGGAGGCTCTCATGTTCTTCAGGGAAATTCTTCTGGCCCAGGTCCGACTGTACGCTATCCCAGTGGCCCCCTCGGCGCCCCGGCAGGCACCGTCGGACCTCCCTTGAGATCCGACGCAGCGAAAAAATATAAGATCGTAAAAAATCACGCCCGGATCCTTAGACCCCATCTTTGTGCATGATTTTTCGAACCCGATCGATCTGTGAGGGTCCCAGGGCCCGAAAAAGGAAAAAGGCGAAACCGTCAGGCTCGAGCAAAATTGAGTCGCCAGGATTTCAGGGTCCAGGGCGGTTCTGGGTCGCTTCAAGGAATCCCGACGCACCCCATCGCGGCCAAAGGAAGCCCCCACAGCGCTTTAGCATGGTTTTGGACGCTTCCCTTGCCGCCTCAAGACGCCGGCGTCGGGTCCAAAAGTTTTTCAAGACAGTCGAATGGGGCTCCAGGAGGACCCCCCGAAGGTCCTAAGGAACAAGAGTCGTTGCAAACCTTTTCCTGTGAAGCTGCCAGTTTCAGCATTCTCGACTCCCTGTTTTCCATAGCCTCCGAGACGGCCTTGAGGCCCTCAGGATCGCCCCCAGACGGCCTCAGAGGTCCCAAGAGGACCCCAAGACGGCCCCCAGACGGCCCTATAGGCCGCCAACAGGGCCCGAAGAGAGACCCAAAGCGGCCCAGGACGGTCCCAAAACGGCCCGAGAGGCGCCCAAGACGGCCCCAAGACGGCCCAAGAGGAACCCAGGCGGCTCAAGAGGGTCCCAAAAGGTTTCGAAGTTGTCTAGAGAGGACCTAAGAGGCCTTCAAGTAGCCCCCAAGAGGCCCCAATGAGGCTTCAAAACTGCCTCCCAAAAAGAGGGCCCGGCGCTCCTGACACGCCCCAGAGAGCTTCGCCTCTAACAGCAATCTAACGAATTAATCCTCCCAACATGGCGGGTTTCTTGTTGAATTCTTGTTCAAACTGATGCCTCTTGGAGCTCTCCTGGGCTCCCCCTGGAGCACCCTGCGAGCCTCCTGACGATCCCAGAACCTTTCTACGAACCCCTGGGCCGCCCAATCAGGAGCCCCGGAGGGGCTCCCGAAGGCTTCCAATTGAGCGAAGAAGTAAAAAAAACGGCACGTCCGACCCAACAGCGGTTTTACGTAGTCAAATTCTTGTGACATTTCATGCCCTCTTGGAGCCCTCGTTGGCTTCCCTGGGAGCGCCCTGCGAGCTTACTCGATGATCCCAGAACCCTTCGCAATTTTCTCGGCCGCCCAATCAGGAGCCCTAGAGGGTCCCCGGAGGGCCTCCAATCTAGCATCAAATATGACAAGACGGCACGTCCGACCCAACACCAGCAGCGCCCTGCAGCTAGAAGCAGCAACAGCAAGCAGCAGCGGTAAGTATGCATTGCGAGCAGCACGCAGCAGCGGCAGCAAGCAGCAGCACGCAGTAGCGTGCGCGCAATACGAAGTTCCATCCCCACGTCATCATGTCAGCCTTCCGGCAGCATGTTCACCAGCACAAGCCAGCTCGTGCAGACTTCGTGGACGTAGTCCACGCGTCATCCCTAATCAGCTACAGCGCTGGAATCAGCGCGTGCGAGAGAGGCGAGCAATGGCAGCGAGCACTAGCCCTGCTCAGCGAGATGATTGTTGTGAAGTTGGATCCCAACGTCCTGAGCTACAACTCTGGGATCAGGGCGTGCGGGAAATGCGAGGAGTGGCAGCGAGCTGTGGCTCTGCTCAGCGAGATTTTGGAGGCCAGGGTGGAGCCCGACGTCATCAGCTACTGCGGTGGGATCAGTGCGTGCGGAAAGAGCGGGCGGTGGCAGCGCGCTTTGGATCTGTTCAGTGAGATGATCGAGATGGAACTGGAGCCCAACGTCATCTGCACTATAGTCAATTCTGGTCGCGGCGCGTGCGAAAAAGGCCAGCTCAACGAACCGCTCCAAAGGGCCCAGGAGCGCCAGGAGCGCCCAGAGCGCCCCCGAGGCGCTCCCCGACGGCTCCACCAGATGGCCCCTAGACGGCCTCACACAGCCCCAGGCCAGCTCTGAGACGCACCAGACGGCGCCAGGACGGCCAAAAAGGACACGAAGGGAGCCTCATGACGGCACGAGAGGGCCCGAAGACTCGCCCGGAGGCTTCAGAGACGTCCCACGAGGACCCCGATGCTGGCCTCCAGGGAAGAACCTAGCCAAAACAGCGTGTGTGTGTGTGTGTGTGTGTGTGTGTGTGTGTGTGTTTTCACATGTTTTTTTTTTAAAATCATTCTCCCCTTGACGGGCTCAGACTGGCCCCACGCGGCTCCAGGTTCTTCCAGGTTCTTCCAAGATCGCCCTGAGATGGCCCGAACGGCCCTGACAAGCCCACCAAGATGGCCCAATAGGGTCCCAAGGCGGCCCAGCACAGGCCCCAGAGAGTTCAACAGAGCCTCAAGTGCCCCCCCAAGAGAGCCCCAGCGGTCCCCAGGAACTGCCCAAGAGGGTTCAAACTGGGCTCCCCGACGGCCCCAGACCCCCACCATGGCTCCAAGACGGCCCAAGAGGCCCCCGAGACGGCCCAAGAGGGCCTCGAAATGATTCAAGAAGTTCCCAGAGTAGACTGCCCAAGGTGGCTCCACGAGGTGTTCAAGAAGGACTTCTCCGAGTTGCTCTAGAGCCTCCCACTAGACCCCGAAAGTTTCCAAGGAGCTCCCGCGAGAGCCTCCAGCCCCGGCACCGTTCGCCGTTTCTGGTTTCTCACACGACCCAGGAGAGTCCCCAAACGGCCCAAGATGGCCCCAAGACCTTTTCAAGGAGGGCCGCTCCTAGATTCTCTACAGCCTCCGGGCAGACTCCGACTGTTGCCAAGGAGCTCCCACGAGAGCCTCCAGTCCCAACACATTTCGCTGTTTCGGGATTGTCGGAAGCCCCAGAGAAATTTCCACACCCCTCAAAGGCCCCAGACCACTTCTACATGCCCCGCAGCCACCTCTAAGACATTCCGATAGCTGCCAAGGAGCTCCCAAGAGAGCCTTAAGCACTGGCACCTTCTGCCGTTTGTGGGTCATCCGAAGCCCCAACGAAAACTCCGAACCCCAATTAACGCCTCAGAAATCTACTCTCCCTGTTCTTCTCTCCTCTCTTCTTTTATATTTATTACGCCGTTACAGAAGTTCGTCATGTTTTATGGTAGCGTCAAAATGATGCAGGTTTCGTCCGTTACTTCCGACCGAGCGGGCGGGCGAAGGCTGACCCCTATTCCGACCGCGCTCAACTGCCCCTTTTTCCCCCTAGAATCCTAGCGGACTGGGTCAGGAGCGGTCGGATGAAAGATAAGGCATTCCTATATCCGGGATTTCCTCCAGTTTTAGATTATATCATAGTTTAAAACGAGATCGTTAAGCATCCCGACGTAAAACACACGGTTCTAGAGATCCCACGGTGCGGGATCTTGCCCTGCCAGCGCAAGATGATGAACTTCGATTTCATGACGAAACTTTTGTAACGCAGATGTATTCCCTTCCTCCTCTTGCCAAGATGCCGGCCTCGAGGTGACAGGACGGTACCCCACGGAGTCATACTGATTCCAGGGTACCGCTCTCCTCCTCCTCCTCCCCCTCCTCCTTCTGTTCGCCTTCCCTCACCCTCTCCTCCTCTCCTCCTCCTCCCTACCAGCAAGCTTGCCCCCCCCCCCACGGCCGATGAGGGGTGACACGGGAGACCTCCACGACAGTAGCCCCAAAGAAACCCCCAGACCCCAAACACTGCCCCAGCAAGCTCCTTTTCCCGTTCTTTCTTCTCCTTCCCTTCCTCCTCCTCCTCTGCTTCTGGGGGCATCCACACCCCTCTCTCTGGTGCTGCTCTCCCTCTCCCTCTTCTTCTTCTCGCGTCGGCGCCTTTTGCGCGTTCGGGGCCAGCAGTTCGGTCTTCCTGCCGTGGACTTTTCACGGGTGCACACCAGTCAGCTACAGTGCCGGAATCAGCGCGTGCGAGAGAGGCGAGCAATGGCAGCGAGCGCTGGCGCTGCTCAGTGAGATGCGGGAGGTGAGGTTGGAGCTCGACGGCATAATCTACAGCGCCGGGGTCAGCGCGTGCGAGAAGGGCGACCAGTGGCAGCGCGCTCTGGCTCTGCTCAGCCAGATGATCGATGCGAAGCTAGAACCCAACGTCATCAGCTACAGCGCTGGTATCAGCGCGTGCGACAGAGGAGGTGACCAGTGGCAGCGCGCTCTGGCTCTGCTCAGCGAGATGCGAGAGGTGAGCTTGGAGCCCGACGTCGTCAGCTTCAGCGCCGGGGTCAGCGCATGCGAGAAAGGCTACCATTGGCAGGGAGCGCTGGCCCTGCTCAGAGAGATGATTGGTACGCAGTTGAATCCCAACGTCCACAGCTACAACTCCGGGATCAGGGCGTGCGGGAAATGCGAGGAGTGGCAGCGCGCTTTGGATCTGTTTAGCGAGATGTGGGAGGCGAAGGTGGAGCCCGACGCCATCAGCTACTGCGGTGGGATCAGTGCGTGCGAGAAGGGCAAACAGTGGCAGCGAGGTCTGTCGCTGCTCGACGGCATGATTGAAAGGAAGCTAGAGCTTAGCGTCATCTCGTCCACACTGCGGGGCACCGTGCGTGCGAGGAAGGCTCCTGCGCCACGCGGCGCGAGCTTTCCTCAGCAGCACGTCGGACGGCCTGCGGCTCGTGCCCAGGGTCGCCCAGTGGCCTTCTGGCGGCCTAAGAGTGTCATGGGAGCCTTTGGAGACCGGAGACGGCCCGAGGGGCCCGCAAGATGGCCCGAGAGTCAGGAGGGAACGCAAAAACATAGACACAGACACACATCAGCGTCGATTTCAAGGAATATATACAAGAAGATATGCGAAGTGGCGGGGAAGACCCGGGAAGGCAGGGAGATTAATGTACATGTACATATGTAGATAAACATGTAAACTTTTATACTTCAACCTCTAGGAGATAGAGAAACGTATGGGGAATCCTGGGACTCGTGTCTATCGGTGTGTGTGTGTGTGTGTGTGTGTGTGTGTGTGTCCCTGGGCCCCTTCGAGAAGGGGACCGGAGGGAGGCCGCCGAGGGGCAGACGCCCCCCCTCCCCCCCGCACGACGCCGGCAGAGGCCCCGAGAAGAGCCCGAGACGCAGAGCCTTCGGGGGTCCGTAGAGGGGGTGTCGTCCCAGGGTGCGGTGGGGGAGCTCGGAGGAGGAAGACGGCCTCGTCTCGTTTTCCCCGTTTTGGGCCTCTCATCGCCACCGCTGGATTCGCCGCGAAATTCTGGTCAGAATGCACCCCGGGAGAGGTCCGGGGAGTAGCGGTATCCGTACCTTCTGGTTTCCCCAGGTGGAACGAGCCCAGTTGGATGCTCACATTCCTTCTTCCATGGGGCGTTTGGAGCGGTTTTCCTCCGAGCCCCACCTCTACGTCCCCACCTCTACGTCCCCCCGAAAAGCGACTGAGGGCGCAACTGTGCGCGGGACTCCCTTGGGCGGGACCCCGCCAGACTTGCAGCCACAGGCGGGACCCGATTGGCTGGAGCCGATGGGCGGGACTTCACGCGCGACAACTGGAATATTCCCCCCCCCCCGAGGGCGCGTAATCCATGGCGGGGCCGTGTGGGTGGGACGCCTACAGGCACCAACCCGAAACCCCCCTCCCATAGGCGGCCAATAGCGGGACCATGCGGGCGACACCGCCAGGGATCCCCATCCCCCCCGAGGCCAGCCAGACGGTGCTGGCGGGACCCTCCTGTCGACAACCAGAAGGCAGAAGATCCACCCCGCAGGGCAAAGAAGAGAGGATTGGGTCGGACGGGGCCAGGACCAGGATAGATGCGTTCCAGAGCGTTCCGGAGCGCTCTCAGAGCGTTCCAGAACGCTCTGAGGAGGCCGCTGCGCCCGAGAAATCCTCCAGAACCGCTGGAACTCGGAGATTCTCGATTCATCCTTACTCGCTTTATCCTTGTCCTGGTTTCGTCTTACTGGGCCCTGCGGGCGGGAACTCCTGGGCAACGCTCGGAAACCAAACCCGCATGGCAGCAGAGGGAGGGACCCCGTAGGCCGGACCCTCTGTGCGCCAGCTTCGAGGGCGAGAACCCAGGAGCGGGACCCCCTTCAAAGCAGCCAAGGGCTTTTCGGACTGGAGGAGGAGGAGGAAGAAGAGGAGGAGGAGGAGCAGAAAGAGGAGGAGTAGGAGAAGGAGAAGGAGGGGGAGGAGGAGGAGGAGGAGGATGAGGATGAGGAGGAGGAGGAGGAGGAGGAGGAGGAGGAGAAGGAGGACGAACGGACGAGGAGGAGGAGGAGCAACCAATGGGTGGGTCTTCTGGGTGCCAGCCGGAAAATCTCCACCCGCCTGGAGCAGCCAATAGCGGAATCCTATAAACGACAGTTGGTAAGTCTAACGCGCACCTTGTTCATGATGCAGTAAGTAAGAAGCGCTCAGCGAAGTGCCCTGTGAGGCCTCCACGACGGGGCCCTCGAGACGGCCCAGGAGGGACCTTGGATGCTCAAAGATTGCCCAGGAGAGTTCTGAGGTGCCCCCAGAGTGCACCCAATCATCCCGAGAAGCCCCCCCCCTGAAGGTCCCCAAGGTGCCCCAAGAGAGACCCAGAGGTCGCCACGATGCCCTACAATCTGGCCCAACATAGTCTCAATGCCGCCCGCACAAACATTCGCAGCCATCAACAAAATCGGTGGGCAACCACCAGCAGAGGGGAGCGGCATTAACACGAACAAAACAACTGCACACATGCAGCAGCAATCACGCAAGCAGCAGCCAGCAACAGAGGGTAGCAGTCAGAAGTAGCACGCAACAGCAAACAGCAAACAGCAGTAGGCAGCATCAGCAGGCAGCGGAAATAGCAGACATGACCAGCAAGCCAGCAGCAGTGAGCGACATCACCAGCAAAACTTAGCATCATGCAGCCAGCAGCCAGCAGCAAACAGCATAACGCAGTCGCAGCACATGGTACTCGTAACCAGCATGCATCAAGCATAACCAGTAACTAGCAGCAATCATCAACAATTACTAGCAACCATACATAAGCAATCGCATCGAGCAATTAGCAGCAGCCAAGCAGCAGCTAGCCGCGCAATCAGCATCTCTGCGACCGGTAGCAATCGGCAATCGGCTGCAGCGTATTTCAGGCAGGGCTACGTGCGACAGCAGAGATCGCCACAGTAAAGATGCAGTAGCAGCAGTCATTCGTGTGCACGCCGCAGCAAGCAATGTCGAACAGTTAGCATAATGTCGAACAGTTAGGAGACAGCAGCAAGCAGTTGCAACTACTTGCACGATCAGACGTGACCAGCAAACAGGCAGCAAGCAGCTGCAGCAGCAGGCAGCAAGCTTCGACATCGAGCAGCATTCATCTCAAGTCAAAGCCAGGATGGTCCTGTCTGGACTTAGGCTTGGGGCATCTGGAAAGCCGAATGTGTCCAGAAATCGCCCCATGAGCTCCATGAGCTCGAAGAGGGAGCCAAGATACCACCAGATGCCTCCAAGGTGACCCCAGTGGGCCCAACACAGTCCTCCAGAGGGCCCGACATGGCCGGAGTTGGCTCCGGGGGTGGTCCGAAATGGCCCCAAGAGGCCCCCAAGGGGGGCCCAAGAGGGCCCAAGGGTAAGATGCCCCAACTTTGCCCTGCAGACCACGAAGAGGACTCCCAGGAGGGCCCGAAGAGGCCCACACTATGGATTCTGTTAGTTTTTGAAAAATTTGGGCGTTCTCGCCTTCGCAGGCTTCCGCCCATCCAACGCGTCTCAAGTTGCTTCGGATGGCCCCAGACGTGCCCAGGAAACCCTAAGATGGCCCAAATGCTTTCAAGACGGCCCACGAGAGCTCCAAGGGCCTCCATACGGACCCAGACTGCCTCAAGACGCCCCAAGAGGCCCCTACGACGCACCAAGACGCCCATGTATGCCCCCCGCGGCCACCGAGAGACTCGAAGAGGACCCCGAGAGGTTTTCAAAATGCTCCCACGGTTTCCCTCCCACCAAAGACACCCCAAGGCCGCTTCGAGCAAACTCCCAGAGGCCTTCCCCCAGAGGTATCCGAAGGCTCCGACGAAACTCCAACGAGACCCATGGGAGCGCCCTCAATCGGCCCAACTGCTCCGAGAGAGGGCTCCTCGCTGGGCCACCTTGCTCCCAAGATGCCCCAGGCCCCCCCCCCAGGCACGCAGCACCAATCGGCGACAAGCAGCAGCACGCATCACCGCCAATCCGCATCAAATACAGTCGGCCTTGATTAGTAGATTGACCCTGCCCGATCGAGGGTACCCTGACGTGTCCTGTATCTCGTGACGCATGCCTTCTACATTTCTATGGCAATGGCAATGTAGTCCTCGGGCGGGTTTCGTGTCCTCTCGCGTGTCCTTTCCAATCAACCCCGACTGAAGCAGCACGCCACGGCCAACGCCAGGCCGCAGCGACCAGAAACAGCTGCCGTACACGGAGAGTCGTGGCAAGCAGTACCAAGCATCGGCAATCGGCAGGCATCGGCAGGGTGCGGACGGACAAGCCCTTGCATCTGCTGGCCAACCTTGTTCGAAGAACATTCAGATGCCCTCCAAGGCTCTTGCACCCTTGACGCGCATCCTTATCATACGGGCTGGCTGCATCAGGGCCACCCGTCCGGCCACACACGACCGCAGAACACCAGGAACGGGCGGACCAGCGGGCAACCGGCCTGCAACGGCCCACGGCCCCCCCACGCGGATCCCTTGCTCCTCGCCTCGCCTCTCGTCGCTCCTGGCCCCTGCTCCCCGCTCGCTCCTCCGCGCTGGTCCCTCGCTCCTCGCTCCTCGCTGCTCGCTCCTTCCTCCCTCCCTCCTCGCATCCTCCTCCCGCCCGCCCCATGCGGCCTAAGCGAGGGCCTAAGAGCGCCCCGCGGAGCCCTGCGGCTGCTACTCCCTCCCTCCTGACTCCTCCCTCCTTGCTCGTCCTCGCTCCTCCCTGCTCACTCCTCGCTCGCTTCTTCCGTCACGCTGCTCGGTCCTCCAGGCCGACGTCAATATTAGCGACTTTCGACATCGTCCCCGCCATTACATCACCTGCCACTTCGGACAGATTCCGTGGATGGTAGTCCACGGGTCAGGCCTAGTCTCTACTACATTGCAGGAGCACGTGCGTGCCAGAAGGGCGCAGGCTCAAATGTCTCAAAACCGCCCCGGGCTGGCCCCGGGCCGCCCAGGCAGGCCCCAGGACATGTCGAGAGGGCCCCCAGAAGCCCCCAAGACGGCCCCGGAGAGCCCCGGCACGCTTAAAGATGGGCCCAGGACGCCCGAGATTCGCCCCAGGCGGCCCAAGAGGAGGCGTCCAAGACGCCCGAAGAGGCTTCCCAAAAGGCCTCCCAAGAGGGCCCCGAGCGACAGAAATCGTCGATTTCAACTGTGTTTTTCGATGTTTTCGGCCTCCTCGCCTCGTCGGCTTCCCGACGCTCCAAGACGGCCCAAGAAGCCCCCCAGACCGCTCCAAGACGGCCGAAGAGGACCCCAAGAGAGCCCCAAGACGGGCCAGGAGGGCCCCCAGACGGTCCCAAGACGCCCCAGGACGGCCCCAGGACGGCCCAGGATGCGCCCAAGACGGCCCAAGAGGCACCCAAGACGACCCCAGGAGCGGCCCAAGACGGCCCACGACAGCCCAAGAGGCGCCGAGGCGGGTCTCAGACGGCCCCAAGACGGCTCAAGAGGCACCCAAGACGGCCCGGGAGGGCCCTGAGAGCCCCCCCGGGAGGCCCAAACGAAGGCCGAAGAGGCTCCGAAACGGCCCCCACGAAGCCTTCAGTGCCTTCAGAATTCCCTCCAGGAACGGGGGAGCGGACGAGAGGCGACACGTGCGCTGGGCGCCTGAGCGGCCCCGTTGCGGAGAAGATCGCAGGGACGGGGACATCACGATGGCGAGCACCCCGCGCCATCACGACGTCGTGGACCGCGACGTCCGCCATTCTTGCGGGGAGTCCGACGTCATCTCTACTACATTGCAGGAGCACGTGCGTGCCAGAAGGGCGCAGGCTCAACTGTCTCAAAACCGCCCCGGGCTGGCCCCGGGCCGCCCCGGGCCGCCCAGGCAGGCCCCGGACATGTCGAGAGGGCCCCCAGAAGCCCCCAAGACGGCCCCGGAGAGCCCCGGCACGCTTAAGGATGGGCCCAAGACGCCCGAGTTTCGCCCCAGGCGGCCCAAGAGGCGTCCAAGACGCGAGGCCTCCCAAGAGGCCTCCCAAGAGGGCCCCGAGCGACAGAAATCGTCGGTTTCTATTGTGTTTTCCGATGTTTTCGGCTTCCTCGCCTCGTCGGCTTCCCGACGCTCCAAGACGGCCCAAGAAGCCCCCCCGACCGTTCCAAGACGGCCGAAGAGGACCCCAAGAGAGCCCCAAGACGGGCCAGGGGGGCCCCCAGACGGTCCCAAGACGCCCCAGGACGGCCCCAGGATGGCCCAGGAGGCGCCCAAGACGGCCCAAGAGGCACCCAAGACGACCCCAGGAGCGGCCCAGGACGGCCCGCGACAGCCCAAGAGGCGCCGAGGCGGGTCTCAGACGGCCCCAAGACGGCCCAAGAGGCACCCAAGACGGCCCGAGAGGGCCCTAAAAGCCCCCCCGGGATGCCCAAACGAAGGCCGAAGAGGCTCCGAAACGGCCCCCACGAAGCCTTCAGTGCCTTCAGAATTCCCTCCAGGAGCGGGGGAGCGGACGAGAGGCGACACGTGCGCTGGGCGCCTGAGCGGCCCCGTTGCGGAGAAGATCGCAGGGGCGGGGACATCGCGATGGCGAGCACCCCGCGCCATCACGACGTCGTGGACCGCGACGTCCGCCATTCTTGCGGGGAGTCCGACGTCATCTCTACTACATTGCAGGAGCACGTGCGTGCCAGAAGGGCGCAGGCTCAAATGTTTCAAAACCGCCCCGGGCTGGCCCCGGGCCGCCCAGGCAGGCCCCAGGACATGTCGAGAGGGCGCCCAGAAGCCCCCAAGACGGCCCCGGAGAGCCCCGGCACGCTTAAAGATGGGCCCAAGACGCCCGAGATCCGCCCCAGGCGGCCCAAGAGGCGTCCGAGACGCCCGAAGAGGCTTCCCAAGAGGCCTCCCAAGAGGGCCCCGAGCGACAGGAATCGTCGATTTCAGCTGTGTTTTTCGATGTTTTCGGCCTCCTCGCCTCGTCGGCTTCCCGACGCTCCAAGACGGCCCAAGAAGCCCCCCCGACCGCTCCAAGACGGCCGAAGAGGACCCCGAGAGGCCCCAAGACGGGCCAGGAGGGCCCCCAGACGGTCCCAAGACGCCCCAGGACGGCCCCAGGACGGCCCAGGAGGCGCCCAAGACGGCCCAAGAGGCACCCAAGACAACCCGAGCGGCCCAAGACGGCCCACGACAGCCCAAGAGGCGCCGAGGCGGGTCTCAGACGGCCCCAAGACGGCCCAAGAGGCACCCAAGACGGCCCGAGAGGGCCCTAAGAGCCCCCCCGGGAGGCCCAACGAAGGCCGAAGAGGCTCCGAAACGGCCCCCACGAAGCCTTCAGTGCCTTCAGAATTCCCTCCAGGAGCGGGGGAGCGGACGAGAGGCGACAGGCATATTGCAGGCAAAAACGCCCCAAGAGATCCCCAAACGGCCCCCACGAAGCCCTAAGTGGCCTCAGAATTGCTTCCAGGAGGGGGGGAGCGGACGAGAGGCGACCGGCATATCGAAGGCACAAAAGAACAATGTTGGACGCTCCGAGGGCCTTCGATGTTTCTCCGTTGGGGAGAGTCGTCGTAGGATCGACGATTGCCGACCGAGGGCAGCGAATCCAGTGGAGGCCCAAGAGGCCCCCAGGAGCCCAAAAGAGATCCCCAAGAGGTGCCACGGGGCTTAAAAACTGCTTCGAAGCGAGGGGGGCGGACGAGGGGACCGCCTCAGGAGGTTTTGGACGGTTTTGGGCCTCAAAATCGTCCGCTTTACGACGGTTTTGGAAGGATTTTGGCCTTCTCGCCTTTTCCGCTTTCCGACGCTCGAAGACGGCCCAAGAGGCCTCCAAGAGCGCCCCAGAACGGCCCAAGAGGTTTCCAAGAGCGCCCCAAGACAGCCCAAGAGGGCCCCAAGACGACCCAAGAGACGCTCAAGACGGCCCACGAGGGCCCGAAGACAGGCCCAAGAGGGGGCCAAGAGGGGGACCACGGACCGAAAATCCGAGCCTTCCGCCCCAAGAGGGCGCCAGGAGGCCCAAACAGGCCCCCAAGAGGCCCCAAGGGGCCGCCAAGAATCCCCCGAAGAGGCCCCAGGAGGCTCCCAAGGAGCCCAAACGAGGCCCCTACAGAGGCCCCAACAGCTTCCAAAATGGCCCCGAAGAGGCCTCGAGCCCGCCTCCGAGCTTCCTCGCCGCGAGGGTGCCAACACGGCCCCAGACCGGCCCAGGACGGCCCAAGGCGCGCTCAAGACGGCCCAAGACGATTCCAAGACGGTCCCAGGAGGGTGCGCCCAGGACGGCCCAAGGACGCGCCCGTTCGGGGCCTCAAGACGGGCCAAGATGGCAAGAGAGTCCCAGCTGGCAAAAATCGTTAATTTTCCATTGTTTACTGTTACACCCTTTGCGTTTCCCGCCGTTTCGGCGGTCCGATGCACCAAGAGGCCCCAGAAAGTCCCAGGAGGGTCCGAGGAACCGCCCAGGAAGGCCCCAAGACGGGCCAAGACGGACCCAGCACAACCCAAGGCGCGCTGCGACGGCTCAAGACGGCTCCAAGACAGCCCCAAGAGGGTGCCAACACGGCCCCTGCTGGGCCCAGGACGGCCCAAGGAGGCGCACAGGAGGGGCCCAAGACGACTCCAAGGCGGCCTCCTCACGGTCCCAGACGGCTCCAAGACAGCCCCACGAGGACCCCGATGGGCCCAGGACGGCCTACGGACGCGCCCATGAGGGGCCCACGACGAACCAAGACGGCCCCATCAGGGCAAACGGCGCCCTCAAGACGGGCCTAGACGGCTCCAAGACGGCCCTTTGAGGGAGCCAACGCGGCCCCACACCCTTCGGGCGCACACTTGGGGGGGCTGGGAGCTTGCGACAAGTCTCCCACATTCATTGTCCTGCCCCATTCTGTTCGCCTGGAGGCCTCCTCCAACCCTGTGGGCGAACAAGAGGAATCCCAGCGGGACGCCAACCCTGGGGCCCGTGGGCCCCGCGCCGCTTGGGCAGAAGACGAACGCCGGGTCTGACAGGCCAGCTACCGCCCCCCTTTGCCCGATATGCTGTGCCATTCTGTTCCCCCAGGGGCCTTGGCAAACTCTTCGGGCCAAGCAGACCGGACCCCTGGGACAGCAGCCAATTGATATGACCCTGGGACCTCTCCGCATTCTTCGGACGAGCATCTGGGGGGCCCAGGAGATTCGGACATGTCTTCCCCATTCCTTGCCCTGTCCCGTTCTGTTCGCCCGAAGGCCTCCACAGACCCTCTGGGCGAACAGAATGGGACATGGCGAACAAACCCTCCCGTTGGCGGTGATGCGACTGGATCGCACCATCAAGGCGCGCCCGGAGGTGATGGCCGACCCAACAGCGGTTTCTCTTAAGAGTTCACTGGATTTCAAATTTTCTTGAAGCTCTCTTGGGCCCTCCCTGTAGATCCTTGCGAGCCTCCCCGGCGCTTTCGGTGGCTTTCCCCGATGGCCTCCCGAGCCCTTCCCCGAGCGCTCCTGAGACGCCTCAAATGGGCTTCGACTTCGACGCACATCCCCGAGAGACTTCGAAACTGTCCTCAATAGGAGGGGGGGGAACGAGCAGTGCGCTGGGCCAAGCTGCTGCAGCGCTGCAAGAGCTCGGACACGAAGGCGCGGTCTCACTGCCGCCGCCCGAGCCGCCGCCGTGTTTGTAGATTTTCGGTACAATCTGCGCCGTTCCTCCGAGAACCATTCCAGAAAGATGTCGTGGACGGAGTCCACGGGTCAGCCCTAGTCAGCTACAACGCTGGGATCAGTGCCTGCGAGAAAGGCGAGCAGTGGCAGCGGGCTCTTGCGCTGCTAAGCGACATGATCCGAACGAAATTGGAGCCCGACGTCATCTACCTCATATGGTCGGGAGCGGCGCGAGCCAGAAGGGAAAGCACTCGAGTACAGTCAACCCGTACAGTAAGGATGAACAACCTCCCAATGCTACCCTTGCGTCCTTGCCTCCTCGGTGCATCCTTGGCCACTTCCTCTGGCCGCGCCACGCTCGGAATGGGTCGATGTGGCCTTCCAAGGCCCTCGCATCCTTATCGTGCGTCCTGGTTATACGTGCTGACTGTATGGTCGGGAGCGGCGCGAGCCAGAAGGGTGAACATTCGAGTACGGTGGGGGCGTTCGTTAAGGAACATGCCCAGGAGGCTGCGGACCCCTGAGGGTTCCTTATCTGATGAGGGCGGCGGTGATATCCATGGCGACTCCACGATCGGCTTTCCACTGGCTTCCAGACCCTGGATGTCTAATCGAAGATTTCCTTATCCAATGCCATCACCGTATCTAAGTTCAGCCCAGTGGGCCCTGGTAACCTCCCCTGGCGGGTTCCCGCGCTCCTCCGGGCGCTGCGCGGCCCAGGGCGCTCCCAGAGGGCTCAAGAGGGCCCCGAGAGGGCCCAAGACGGGATAAGCCTCGCCCCGGGGAAGCGAGCAACTCCGGGGAAACCTATTGCACCAGCTCTGGAAACAGGAGCGCCGACCCGAGGAGCCTGGGGGCACGCGAAGCCAGGAAGGAGGAGCACCACCTAGGGAAGCGCCGAGGGCGCCAGCTGTGAAAACAAGGAGGGCTCGACGATGCGGGGGAGGAACAGGAGGAGCGCAACGCTTGCGATGATAATGTCGGGGGGGCGACGAGAATCGCGATGGACAGGATTCGGAAGGTGCGCAGGAGGAAAGAGGAAAAGGAGGATGAGGAGGAGGAGGGGGGAAGAGAGAAGAGGTGGAGGGATTCGGGGAGGAGCGATGCGGAGGTGTTAGAGGAGGCAGCGGTGGCAGAAACCGACGAGGCGTTTTCCAGGACGAGGGGGGCAAGGAGGGAGGAAAGGCATGATGCACGAGGCAGGAGTGTAGGGTTTAGAGCAGCACTGGTTTGGGCCCCCCCTCCCCCCTACGCGTTGCCCAGCGACGGGTAAAGTTGCGTTTTACCTGTTTTCGCGGCCTTGCTTTGTTGCGTGACGAGCAAGATGGGATAGTAGTTTGTTCCCCCGCGCGGCTGCGCGGCGAGCGACATCGACTCGTAAGTGTTTTGCGCCCAGACGCGGCTGCGCGGCAGGTGGACCATACTGCTATCTGTTGGTGGCCGCCCCGCTTTGCCACCCGAGGAGTGCTGTGCAATCGTACTCTGCCCGCCCCTTTGCTTTGCGATGTCGCGCCCTGACCCCCAGGTCTTGCCACGTGGCGGGCAGAGTCGGGTGTCGATGATAGCCGAAGGAACTTTATCGGAGCCTGCGACTTCCTGCGGATTCCTGACGGATCTTCCACGGATACGTGGGGATTCATGGTGAATTCTTTGGAATCTCAGAGTGCTGGGGACGTCGTGGCGGCCGACGCAGGGGGGTTCGGCCTGAGGAGGTCCAAAGGGAGAAGGGGCGAGGGGTTCTGGAGCCGACCTTGGATTTCCCGCCATGTTCTGGGAGTGCTGCCGAGCCGTGCGGATTTCCCAGAACATGGCGGGGGGGCGTTCGACGCTGGGGGGAGGGGGTGAGCGTTGAGGGAGGCGTCGCGCGTGGCGAGTGGAGGAGCATCTAGCTTGGTTTGCTCCCCCGCGTTGCCAGGTGACGGGTAAACAGAGCGGTACTGGTTTCCACCCTCAGCGCTGCCAAGTGTCGAGTGGGGTCGGCAAATATTGCTCCGGCCCCCTGCGATGCCACGCAGCGAATACATTAGAACAGCTTTCGTTCCCCCCCCCCACCGAAGCGTTGCCAAGCTGCGGGTGGAGCGTCATGTTCTTTTTCTGCCACCCTGCGTTGCCACCCGGTGAGTCGAGCGCACATATTTTGTTGAATGTTAACTACTAAACAATTATTATTGTTGGACCCCGTAAAGGCGCTTTGGCGCTCTCGCCGAGGCGCCGGCTACATTTTCATTGAAAATGAGGCTCACGCTCGAGCGGTTTTGGGGACCGCCAAAACCGGCCCCCCAACAACAACAACGCTCCCGCTCGAGACTTCCTCCTTTTTTACTCAGGGCTGGTGTTCTTGCTCGCCGCCGAAAGCCGCCGTCCTAACAGAACCAGCGCTCCCGCTCGAGACTTCCTCCCGTTTTGCCTTGGACTGGCGCGCTGGTCTTTCTCTCATCGGCGCCGCCCCCAGCAAAAACAACGCTCCCGCTCGAGGCTTCCTTTTTTTTTTTGCTCAAGGAGGTGCTCCTCCTCGCCGCCGAAAGCCGCCGCCCCGACAAAACCAGCGCTCCCGCCCGAGACTTCCTTCCGTTTTGCGCTGGACTGGCACCCAACTCTCTTCTGAATTGGCTCCGCTCCCAGCAAGTTCAACGCTCCCGCTCGAGGCGTCCTCCCTTTCTCCTGAGACGGTGCTGTTCCTCGCCGCCGACAAACCCCGTCCCGACAAAGCCACGGCTCCCGCTCGATGCTTCCTCCCTTAGTACTCAAGGCGGTGTTCCTCCTCGCCGCTGAAAACCGCCGCCCTGACAAAACCAGCGCTCCCGCCCGAGACTTCCTTCCGTTTTACGCTGGACTGGCGTCCCATTCTCTTCTGAATTGGCGCCGTTCCCAGCAAGATCAACGCTCCCGCTCGAGATTTCCTCTCTTTTTCCTCAGGTCGGTACTGTTCCTCGCCGCCGACAGCCCCCATCCCGACAAAACCACAGCTCTCGCTCGATGCCTCCCCCCTTCTTACTCAAGGTGGTGTTCCTCCTCGCCGCCGAAAGCCGCCGTCCCAACAAAACCAGCGTTCCCGCCCGAGACTTCGTTTTGTTTTACGCTGGACTAGTGCCCTACTCTCTTCAGCATTGGCGCCGCTCCTAGCAACAACAGCAGCCCTGCTCGAGACTTCCTCCCTTTCTAGTCAGGGCCAGGTCCTTGCCTCACCGCCGACAGCTCCCATTCCCACCAAGGCAACCCTGTCGTTCGATACTTCCTTGTGCTTTACCCTTCGCTGGGGTTCCACTGGCGGTCTCGCATCGGCGCAGCAAGGCGCGGGCATTTGTTTTCGAGGCGGAATATGTTGGAATTCCTCGGAGGAGGTGTTCGCAAGACCTCATTGGGCGGGAGATCTGGGAATGGGAATAACGGACCCCGCTATAGAACAAGAGTCCCCCATGATGTGGATGGACGCCTCGTGTTGAAATATCGCGCATGAGGGTAACATGTCTGTTGCTGGTGTTGTTTTTTTGTTGTTTTGTTGTTGTTGTTGTTGTTGTTGTTGTTGTTGTTGTTGTTGTTGTTGTTGTTGCTGCGGTTGTTGTTGTTGTTGTGGTTGTGGTTGTGGTTGTTGTTGTTGTTGTTGTTGTTGTTGTTGTTGTTGTTGTTGTTGTTGTTGTTGTAGTGGTGGTTGTTATTGTGGTTGTTGTTGTTGTTGTTGTTGTTGTTGTTGTTGTTGTTGTTGTTGTTGGTCGTGTTGTTGTTGTCCTGGTTGTTATGGTTGTTATGGTTGTTGTTGTTGTTGTTGTTGTTGTTGTTGTGGCGGTTGTTTTCTTTGCCAGTCTGCGTTTCCGCGCGGCGAGCGTAATCTAGTGGTATTTCGTTTCGCCCCAGCATGGTGGCCTGTTGCGTTCGCTGGTCCAATGCGGTTTCCTTTGGTGGTTCACAGTGACCGCGTGCTGTCGCTGGGGCAGCGTGGCTGCGTGGCTATCCGACAGGTTCGTGCTTGCCCCCGTATGGTCCTTAGTGACCACGTGCCAAATGGGGCCTGTCCCCTGGTCCGTAGCGGCCGTGTGCTGAAGGGCCCACAGCGACCGCGTGCTTGCTGGGGTCCCAAGAGTTTACTGTGGCTCGCGGGGGGCTCAAGCGCCGGGTTCGCGATGGCGACGATTGCTTTCTTACGTTCTTGTTGTGAGCGCTGACATCCAGTTCGAGGGCGCGGTTGATTTCCTGGCAGCCATTGGGCCGGCGGTGCCGGAAGATTTGGCAAATATTCAATTCGAGGACTTGCAGGATGCCCACGGCGTGCCACCGCTGTCGAAGGGCGTCCTGAGGCGCGCAATGGATCGCGCGACGGTGGCGGGCGCCAAGCTGGATGCGCTGGGGCCTCGCGGCCAGAGCGCTTCAAGACGGCTGAAGAGTGCCCCGAAGCAAGCCGCGAATGTCCCGCGACTGCCCAGGGGGGGCCCGCGAGGCTCCCAAGACACCTCCCGCTGGGCCCCAAGACGCCCCCCGTGAAAACCCAGTCACGCCCAGAGCCCCCCATGACGGCCCACAACAGTTCCATGACAGACGAAAAGGACATCGACTATAATGGCGATGACGACGGCGGTGATGAATATTTTCTCTTTCTATGAGTATGATGATTATGATGATGATGATGATGATGATGATGATGATGATGATGATGATGATGATGATCATGATGATGATGCCGCTGATGATGATGATGATGATGATGATGATGGTGATGGCGGTGATGATTTTGGATATATTTGTTATTTTCATGTTACGTGCTTTGGCAACGCTTCGCTATAGCACGTGAACTTACGATGGCGATGGCGATGACGATGATGATGGTGATGACGATGCCGATGTCGAATCTGTTGATGAGGATTCTGATAACGAGGGTGACCGTAATTATGATGCAGTTAGAATTGACTAGAAGATGGTGATGACGGTCTTGGTGACGCTGATCACGCCTATGAGGACCACGCATTTTGTGGATCACGTACCATCACGATGCTGATGACGATGACGATGGCGATGGCGACTGCGATGAAGATGACTATGTTCATGATGGTGATGACGATGGCGATGTTGTTGTTGATGCTGATGACCATGATGATGGATATGTCCGCCAACCCCCGTTTCACCTGCTCCGAAACGCCTCTCTGTAGCACGTACACGTCGGAGAGCGATGACGATGGCGGTGGCGACAACGATGACGATGATAATGATGAGGATAGTGATGGCGACGGCGACCATACATGTCATTGATATGATCATGATTACAAAATGATGGGCACGTCGTGGGTCATGCTGATGATGCGCATGAGGACCCTGATGGTGATGATTGCATGGATTCGGCTCGAGATGCTGGTCAGAATAGGCCCCAAGAGAGGTAAGGTCCAGGGGTCCAGGGGACCAGGTAGACGGGCCGATGAGGAGGAGGAGGAGGAGGAGGAAAAGGAGGAACAGCAACAGGGACGACGACAAGGACGTCCACTAGGACGAGGACGAGCTTCAATGAGGTTCGCAGCCATCATGTTTCGTGCGTCGCAAATTGTTGGGGTTTCAAGTATAACTCTAAGCGCGCCTGAAACGCGCGTGTGGTTCTATTGTGTATGTATGTATGCATGTATGTATGTTTGCATGCATGCATGCATGCATGTAGGTACGTATGTATGTATGTATGTTTGTACGTCTGTATGTATGTATGCCTGCTTGTATCTATGTATTTATGTATCTATGGACTGTATATATGTACGTACGTATGCATGTAATGTGATTTTATCTAATGTAATGTAATGTATTGCATTGTAGTGTGCTGTATTGTAAAGCAGTGTAATGTAATGTAATGTAATGTAAGGTCATGTAAGGTAATGTAACGCAATGTACTGTAATGTAATGTAATGCAATGTGATGCCATGTCATGTAAGGTATGTATGTAGTTATGTAATGTAATATACTGTAATGTAATATAATATAATGTAATATATTGTACTGTACTGTGCTGTAGTGTAGTGTAGTGTAGTGTCGTGTCGTGTAGTGTAGTGTAGTGTAGTGTAGTGTAGTGTAGTGTATGTATGCATGTATGTATGCATGTATGTATGTATGCATGTATGAAATTATAGTTATGTATGTATGCATGTATGTATGCATGTAAGTATGCATGTATGTTATGTATGTATGTATGTATGTTTGTTTGTATGTATGTATGTATGTATGTATGTATGTATGTATGTATGTATGTATGTATGTATGTATGTATGTGTGTTTGTGTGTATATGTGTACAGTACCATGTCTCGGGTTTCGACCCTCCGTTCGCTGGGGCTTCGTTCTGCCAAGAGGGGCTGCGTTGCGGCCCAAAGTGGCCTGCTGCGTTCGCTGGCCCAATGGGGCTGTCTGTGGTGGTCCGTAGTGGCCGCGTGCTGTCGCTGGCCCCCCCGACCTGCCCTCGGGGTGGGGGTGGTGGTGCTCCCCCACGGGCCCGACCGGCGTCTGCCCGCTTGGCCTCGGAGAGGCCGCGCGCTGCGGGGCAGATGGGTCGGGTCCGCACCGTCCGCTCCTGGGGGAGACTTCCTCTTCCCCCAGGGCTGATGGCGAGTGCCATCGCCAGGATCTGTGCGATTCCCTTTGGGCGTTTTTCCCTACCTAGGCTCTGCCTAGAAGGGTTCTTACCCTGTTGGCTTAAAGGGGCCCAGCAGTGCTCCCCGCCCCGGGCGGTTCCCCCAGGATCCGTCCCGCGGTTCCCCCAGTTACGCCCCCTGGGTTCACCCAGCTTAGCTTTAAGCTAAGCTAAGCTAAGCTTAGCTTAGCTTAGCTCAGCTTATCTCATCTTAGCTTAGCTTAGCTTAGCTTAGCTTAGTTTTAGCTTAGCTTAGCGTAGCTTAGCTTAGCTTGGCTGAGCTTAGCTTAGCTTAGCTTAGCTTAGCATAGCTTAGCATAGCCTAGCCCAGCATAGCATAGCTTAGCCTAGCCTAGCTTAGCTTAGCTTAGCTTAGTCTTGCTGAGCTTAACTTAGCTTAGCTTATCTTAGCGCAGCGCAGCATAGCGCAGCGCAGCATTAGCACAGCATAACATAGCACAGCATAGCATAGCATAGCCTAGCCCAGCATAGCATAGCTTAGCCTAGCCTAGCTTAGCTTAGCTTAGCTTAACTTAGCATAGCTTAGTTTAGCCTAGCTTAGCGCAGTGCAGCATAGCGCAGCGCAGCATTAGCACAGCATAGCATAGCATCGCATAGCCAAGCATAGCATAGCATAACATCGCATAGCTCAGCATAGCATAGCATAGCATTGCTTAGCATAGCGCAGCATATCATATCATAGCATAGCATATCATAGCATAGCATTGCTTAGCATAGCATAGCACATCATAGCATAGCATAGCCTAGCCCAGCATAGCATTTCGCAGCATAGCATAGCATTGCTTAGCATAGCATATCATAGCATATCATAGCATAGCGCAGCGTAGCATCCACTATTGCTGCTGCTAAGGTTGTTTTCTTAGAGGCTCCAACTCCTAGGTAGGGTCGCACTGGGATAATGATATTCCCAGGGCTTGGGGTTTTGGGGGAGGTTCGGAAAGATCTTGGTCATCGTCGGCGGCGTCATCGTCGTCGTCGTCGTCGTCGGTCGTCGTCGTCGTCGTCGTCGTCGTCGTCGTCGTCGTCGTCGTTCTCCGTTGTCGTCGTCGGCCGTCGTCGTTCTCCGCCGTCGTTTTCCGCGCCGCTGATCTGCGCGTCCGAGGGCCGCCGAAGGCCGCTGAGGGGTCGCTGAGGTGCTTCCTACGGCCGCCAACGAAGCCGACAACGCCGAAAACGGCGACGACGTCGTCGTCGACGAGGGCGACGACGACGATGGTGAGGACGACGAAGATTGACGACGACGAGGACGACGACCCGCGGCGTCGATTACTTCCTGGGGGCGCGCTTCTCGGGTTCTGGCCGGGGCGGTCCCTCGCTTCCTCGGGTCGTCCCCTCTCGCTTGCGTGGGTCGTGCCTGCAATTTCTGGGGTTGAGGGTCCAGCTTTGCCCTGGCTCCTCCCTCGGGATTTCGGAGCTCGTGCGTATCGGGGGATGTGTACGACCAGACGGCCAGACCAAAGGCGAGGAGGCCTCCAAGACAGCCTAGGGGAACCCGATGACGGTCCGAGGCGGTGAATTACATTGCTTTCTCTTAGGTTTACCACCATGTTTTTTCAGGTTCTCGCTGTTCCTCGCCCAGAACGAGCCAAAACGGTTTTGGAGCCCTCTAAAAATGCCCCTAGACGGTCGAAAAGGTCCTGAAGACGACACCAAGATTGCCCATGAGTGCCCCAAGACTGCCCCAGAGAGCCCGACGACCGCCTCAAAGTGCTTCAAGACGGCGCAGGAGGCCCCGAGAGGACCCCAAGTAGGCGGCGCGAGCTGCCCAAGAGGGCTCACAGAGAGTTCCAAGACTGCCTAAGATGCACGACGTGGTCCCCAAACGGCCCAAGAGCCCGCCAAGGTGGGCCAAGGGGTTCCAAAATTGACCAACATCGTTTCAGAAGCACGGAGAGGCATGCTGGACGCTCCGAAGAGGGCCTCAAGCGGGTTCGGATGGCGTTCAAAGCTCGGCACGCCAAGGCTCCCAAGAACTGACGGTGACCGGAGGCAGAGGGCCTCACGGGCTTCAGCAGCCCGAGAGCCCCTCACGAGCACCCCCCCCGGAGGGTCCAGGGGAGACATCTGTGCCGCCAAGGGGTGCCAGAAGAAACCCACGGGTGCCCCATGACGGCGCAGGAAGCTCCGAAGGGACTCCAAATTGGCGCCAAGAGCTGCTCAAAAGGGCTCACAGAGAGCTCCAAGACGGCCCAAATCGCACAGCATGGCCCCCTGACGGCCCAAGCGGCCCCGAAGATTGCCCGAGGGGGGCCTGAAATAGCACCAGAGCTGTCAAAGGCCCGGGAGAGGCACGCTTGACGCTCCGAACAGGGCTGCAAGAGGGTTCGGATGACGTTCAAAGTTCTGCACGCCAAGACTTCCAAGAACGAGCGGTGACTGGAGGCAGACGGACTCACAGGTTTCAAACACCCAGAAGATCCAGGTCCCTGGGCCCTCTGGAGGGCCTAGGGGAGAAAGAAGTCTTGGCCGCCTAAGGGCGCCGCAAAAATGTGGGTGTGTATTCCCCTTCCTATTGCCTCGCAGCTCCAGGGCACCCTTCGTCTCTGCTGCACAAGTAAGGCGAGATACACTGGAGGCTTCTGGGGAGGGCAGTCCCCAACATTCTCTTGTCTCAAAGGCGCGCAGGGACGGCGCCGAAAAGTATACGGCTCACCGTGTGTCCATTCTCTGACCCTTAGGTTCGATATTCAGCTCCCGTGCACAGTCGAGCGTACGACATTCCTAGTGTCCTCGGGCGGCACTGGCCTCTCCCATGGGCTTCTTGGGATTGCTTCTCGCGGCCTCTCGGGGCGTCTTCGGAGCCTGGAGGTAGAGAGCCTCACAGACCTCTAACACCCGAGAAGACCCCGAAGGCGCACCCGGGAGGGCCCAGGGGAGAAGTCTTTGCCGCCTAAGGGCGCCAGAAAGTAAACAGCAACATGGGTGTGTATTCCCCTTCCTGCCTCGCAGCTCCAGGGCACCCTTTGTCGCTGCTGCCCAGGTGAGGCGAGATACACTGGAGGCCTCCTGAGAGTGCAGTCCCCAACATACGCTGGTCCCAGAAGCGTGCGGAGATGTCTTCGAAAAGTACGCCTCGTGAACGCTTTTCGGCGGCATCCCCGCCTGAATCCCGTGAGCTTTTTCGAAAAGCATTCGTGGTCGCAGTCCATGGGTTCACCCAAGTCTTTTCTACAATGCCAGAACCAGCGCGTGCGAGAAAGGCGCACTGTGGCAGCCTGGCAACTGGGCCAGTGGGGCAAGACCACTCCTGGCGACTCTTAGGACGGGCCCATATCGCCTCAAGATGACCTCCGAGACGGCTTCAGTGATTCCCAAAGGACCCCAACAAGGTCGAAGAGGCCCATAGAAGCGTCGCAGGGTGCACCAGAGGCCCCAAGAGAGGGCCAGAGAGGCGCCAAGAGAGGCCCCAGACAACTTGGCGTGCGGCCTCGACGTTTCCGAAGAGAACCCCAAGAGGTCCCCATACTGCCCCAGTAGGCTTCCAAGATGGCTCACAGAGAGGGGCCCCAGAAGCCTCCAAGATGGCCAAAGTCGGCGCAAGGAAAAGACAAGAGGGCCTCCGTCTGCCTGGCGGCGACACGGGGGCGGCCTGAGTTGGCCCAAGGCTGCCCCGGGAGGGGGTCGAGTCTGCCCAAGAGGGACCTGAGCGAGACATGGGAGGCGAGACTGGAGCCCGACCTCATCCCTGTTTTGATGCAGTGCGCGTGAGAGAGGGGTACTTTGGGACTGGGACGGCCAGGCCAGGGGTCGCCAAGAGGCTCCGAGGATCGGTCCGAGAGGGCGGGGAAGATGGCCCCAGGAGTGACTCGAAGAGCCCAAGACGTACCCGTGTGCGGCAAGACGGAGGAAGGAGGAGTAGGGAGGAGGAGGAGGAGAAGGATGAGGAGGAGGAGGAGGAGGAGGAGGAGGAGGAGGAGGAGGAGGAGGAGGAGGAGGGGGGAGGCAGGAGGAGGAGGAAGAGGAGGAGGAGGAGGAGGAGGAGGAGGAGAGGAGGAGGAGGAGGAGGAGGAGGAGGAGGAGGAGGCTCCGAGACGACCCAACAGGGCCTCCGGTGGAGGGCCCCCCAGACGGTGCAGGACAGCCCAATGCTGCACGGGAGCTCCGAGGCGCTGCAGGGCATCTCCAGATGTCCCCAACGTGCCACCAATCTGGCCCAGAACAGACTAAGATGACCTCCCCATTTTTCAGTCCCGAGAAGGCCACACGCATCGAACACCTGACATTTGCAATGCGTTTGGCCTCCTCGTCTTACCTGCCCAAGACGGCCCTCGTAATGATTGTGCCATCTGCTGGCCGTGAGTTTCATCCACGGGACACCCTATTCAGCTACGAAGCTGGAGTCGGCGCGTGCGAGAAAAGCGAGCGTGGCATGCACTTGTTATTGTTGCTCAGCGACTGGATCGCTGAGCGGCATCTTGGTAGCTGAAGGACATATTCGCATCTATTTTGCCTTGCACATTTCTATGCGGAGTTCTTACTTCAGTAACTTGATAACTCCTATCATGCTTGGCCCTGGTTCGGTCGGGTCAGACTCCGCCACTTGTTGGCACGTCGGAGATCCCAGCAGTTGCCCATCCAGGCGGGGTCCGCTCGGACTCCGCCGCCGGTCGGAGCGTGTCCAGAGCGTCCATGCGCGCTCCCTTCACAGTGGTGTTGCGAAGAGGATGATCGTCTCTGATGCTTCGTTGCGCCATAACTCGCTGTGTTTGCGTGCCGTGTCGCGATCCACGTGAATCTCTCAGAGAGCGAGCTGTGCCGCGTGCGTGCGCTGCAGTCCTCCCTGTTGCGTGCGAGTGCGATCTCGCTGACGGCAGTGCAAGTCCACGGGTCAGCCCCAGTCCGTACAGCAGCGCCCGGCTCAGTTCGTGCGAGTGCGCGCTGCAGTGGCGCTCCTGGGGCGGTCCTGGCTGGCCTCGAGCGGCCCCCAGAAGGCTCAGAGACGCTCCAGAGAGCGCCCAGAAGGCACCAGAGACCCGAAACGGGCCTCCAAATGCTCCAAGACGGCCCCAAGACGCGCCAGCCACGACGGCCCGAGAGGACCCTGATGACGGCCCCGCGAGGCCAACAGGGAAGATTTTCCACCGTTTTTGCAGGATTTCCAGCTTGTCCCCTTTCGCCTTCCGCCCTAAGAACGGCTCCAGGCGGCTCCCAGCGCCTCCTAGATCGCCCCATCATTGCCCGTCAGGCTATCAAGAGAGGCCCTAGACGGCTCAAAAGGGCACCAAGATGGCCCAAGAGCGCCCGAAGACTGCCCCAATGAGCCCATGTGCCCTCCAAGACGGCCCCAAGAAAGTCCCCACATAGCCTTTGAGCCCCGAGGACGCCCCAAGAAGGCTCCAAGGCGATTTCAAAATAAGCTTCTCGAGCTGTCCTCCAAAAGAGGTTCGGGTGCACATCCCCGGAACGACCCCAGATGCGCCCAAAATGCCACATGAGGCCTTCCAGGAGCCCCAGACAGCCTCGCAGAAGGACCCACGGTGCCTCCGACACGGCCCAAGCGACGCCCAACAAATCCTGAGAGTGGCACCCGAGGCCCCAGACGGGCCCCCAGGAGGCACCGAACGTCGGGGAGGTGATGCAGGGCCACGTGTGGAGCGTGCGCTCCAGCAAGACGTCATGGCGGAGTTCTGGTACCCGGTCATCGTGGAGGATCGGGCGCCCCTCTCGCAGCCCGACGGGACGTGGCTCAGAAACGGCCCCACCGAGCCCCAGCGGACCAGCGCTCTCCCGTGGCGGCCTTCTCGTCTCACTGCAAGACGCACGCACGCAGCCGCAGGCGGACCTCCAGAGCGGGGAGGTCGTCGCGGGAGCGCCCGTCACACATGGGGTCGGTTGGGCTGCGCCCGAGGAGCATCTCGGCGCCTCCCGGAGCGCTCGCTCCCTTCTCCCTCCTCTTGGGGGCCCCCAAACGGTGTGGTGACCACACCGTGCGGTGAGTCGGTGGGATTCGGGGTCACCGCACGGTTTTGGGACTCGAGTCCTTCTCCGAGGATGTCTCGGGCGACAGGGGCCTCCAGGGTCCCAAAACCATGCGGCGACGGACCGTGCGGTGAGGTCTGGGAGGATTTCGAGGTCACCGCACGGTCAGTCACCGCACCGTTTTGGGACTCCCAATCCTCCTCGTGCCGTTCCTCGTCTGGGCTGCCTGCCAGGTCTCGCGCCACGTGAGAACGAGGCTCTTGGCACTCTTTACCGAGCATTGGAGAGGGGTGCGCAAATTCGCGTCGCGTCGACGCGGCAGTGACCTCAGTGCCAGCATCAAGGTCTCAACGTCGACACTAGTCCAGAATCGGCCGACGTGAACGATGTCGCGATGTCAAAGCTGCCGATCGTGCAGGGTTGAGCGTTCCACGCGGTGTCAAGAGCAACAGTGCAGCTTGTCACGACAGGAACTCATCGCATTCCCTCGTCCACGGGGTCGCTACCGAGGTGCTCCGAGGTGCTCCACCTGCACTCTTGTCCTCCCCCCCATCCTCTCCACGAGTTCTACGATCTGGTCAGCTTCGACGCCCTGTTCTGTGGATTAAACCTGCGGTTGGCGAGCCCAAGATCCAGCAAACCGTGGATCAAATCCACGGGTTGGCACTAGTCAGCTACAACGCCGGGATCAGCGCGTGCGAGAAGGACGAGCAGTGGCAGAGGGCAGTGTCGCTGTTGAGCGAGATTCGGGAGGCGAAACTGAAACCCAGCGTCATCTGTACTACTCAATTCTGGTCGTCGCGCGTGCGAAAGGGGCGAGAAGGTCGCGAGATGCCCCCGAACGCCCGGAACGCCCCGCCGCTCTCGGACAGCTCCAGAGAGCCACCAGGTGGTTCGAAGACGGCCTGAGGCAGTCCGAACATTGCTCCAAGACGCTCTGGAGGGCGCGAGGACGTCCCAAAGGAGCCCGAAAGGAGCTCTCTCACAGCTCAGGACGGCCCGCCGACGGGCCAGAAGACGGCCCAGCCAGACCCCGACGAGCGTCTCCCGAGACCAGCAGCATAGATCTTCCCAAGGTTTGGAAGGTTTTCAATGTTCTCGCCATCTCGGGCCATGGACGACCCCAGACGGCTGCAGGGCCACCCCAGATCGCCGTGGACCGCCCCGCCAGGTGTTCCAAAACGGCCCTGGAGGCCCCGAAGATTGCCCAAGAGAAGCCCGAGACAGCCTCCCTGTGGCCCCCAAGATAGCTCCAAGAGGGCCCCACGAGCTGCCCAGCAGGCATCAAAGGGAGCTCCAAGACGGCCCGAGACCCCTCACATGGCCCCAGGACGCCCCAAGCGGCCCCCGGGACGGCCCATTCAGGCCCAGACCCCGATGACGGCCTCACGATGCGAAAAAACAAATCAAAACTACGCATTTCCATAGATTTTCCACGTTCTCCCCATGACGGGCCCAGAGCGACCCCACAGGGCTCCAGGTCTTTCAAAGATTGCACCGAGATGGAATGAGAGGACCTCGCGAGTCAACCAAGACGGCCAACGAGGGTCCCAAGACGGCCCAGAACAGGCCCCGGAGAGCTTCACAGAGCTTCAGTTTGCCCCCGAGACGCCCCAGGAGGTGCCCAGGAGGGCCTAAACAAGACTCTCAGACGTTTCCAGACTTCTATCATGGCCCGAAAACTGCCCAATGGGGCCCCCGGTACGGCCCAACAGGGCCCACGAGGACCCCGAAGACGAACCCACGAGACCAGAGATCAAGAACATTTTTTTGTTGTTTCTACCGATGTTTCCCACACACTCGCCACGACGGCCCAGAATGGTCCCACGCATGCGATCGCCCCACGATGGTCCAAAAGCGCAACAAGACAGCCCAAGAGGGCCACAAGCTGGCCCAAGACAGGCCCCCGACGGTTTGCTCGAGTTTCAGGTGCCCCCCCAAGACGCATCAGGAGTTGCCCAAGAGGGCCTGAGGAGGCCTCAGTAAGCTCCAGTTAGAGGACAGAGAAGACCCCCGACGGATGCTACAATGGACCCCTCTGTTGTAGCATCCGTCGGGTGCTCTCTGGAGGGCCGCACAGAGCCCCTCTTAGCCCCAGCTTCGGTCGTCTTTGGGCCTTCCTGAGCGAGCCCCGACGGATGCCACAACGCACCCCCCTGTAGTAGCATCCGTTGTGGGCCCCCTCCGTCCTCTCACGGGAGCTTGCTGACAGCAACCTCAGCACGCATGCACAATAAGTTTCCCAGGCTGTCCCCCAGAAGAGGCTCTGGGGAACAGCCCAGGAGCGGCCCCAGAGGCGCACAAAAACCGCAAGAGGCCTTCAAGCCGCCCCAGAGAGGCTCGCAGGAGGGCCCAACATGCCCCCGACACGGCGCCAGGGACGCCCGAGCTGTTCAGCTTCGACGAGCTGTTCACCCACCGTGTGCGAGTCCCAGGTTCAGCACACCGTGGACTTAGTCTACGGGTTCGCACTAGTCATCAGCTACAACGCAGGGACCAGCGCGTGCGAGAGGGGCGA
>CAUYUJ010017112.1:75000-93218 GCA_963575745.1 Prorocentrum cordatum
CTTCTCCCTCGTCTGCTCCTCCCCCTCCCCCTGCGCCAGGAGCTCCAGGAGGAGGATGCGGAGGACGACGAGAGCGAGGAAAACGAGGACAAGGACGAGGACGAGGAGGACCAGGACGACGACGACGACGACGACGGCGGCGACGACGACGACGACGACGACGACGACGAGGGCGCAGGCGGCGGCGGCGGCGGTAGCTGCGACGATATCGCCACTCGCCGCCCCCTGGCTCGAGCGCTCTGTGGACCTTCGCCCCCGCCTGGAGCTGCTGTGGCCTCGCGCACGCCGAGGGGACTTGAGGCGACCGACGGCACCAGGGCGATCAGTGGAGACAGAGACTGGCGGCGCGCAGCTCCAGACCCCCTCGGGGACCGAGGCCGGATGATCCAGATTTTTGGGTGTTTCTGCCCTCATGCGGGCCTCTGCGTCGCCACGGCCGAATCCCCCTGAAAGTTCTGGTCAGGACGCGCTCCAGGAGAGGGCAACCTCCAGACCCAGACCCCTTCGGGGCGTGAGCAGAGAGGACACGACGGAAAGTTTCAGGCCGTTCTCGGCTCCTGGGGGCCCTCTCCTGATTCGGCACCGCCGCAGAGCGAAGCAGGACAGCGAGAAGCATACAAACCGTGTACGGGTGTGCCCAAATTTGCCGACCGATCTTTCGCAGGTGCGCAGCCCGAGCCCACATGGATTTGGCATTCCGCTGCGGCGGCTCGGGCACAGAAGCTGTGCGCTGCACTGGCGCCTCAACGCACGACGCAGGATGGCCAACCGGTCCCGGGCCAAGGGGACTGGCGGCGCGCAGGGGGCCTGCGAGAAGAGACCGGGTTCCTGAGGGCAGGGGTCCTGGAGGTTTTCGTTCGCCGCTGCTGGGCTCTGGGGCCCCGCCTCCCGGGCCCCAGCGCCCTCGTCGGGTCTCTGTGAAGCTCGTCGGAGGCTATCTTGAACCCTCGTCGGCTCTCTTGAGAGCCATCCTGGAGGTCATCCTGGGCCATCTTGGGCCGTCGTGGGCGCTCTGGCCCCTCGGGCCCCCTCCTCTCCGGACCCAGGGGTGTGCGTGTGTGTGTGTGTGTGTGTGTGTGTGTGTGTGTGTGTGTTTGTGGCTCAGGATGGGAAGCCAGCTCCCACGGGGGAGCCCTGGGGCCCAGGTGTCCCGTTTTTGCACCAGGGATGTGGTCTCGGCCACGCGCAGAGGGGGGGGATGGGGGAGGGGGGAAACCTCGAAGCACACCTGCTTCTCAGAGGAGTCGGGCCTCGTCAGCAGATGTGAGGCTGGCGCCTTCTAAGAGGCAGCCTGCTTCTAAGAAGCCTTCCTCTCTCATCCCTCTAACCCCCTTGTGCGCGCCGCCGACTGTTACTTGGACGCAGAGGATGGTGATGGGCCTGTTTTCCACCACCACCACCACCATAAGTTGGAGGGGGAGGGGGTCCTGCTCCTCCTCCTCCTCCTCCTCGTCCTCCTCCTCCTCGTCCTCCTCCTTCCCCCCTCCAACTTATGGTGGTGGTGATGGAAAACAGGCCCATCAGATGGGGACGGGCTGGAGGGCGTTTTGGGGGTGCCTGGGCTCCCAGGAGGGCCCCCAGGGCCCCAGGGGCCGCGGCCGGAGGCGGCTCGACGAGCTGGTCGGCGGGGATCCTGCGAGGGGTCTGGAGATTCGGCTGGTCAGCCACGCGCAGAGGGGGTTGGGGTTAAGTCGGGCATGTCCCGCTGCAGGAGGATGTTCGAGAATAACCAACCAAATAATCAGGTGAGGATTTTCCGTGCTCTTTGGACTATTTTTGATTCTTGTTTGACTGTTTTTTGTTTTTCTTTCAAAATCCGCCTGTAGGAGGACTTGCCCGACCTGAGGCAGGGTTAGGGTTGCTTCTTAGAAGACTTCCCCCCTCCCCCATACCCCCTTGTGCGCGCCGCCGAGTTGAGGCGGAAACGGATGGAGTCAGGCAGACCCTGGGGTGGGGATGAGTGGGTTCCAGAGCGTTCCACGGCGCTCTGTAACGGGCTCGGCGCCAGATGCGTTTTCCAGACGCGCCAGCTCTGAGAGATCCCCGATATGTTCTCCTCCGTATTTGTCCTCACTCTGCTTTCGCCTTACTCGGGGGAGGCGGCCTTCAATCAAGGCAGGGGGATTCTAAGAAGAAGTCCTGCACTTCTCAAGAAGGCTTCTCAGAAACCTGCAGCCTCTTCTCAGAAGCCCCTGTGTTCTGAGTGTGCCCTCCTCTCCCCTTCGCTGAGCCTCTTCTTTTCTTCCTCCGCGCATCTCCTTGAGCCAAATTCGCGTCTCGGTAGCCCGTTTGCCGCTGTGACCGCGGTGCGATCGTCCTACCGCCGCCGACCATCAAAACATTTAATCCCCCCTGCGTTCTCAGAAGGGCGCCATCCCTCGCCCCCAACCGTTTTGTGGGCCGCCGACAAGGAGTTTGACCGAGGGTATTTGACGGTTCACACCATGAAAGGCTATGAGATCGGCACCCTGGCCGACTCGAAGGAAAAACAATATCGTATCGACTCGCCTTTGAATTCGATGGGCGATGACTTGGGCACACGAGCGATGGATGCAGGTAACAATGCAGGTCAAATGGAGAAAGATGATGAGGCGTCAATGCTCAAGATGATGACGACGATGTGAATGGCATGAAGTCCATCAAAACAGACATGAAGACCATGTCGGAAGACAACAGGATAACAAACATGATTGCTCAGGAGGCTAAGGACATGGCCGTTGCTGCCAAGCAGTCTTCTTCGATGCGAGCCTGAGCATCAGCAGCATGGATGACCATGTACTGTATACGTAAGCTCAACGGACAACCGTCATTCAATAGAGGTGAGAACGTCGTATGCAAGGTGAGACGAGAGTTGGATACAGTTTCACGCTGTTCCTCTCCACGAGAGGTAGCCTCGACTAGAGTTTCATCTACTTGTGCTGCTATCGTTGGCAACGTGCCAAATCCGACTTCCGTCGAATCTGCTACGGAGTGGGCCGTTTCACTATGACGTAACAACGATTTTACTCCGCCTCGGGCCCGCGATCCGTTATGCAAGAGCAAGTTCAAAACGTCTTTCTCTTCATCTTCATTTCCAATTTTGCTCGCCAGAAGATTCTGGACGGAGCCGACGCGTTCACAAAGACTCAACCCAAGGATGCCCAGGCCACCGTTTAGGCAGAACCGAACCTTCCAACCGACGTCCGCATCAATCACAGCGTCCTCTTCAGACTGCGCCGCCTGTCGGCCACCTGGGGCTACTGCAAGGGATGAGTGAAAGTCGACGTCGACGGGCTTACGCGCACCGTCGCCGGAAGTATGGTCGCTAACGTGGAGGTCAAAGACTACAAGATGACGGTGACTTGGGTCGGCAACGATTAGAAAACATGGGAGCAGCTACAGTCCGCAGGAGAGCTCGTTGAGATGATATCCGACGGTCTTCCTTCCGGGAAGCTGCGCGCCGCCTGGGCTTGCCAGCTACGTCGGCGGACGGTTGGCCTTTGTGGTCTGGTCACAGCTTGCGCGCTGGGGGCGCGCAGTCCCTTGCGAGGGCAGGACTTGATATCTGGATCATTCAGCTCTTGGGTCGCTGGGGCTCAGCGGTTGTGCTGGAGTACGTGCGGAAGGCCATCCTTGTGTCATCGCATTCGTGGGCTGCGAGAGCATCATGCGCGGCTCGCCCGCCAGCGGGTGAGGAGGCGTCGGCGCCGCAGCTTGCCTGCAGCGCCGCTGGGCGCGCGCCGCCCCTCGGGGCGACGGTGGTGTGCTGGCCGCCGTGGCGGGTTGCGCCCCCCCCATTGGTTCGCTGGCAGAACCCCCCGTGGACTCGGACGTCGTGGACGTGGCACTCGCACCCCTTCGGGAGCGGCTGGGCACCTTGAAGGCGGCAGTGCTGGCAGCGCGGCTGCAGCTGTCGGAGGTGCGCAGCACCGGGGTGTTCCGTCTTCAGGCGCGGAGGACGCGGCAACGTCGCCCTCCTTGCGGGAACTGGTTGAGCGGGAAATCGGGGCCTCCCCATTGGAGGGCGTTGAGCTCATGCAGAACACCGTGAAGAACCACGTCGGCGTCGAGGGCTTCGTCGCGCGCGCGGTTCTGGGGGCCGAGTCGGGTCTGCCGGAGGCGCGCGCTGGGATCGCAATCTATTTCTGGCAGTTCGGTGCTGGCGTGAATGCGGCCCGGGCCCGCGCGATGCCTGGTATCGACAAGCACCTCTGCGAGCGTCTTTTTCCAGAGGTGAGGGGCTTGCATAAAAGGCGGGCAGCCCTGCGGGCGAGGGCAACTTGCCACCGCGGTTGTGAGATGGGGGCTTAGAGTTCTCGTGCCCCGTGACGTGCAATCGTTCTCGCCACGTGGGACAAGTTATCTCCTCGGCTATGTCTCCCGACGCGCCGCCGCCCCCCTGGCGCGGGCTGCTAGACCGGGCGGCCTCCCGCGCTTGTTCAGCATAGTTCACTTGTGAGCGGGGGGAAAAATGACTGCGGGCGGTGTGGACGTGCAGCGGGGCGCGCGCCTGAAGTGGCCATGTTGGGTCCAGTCGCGCCCGCTTTGATTCCCCCCCCATCCCTGATCTTTTCTGTCGGGGGGCTCAGAGTTCTCGCCTCCCGTGGCGTGCCGTCGTCCTCGCCGCGTGCAAACTGTGAATTCTTCGGCTATGTCCCCCGACGCACCGACGCCCCCCTAGCGCGGGCGGCCCAGCCGGGCAGCCGCCCGCGCGTTTGCAGTGGATGTCAAAGACTACAAGATGACCTGGACTTGGGTCGACAAGGACTGGCAAACATGGGAGCAGTTGCAGTCCGCAGGAGATTTCTCTGAGAGATTCCCCGACGCGCAGGCAGACCTGTACGAAGATTCGGGCCTCCACAGTTTTGACAATTTTGATGATCTTTTGCAAATATGTGTACGTGGGATATTGAGGGATTGAGGGCGAGATTAGCAGATGCATGCGCGCAAGTGGTATCGACATAATGTGAGTGCAGGAGACGCGCCGGCCGAATTCCCACCATTATGACACAGACGAGGATTTCTCTGTGATTCTCTCGGGCAATGCTAGGGCTGTTCGTGAATATGCCTGCGCGTGAAGAATAGAATATGTGATTATTGGCAGCTGGGCAGCCGCGTCGCTGCGATGGAGATCTGGACAGTTGGAGGGCGGCCTGCGCTGTGTACTGTTTATGCCCCGCGCAAAGATATACCTACAGAAAAGTTTTTTTTTTTTTTTTTTTTTTTTTTGGTAAAAAAAAGACCCGCTGCTGCGACGCGCTGCGGGCTTATCGCAGTAGGGGCCTAGATATATCTTTCCAGTCTGGAACGCCCGACTGGGCCAGTGGCGCGCCGGCGAGGGGGGCATTGGCGAGCGCACGTTTGGTCGTGCAACGGTGATGAAGGTCGACCCCCCCGACCGGGATTTGTTCGCTGAGTTGCGCGCGCGCTGGAGCTGCTTGTGGCGAACGCGCTGTTCCGGCGCCCCGCGCAGCACGCGGCGACCCACCGCGAACCAGCAGTGCGACCTGGCGGCCGCATTGCGGACGTCGGCCACAATGTAATGGACTATTTAGATGCGTCTGCAGCTCGGGAGAGAAACGTGATATATGTCAGAAGCGATGCATCGGCGACGCTGGCTTCTCGGAATTTCCCAGTGCGTGCCGCCGTTGTAGCGGGCGCGCCGACGAGGGCAGAGGCTCGCGCGTCAAGCCAGCGCAAAAGCTGGGCAGCTCTCCGCGCGCCGCCGTGGAGACGCGCGCTTGCGGTTGCGGGAGAAATTCGGGGACGAGTAGATGAACCCGCAGCTGTGCTTACTTTGGCGCAGAGATGGGAAGCAGCCTCTGCGTCCGTCGCGGCCGCCGTTGACGCCGCGGTCACGGGCGCGGGCGCAGGCCGGGCGACCACTGCATATCCCGGCGCACTCATGCACTCGATGCTCGACGCGGGCGCGCGCGAGCAGCTGGCGAGTGGGGCGCCGAGCTGCGATTGAAATCATCCGTAGAGGAGGCCGCCAAGCAAGATCGCGCCACGTGGCGCGGGAACCTGGCGGGCGATAGGGACTGGGGTTGCGTCGGAGAGTTTTCGAGGCGCAAGGGCCGACCACGGGGCAGACTCACTCCATAACGAGAGGCGCGCCAGTGGCGACCGACGAGCGCGCGGAGACCCTCGCCGAGCACCTCGGCAGCATCCAGTGATGCGTTCGCCTGCCTACCCCCGCGCCCGACGAGAGGATTCGATCCGCCCGCCGCTGCGCGTGAACTAGGGCAGTTCCACTCGCGCGGAAATCCGCGGGGCCCCGCTGCGAGCGAGACGGCGTCGTAGTAGAGGTGTGTAAAGTTTGTGTTGCCGAGCCGCGACAGTGGCAATTGTTGCTGGGCGTGTGCGCCATGGCGTGTGCAGAGAGATCGTTGCCAGAAGATTGGCATGAATCCCGCGGCAGGTAACTGTTCCAAAAAAGGCGACCCCGTGAACTGCGACGTCTACCGGCCAGTGTCGTTGCAGTGCGTTGCCATGGGGGAGTTCTCGGCCGTGCTCAATGAAGGACTCATGGGCGCTGGCGCGGGCGAGAGACTCTGGGCATCTGAATTTAGATTCCGTGCGGGGAGCAGCGCGCGTCGCGCCGTCTACGTCGCCCGGGGGCACATGAAATGGCCGAGGCGAAAGAGGAGGAGCTGTCTGTCACCCTGGTTGTTATTGTTCCGAAGCAAGTTTTCGACCGTATGCGCGTCGAGAGCTTCATGGAAAGCGATGCTGAGACTGAGCGTTCCGTCCGACGTCCGGGAAATGGTTGACGCGACGACGGTGCAGAGACTGTTCGTGGTTCTAGAGCGTAAAAATCAGTCGGATTGAAGGCCGCGTTTTTTGGGGATCGCAATGGTGCGCTCTCGGCCCTCCGTTGTTTGTCTTTGTGTTGGCCGTTTTCCTACGCGATGCCGTCTCGTTGCTCGCCGGCCTTGTCGAGGGGGCGTGCGAGGGCGGCGACTTATCCGATTGCATCCTCGCAGGCGATGCGCTCCCCATCGGGTCGGGCGAAGCGCGCCTGAACGAGCATCTGCGCGCAGTCGACTGTGCGGGCAGAGGATGCGGCGTGGAGCTGCGTGGGGGTGAATCTCAAGGTCTCGCAGCGCGGTCAAGAGTGGGCAAGTTGGCCCTGGGCGGCGCGCCGCCCCAGCAGGCGCAGCATTTGCAGTTCCCCCGAGCACGCCTTTCGGCCGATGCAGACATGGGGCGCGAGCTGGACATAACCGTTAGGGACCGAGCGGAATTTGACCGCGCTGCGGATAATCTGATCGCATTCTTTCTAACCTGACCACGGAAGCCGCGCAGCTATGGCTCCATTGTGGAGTCCAACCATCTGCGCGGCCTTGTCGGGTCGTGCTCGATCAAGTCGCAGTTGCGGTGGCTGGGCGAAGTCCGGAACAGATGCGTCTGGCAGATCATCGGTGTCCGCTTGTCATGGATCTCACGCGCGTCAAATTTGGGCGCGTTGACCTGGGTGAATCACGCTCTGGCGAGCCGGCAATTGCTCAGCTGGCAGGCGTTGTTATTTGGTCATGCATTACGAGCAGATGTTCGTCACTTTCTCAGGACGCGTGCGTTCGCCGCCGGCTCCCTGGCCTCCTTGGCGGCCGTTTCAACGAGGAGGGTTGGCAGGCCCCGCGAGGAGTTTGCCGTCGACATGACGCGAATATATCAGCGCCTGTTCGGTAGCATGGCTGCAGCTCAGCACGCAGCGAGGCATTCTCAGCACAGTTTCGAGCATGGTGTGCGCAGTATTCCATAGATTCAGGCGCAGTCGTCCTCGCCTGTGCCCAGTTAAATCCACGCGCCATGCTGTTTTTGACGTGCCAGTACCAGTGCCGGACCAGGAGTTTGGGTGTCTCCAGATGGCGTCGGAGGCTTTTGGATGTCTTCGCGGATGTGTTGAGATTTTCGATTGAATCGGGTGGTTTGCCGGGTGATTTTCCATGTGTTCGGTTGCCCCGTCATGCTGTCTGATATGTCCTGATCCCTGTGCGGTCGTCCAGCGGTTTGTCGCATGTTTTCGAAGTGGCGTTCGGAAGATACATTGCCTGTATTTGGTTGACCAAAAAACGAAAGACGCCACCCCGCCCGCGCCCTTCCATGTTGCGCTACGGCCCATCGGGGGCCGTAACTTATACCACGCAAAGCCCACGCCAGATTCTCTGGTATGCGCTAAGACCCTTGGGGCCGCAGGTAGGATGGTGTCGTTCGTTTTTTGGTCCATTCCCGAATCAGAGCTTGCCTCTGTAGGGGTCCCACCGGATTCATAAGGTTAGGTGCGGTTCGCCGCCGATTTCCTGGGTGCCTGGGTGCTGGGGTGCCCGGGTGTTAGGTTCGCGGCCGATTTCCCGGGTGCCCGAGTGCCCAGGTGCCCTGGGTGTCCGGGTGCCCGGTTGCTTTATAGCTCTATAGCCTTCTGGCCCTATAGCCCTATAGCCCTTTAACCTTCTAGCCTTATAGCCCAGAGCCACATAGCCCTATATCCCTCTGGCCCTGCAGCCCTGTAGCCCTATGGCCCTATAGCCTTATAGCCTTATAGCCCTATGGCCCTATAGCCCTATAGGCCTACAACCCTATAGCCCTTTAGGCCTGTGGGCCTGTAGCCGCATAGCGTTATATGCCTATAACCCTATAGCCCTACAGCCCCATAGTCCCATAACCCCATAACCCCAAGAAAGATTATGCTTGGGTCTTTTCTCTGGTACCACTTGGGTGTTTTCGAATATCTCTTCATGCTTGCTGAGATTCTGATAGGCTGGTGGATATCTTCGGCGAGGATCCACCCACCCTCCCGATCTTGGCCAAGCCATTCCTTGACCGATGATGCGGGCCTCGACTTCGCTGGGTGCTCAACTCAATGTTGGAGCTCCGGAGGGACGCGGTCGTCGTCCTGCCGCCAGAAGCCGGCAGAGATCATCGATGATCTCCGACGGATTCACGGCTTGAGGGAGGTTTGAGGGTATTGAATGTGTGTGGTCTCATGACACCGAGAGAGACCTCTCGAAACCGCGGAATATTGCACTTGTGGCCAATTGGCAGCAAGGGGTCAATGGCCGAGCGCTTGGGGTCGATGTTCTAGCTGGAGGACCCTCGGGCCTCGGGTGTTGCTGAAATGTGTCCTTGGGCCCAGGGTGCCCCCAGGATTTCTGGGAGGACTGGATGGCTTCCAGCGCACCTCACACGAGGCCCAGAGGGCACCAGGGGCTCCAAACTAGAGCGAACGGCTGGGGGCTAGGAACACCTGTGGCAAGCCCTGGATGTAGGCGACGGGGCCTGTCTTTGGCGCAGGTTTCGCCATTTGTTCGTGCGGAACGCCCAAGAAACTGTCTGATGGACCTGAGGAAAATTGAGGAAGGGATGTGATGGACAGGAGTGTGTTGGTGAACGATGATGACGATGAGGTGGAGGATGAGGAGGAGGAAGCCAGGAGGAGGAGAGGAAAGGAGAGACGATGATGATGCTCCTGATGATGATGGTGCTGATGATGCGGACGCTGCCGCCGCGGTTGCTGATGATGCTGCTATTATCCTTGTTGCTGGTGTTGTTGATGATGAGGATCTATGTATTTGCTGCTGCTGCTGATAATGACGATGCTACTGCTGATTCTGATGCTGATGATGAGGAGATGGCTGATGATGATGCTGCTGCTGATGATGAGTCTGCTGCTGCTGCTGATGATGATTACAATGCTGATGATACTGATAATGCTACTGATGATGATGATGATTCTGATGATAATGCTGATGATGATGATGATGATGATGATGATGATTATGATAATGATGACGATTATGGTGATGATGATGCTGCAGATGATGATGCTGATGATGCTGGTTATGGTTATGATTATGCTGACAACGATGGTTATTACGATTAGCAGGATGATGGCGACATTGACGATGATGACGATGTTGCTGCTCGTGCTGATGCTGATGCTGCTTCTGCTGATGATGATGATGATGATGATGATGATAATGATGCAGATGGTGATCATGATGGATCTGTTGATCATGATGTTGAACACGATGATGGCGATGATGACGACGATGCTGTTGTTGACGATAATGCTGATGATGACGATAAGGATGATGATGCTGATGATGAGGATGATGCTGATGATGCTGCTGATTCTTATGCTGAGGATGATGCTGATGATACTGATGCTGATGATGGTGATTATAATGACGATTATGATGAATGATGCTTGTGATTATGGTGGTGGTGGTGATGCAGATGCTGATGCTGCTGATATTGCTGATGATAAGGATGGAGTGATGATGACGATAATGCTGCTGCTGACCACGAGGATGTTGATGATGATGCTGATGATGCTGATGACGACGATGATTATGATGATAATGCTGATGATGATGACGATGAGGATGATGATGATGATGATGATGATGACAATGATGATGCTGCTGATGATGGTGCTGATGCTGATGCTGATGCTGATGCTGATGCTGATGATGCTGATGCTGATGCATATGATTGTTGATGATGATGCTGATGATGCTGATGCTGCTGCTGATGATGATGCTGATGATGATGATGATGATGATGATGATGAGGAGGAGGAGGAGGAGGAGGATGATGAGGATGATGAGGATGATGAGGATGATGAGGAGGAGGAGGAGGAGGGGGAAGGGGGAGGGGGAGGGATCAGGGCGAGTAATGAGAAGGTAGGAGGGAGGGAGGGAGGGTGGCTCGGCGAGCTTGTGCCCCGCCGGAAGAGGCGATCATGGCGGACCGTAAGGCGGTCATCAAGAATGCGGACATGGCCGAGGACATGCAGCAGGACGTGCGCTCCCCGCGGGCGGCCGGCCGCGTCGGTTCCGGGGCCTTTTGGGCGGGGGATGAAGGTCTTCCTCTTCCTTCTCTTCCTCGACTTCGTCCTGCTCCTCCTCCTCCTTCTCCTCCTCGTCCTTCTCATTCTCCATCTCCTCGTCGTCCTCCTCGTCCTCCCTGTCGTCGTCGTCCTCCATCCTATTTACTTGTAGATGCTCCTCTCTGTCGCACTCCCAGGCGTTTGGGTAGGGCGGGCCGGGCGTTTCGCCTGAGACTTCCTCATGTATGACCGCGAAGCTTCAACTTTGCTGCAGTTTCACGGATGGAGGGCAGGCCGTTTTCAAAATGTGGAGCTCCCCATCACGTCGCGCACATTCGTTTGAACGTTTTCAGCAGTCTCGCGGATGTAGGACGGGCTTCTTTCAAAATGTGGCTCTCACCATAGCGCCGCTCACATTCGTCATACGAGTTTCCAGCGGCTTCGTGGATGGAGGTCGGTTCTTTTCCAAAATGTGGCTCTCGCCACAGAGCCGCGCACATTGGTTTTCAATGTTTGCAACAGCTTCTCGGATGCAGGGCGGGCCGTCTCCGAAATGTGGCTCTCGCCTTGGCGCCGCGCGCATTCGCCTTAAAAGGATTACAGCAGTTTCGCGGATGGAGTGCGGGTTGCCTTTTAGCCGCGCGCATTCGTCTTGACAGTTGTCATCAGTTCCACATATTGAGTTTGTTGTTCACAATGTAGCTCTCGCTTTAGCGCCGCGGAAATTTCGTCGTGAATGTTTGCAGCCGTTTCACGGGTTCATATTGTTGAGGTCCCAGGAGTGGTATTCTGGTACGAATTAGAATTGTCAGGACGTAGTGCTCACGTTGATGAAGCCCCAAGGATTGTGGTTTGGCGCGATGCATGAATGTCAAGACGCAACAGTCACGTTGACTCGCGGAGCTGAAGTCCCAGGAATCGTGTTCTGGCACGATTGAAGATTCTCAGACAGTTGTCTTGCAATGAGGCACTTCCCGCAATGAAGTTTTGTTTTGTTTTTTTGTGTGCGTGTGTGTAGGGACCTATGAAGAGGGAACTTGGAGGAAGGGTTTAATGCAACATCGTTGATGTGTCTTGGGTTTGCACTGGTCGTCGTCCTCCGCCTCCGCCTCCTCCTCCTCCTCCTCCTTCTCCTCCTCCTCCTCCTCCTCCTCCTCCTCCTCCTCCTCCTCCTCCTCCCCCTTCTCCTCCCCCTTCTCCCCCCCCTACTCCTCCTCCCCCCTTCCATTTCCCCCCCCGAGGGGGGGAGGGAGGGAGGGAGGGAGGGAGGGAAGGAGGGAGTGGGTTCGCTTCGATGAGGAGGAGGAGGAGGAGGAGGAGGAGGAGGAGGAGGAGGAGGAGGAGGAGGATGAGGAGGAGGAGGAGGAGGAGGAGGAGGAGGGAGGATGGAGGAGGGAGGAGGGAGGAAGGTAGGGAGCCAGGGCGTCTGGGGTATTGAAGCAATGACAATTAATACCTGCTCTGGAAAGACTCGCGGCGCCAAAAGAGTGCACACGGCCGCCGAAAGCGGGGGAGGCCTGTGGAGACGGCAGTTAGGAATGAATAAAACACGCGGCAGCACGCGGTCTCGTTTACAGCCTCCACCGGCGACCGCGCGTCTCGCGCCCCTCCCGTGCGGCCGTGGGGACTGCCCGCTCAGATGACAATGCCGCTGCGCCACCCCAGGCCCCGTAGGACTGGCATTACCTCGACGATCGGGTGGGGGCCCTGGCCCGAGTATGCAGCTGTCCCGGCCAGCAGCAAAGCACTGGCGACGACCTCGGGCCACTGGCAGGCCCGAGGGAGGGAGGAGGCGGCGTCGGCAGCAGACGAGGATGACGGTGTTTTTTGCACAGGATATGCACCGCTCGTCAAGCACCCCTCTGCCACGCGCAGCGGGCCTCCGCCGTCCTCTATCTCAAGTCGTCGTGGAGCTCCATGGCGTCACACTCTAGGCTCAGTTCCATTCTGCAGTGCTCCTAGCCTCTGGTGAGGGAGCACTGCACCACGTGCAAAGTTGGCGGCGCGCGGAGGGGAGGGAGGGGGAGGGGAGAAGGCTTCTTAGAAGAGGGCTGCTTCTCAGAGGGCGCGGGCCTTGTCTGCAGCTGCAGGGCCGACGCCTTCCGAGGAGCAGCCTCCTCCTGAGCAGCCTTCCCCCCCCCCTCCCCTTGCCCCCTCCTCGGCGCGCCGCCCACAGAGAAGGAAGCTGCGAGGGCTGGAACCAGCATCGACTTCCTGATTGCACGGCCGTCCTGTAAAGCTGGTCTTAAGCCGGGCCTGTCCCTCTACAGGAGGAATGTCCGAAAATAGTCAAAGAATAGTCCGGGGACGATTTTTTGAGCATCTTTGGACTAGTTTCGGGCATCCTGTGACTATTTCTAATGTTTGGCCCCAAATCCAATATATAAAAAAACCCTATGTATGAAAACCTGCCCTGTAGGGGGACACGCCCGACTGGCAGCTGGTTGTGCTGGCGATTCTGGTGCCTGGCGCGGCGGAGGGGGGCGCCTGCGGAGCCTGCGGGCGCCCCCGGGGCGGGCCACGGCGGGTTTTCCCCACGCCTGGCCAGGCCGCCCCCTGGGCGCACCGCCCCCCGGTGCCCCGATGGGGGGCCGCATGCGAACCCTACCCCTACCCCCCAACGATTTCTGAGGGGGAGGGTGGTTTTCGCTTCGTTCGGGAGCTCCCGAGCGAAGGGAACCCCACCCTCATAACCATCGCCCGGAGGATCGATTTTTCGGAGACCTCGGAGGCGGTGGATGTGGAGATCTTTTGCGAAGGCCTCACGGCCGGTGCCGCCGACCCGGAATGGCGGCGACGACGACGACGATAGTAGTTCCCGAGTCTCAGCATACACTTTTGCCGCGTCCTGCGGCTTTTCTGGGCTGCCGAACCGCCCGAGGGGGAGTCGTCTCTGCCCCGGGACCCCCCCGGGACCCCCCGGGACCCCCCCAGGACCTCCCCGGGACCCCCACCCTGGGACCACCCCCCCCGGGCCCCTCCCCCCAGCGGGGAAGGGATCAAAGGGAAGGGGCTTCCTTTCGACTCAACTACAACGTTGCTCAATTTCGCTGTGGCTGGCGCGCTCACGACGATGATGACGACGAGTCAAACGGAGCAGCCTCTTCCACACGCCGACAGGGTCGGCGGATTCGGGCCCCCCAGGGGCCGACATGTATCCATATCCACAGCCCGCTGGGTCCCAAGGACGTCGGTTCCCAGGCGGCGGATACGGATAAATCCCCGCCGCGCGTAGCCCATCCCCAGCCAGCGGCTGTGCGTTCGCCGTCGCTGGGCATGGGCGCCTGTCGCCTGGCGGGCGGCCCCGTCGAGCTCGCCAGACCAGGCGTCGCCGCATCTTCCCCTGAGGCGGGGGACGTTCCCACAGGGGACCGTGAACTTGGGTCCATTCGGGCGCGCGCGCGCCCCTTCCTCTGCGTCCGAGGGACCAGCCCCGCATAGGGGACCCGGGCATTTGGGCAGGCTGGGCGCGGGCTCCCCGTCCTTCTACCGCGGGGGACCAGCCCCGTCTGGGGACCCAGGCACTAGGGTCTAGGCCGGTCGCCTGGCCTGCCTGACATTTCTGCGGGCGCGGCGGCGGCGGCTTTGATCGCCGTGAGGCTCCAGCGCGGCGACGCGGGTGACCTCGTCGCCGCGCCTGAAGCCCTGCGTCACGTGGAGCACGGGTCCTTGGACGCACGCGTCGAGGGAGAGCCTCCGCTAGCGCCTCCCACGCCGCCCAGGTTCCTCCTTGGGCTTCTCGTCCTCCGTGACCCTCCTCCGCTGGTCGCCTGTCTCGACGGTCCGGCTGTAGTGCCTCCCCAGGAGGTAGCACGCTCCTCCGAAGGCCAGCGCCATAGCCAGGCCCGGGGCAGCCGGCTCCAGCAGGCCTTCCGGCGTCAGGGAGACCGCGGGTCCCCTGCGTCCCTGGAGTCACGCCAGGCAGGTGGGCGCTCGCTGTTTCCTCGGCGCCCCCGACCTTGGCCACCCTGCTCCGGCGAAGCGCCTCCTCCTCCTCCTCCTCCTCCTCCTCCTCTTCCTGCTCCTCCTCCTCTTCCTCCTCTTCCTCCTCTTCATCCTTCTCCTCCTCCTCCTCCACCTCCTCCTCCTCCGCCTCCTCCTCCTCCTCCTCCTCCTCCTCCTCCTCCCCCTCCTCCTCTCCTCCTCCTCCTCCTCCTCCTCTCCTCCTCCTCCTCCTCCTCCTCCTCCTCCTCCTCCTCCTCCTCCTCCTCCTCCTCCTCCTCCTCCCCCATCCCTATGTCTTCCGCCTTCCCACACCCCACCGCGCCCCCTCCGCTCGCCCAAGCCGTGGGCATGACTTCGGCCATGCTAGGGCTCATTCGAATTCCTCCGACTCGATTCGATTCCATTCGATTCGATTCCGATTATGATTCGGTTCGACTTCGGACTCCGATCTAGATTTCGGTTTCCCCATGGAGGCCTTACTAGCCTGCCGATGTCCGCCGATTTGACTTCTCCCACGTTGGCTGCCGATTCCCGCCGATGCGACGATTCCTTTCGACCTCCGATCCGACTTCTCGACTCGCTCTTGGGCTCTCCCGCCATGCCCCCTGCCGTCGCCTTCGATGGCCCCCCTTCGCCTCCTGGCCCCCGGGGGGGCGCGGCGCCGCCGACCGGTCGCAGGCACCGTCGCTGTCGTCGTCGCCGCTGCCCTCGTCGTCCGGTGCCCTCTCGCCGTCGACGCCGCGGCTTCCGCCGCCGCCGCCGTCGTCGTCGTCGCCGTGGTCGTCGACGCCGTCGTCGTCGTCGTCGTCGTCGTCGTCGTCGTCGTCGTGGCCTTGGGCGCAGACATGGCCGCTGCTGCCAGCCGGCGGCTGCAGGACGCGATCGACTGCGCCACCCAGGCGCTGGAGAAGTACAACATCGAGAAGGACATCGCGGCCTTCATCAAGAAGGAGCCTGGCCGCCCTCTGCCTCCCGCGCCTCCTCCCCCTCGTGTCCTTCACCTCCTCCCCCTCGCACTCCGCGTCCTCGTCCTCATCCTCCTCGTCCTTGTCCCTCTCCTCCCCTCCTTCCCCTTCACCTCTCCCTCCCTTCCCCTGCTCCTCCCCCTCTCCCGCCCCCCTCCCCCCCAAGGGATGGAGGGAGGGAGATGGGGGAGTAGGACCGTTCCCAGAGGCCTCTGGGGACCTCCCAGGGGCCTCCGCAAGACGAGAAGAGCAGGAGTTCGACAAGAAGTACAACCCGACGTGGCACGCGATCGTCGGCCGCAACTTCGGTCGCCTGGGGGCGCGAACCCCGTGCGCCCGCACCAGCCGCTGGCCCCTCCGATCCCAGGTCGGGGGATCGACGTGCGTGCCGATCCCTGGCGAGGCCAGGAGGCCGTGCAGCGGGCACAGGTTGTAAGGGCAGCACTGGTCTCGAAGGGGTGCCCAGACATCGAACGTCTTTACAAGATTCAAAGCAGGGGTTCTGTCACAGACCCTCGCCAGGCCCTGGGTTCGTCAGACAACGACCTGGGACGGGAAGCTGGCCCTGGGGACAGGTTCGTGACTTCTTGTGACCCCCTGAGGGGCCCCGTCGGAATCGAGAGGTACCTTAGTCGTGGGGGAGCGAAGCGGGGACGGAAAGAACGGGGACGAATACCGATGGCAGCTCCCGCCCACTTCGAGCGGGACTCGCTGTCGGCGTCGCCGCGGGCGCTGGCCACTTTAGGACGAACGCCGCCTGCCCAGCCGCGCACGGCCACACATGCACATATTCCACGCACGCACGCGCACGCGCAAACGCACGCACGCCACGACATATTTGCGCGGCAGACCAACAAAAGAGCATACTTAACATACCTAGTGAACAAAAGGGACGCTTCCTGTTCTTGTCCAGTCAGGTTCTACCCGACTCTGCTCTACCATTACCCTAATTACCCTACTCTACTCTGCTCTGTTGTGCTCTACTCTACTCTACTCTTCTCCTCTCTACTCTACTTTTCTGTACTCTGCTCTACCCTACTCTACTCTACTCTACTCTACTCTACTCTACTCTACTCTTCTCTACTCTACTCTACTCTATTCTACTCTACTCTACTCTAGTCGCACAATGTTCTACACTAATCTGCTGTGCTCTGCTCTGCTCTGCTCTTCGCTGCTCTGCTCTGCTCTGCTCGTACTCTACCCTACCGGCGTTACTCTACCATCTAGCCAACTCTACCCTACTCATACTCTACCCTACCCTAGCTTACCCTATCCCACTCTACTCTACTCTACTCTACCCTACCCTACGCTACTGTGCTTGGCTCTTCTCTACTCTACTCTTCTCTACTCTGCTCTTCTCTACTCTGCTTTATGATACTTCTACTCTACTCTATTATACTCTACTCTACTCCACCCTACTTTACTCTACTCTATTATATTCTACTCTTACTCTATTACTTCTACTCTACTCCTACTCCACTCACAGTCTACTCTACCCTTCTCTACTCTACTGTACTCCTATTCTTTTGTCCTGGTACTGTCCTCTCGTCTCCTGTGCTCTACATTACCCTGCTCTACCGTACCCTGTTCTTACTCGACTCTATCATACTGCCTATTCTGTTCTACTGTACTCAGCTCTACCCTACTCTACCCTACCCTACTCCATTCTACCCAACCGTGCTCTAGTGTACTCTACTCTACTCTACGCTTGCCCCGGTTTACTTACTGTTACCCTACCATCCACTATACTCACCTCTCCTCCCCTTGCTCAATTCTATTTTGCTCTACTCTACTCTATTCTGCTCTGCGCTACCCATCTACTCTTCTCTGCTCTACTGTGTTCCACTCTTTTCTACACTACTCTACTTATGTGTTTGACGATCGTGGGACGACTGTTGGGACGCCATTGGAATAGCCACAGGAAGCCGCTGGAGTAGCAGAGGACGCCATCCGGAAACAGAGGAAGCCATGCGGATAGCAGAGGAAGCCATGCGAATACAGAGGAATCCATGTGGATAGCAGAGGAAGCCATGCGCAACAGAGGAAGCCATGCGCAACAGAGGATGCTAGCAGAGGAAGCCATGCGCAGCAGAGGACACGTGTAGGGGAAACATAGAAAGCGATGCGGGCAGTAGAGGAAACCATGCGCAACAGAGGACGCGTCTGGGGGCAACATGCAGGGGGAAGGGTATGAGTGGACCAGTTCTCGAGGGGATGAGCTAGGACCCCTATAGGCAAGCTTCGTTGGATAACAATATGCACAAGCTCGCGAGACATCACGGATGGAGATCCCGAGGACGTCTGTCTGCGGCGTTCCGCGAGCCGGGATCGAACCGCGGGCCCCGCGGGGCATGAACGCCCGTCGCGGCCGCTTGGCTGGCCCCCAGGCATGAGGGTTGGTGGATAACCTGCGCCCGCCCAGGTTCGTACGTGACGCACGAGACGAAGCACTTCATCTACTTCTACCTCGGCCAGGTGAGCGGTGCCAAGAAGCA